>CM067486.1:5353848-5405867 GCA_034552555.1 Semaprochilodus insignis
AAAAAAAAAAAAACAGAGCAACAAGAAGTGAAGTTTGGCAACCAAAGGTGCTGCTAGAAAGCATGGCATTGTTCCCGCATAAATCCGAGGAAATCTTCAGGAAAATCCGCTAGGTAGCAATTCCAGGATAAGCCCTACATATAGTGAAAAATGGCAAAACGTGGGCCAGAGATGTGCTTTGTTTACAGCTAGAAGAAAGATCCCAAGCAGCAGAGTGAAACCGCAGTGCATAAATCAGGACGGCAGTGATAACCTTTTCATCTGTTTTGATGGGATACAGGAAAAACTCCAGCTTATAAATCACGGGCATGGCTGGGGAAATTCCAATCTCCTCCTATTTGTTCGTCAAAGGTGAAATTTAATTGCGACAGGTTTTCAGGTGAAGGCATTAGTCAGTCAGGCAGTGGGCTGAGCCGCATCGATTCTGGCAAGAGCCAGACATATTTCACCAAACCGACATTCATCCACATGGACCGTCCACTCGTTCTGCCATGGATCAAGGTGCCGTAATTACTTTACCTGTAAACTCGGATACGAAGACAAATCTGCTCATATTCCTGGCCGGCGGAGATGAAGGTCCAGCCCGGATTCCGAGGACAGATCCAGAATCAGCCAATCTCTCTTGCTCGCTAACTCTGTCTCTCTCTCCTTCACTCTCTCTTGCTCTGTTTCTCTTTCTACCCCTCTCTCTTTCTGACTGCCTTTCTCCTTCATCCTCTCTTACTCTCTCTCCTTCTGTCTTTCTCCTCTCACCCATTCTCTTTCTCTCTCTCATTTTCTCTTTCTGACTGGCTTTCTCCCCTTGTTCTGTCTCTCCCCTCTCTCTCCTCACATCCATTCTCTTACTCTCTCTCTCTTTGTCTTTCTCCCCTCATTCTCTCTTACTCTCTTTCTTTTTCTGACTGTCTTTCTCCCCTCAATCTCTCTCTTTCTCTCTCTTTGTCTTTCTCCCCTCATCCTCTCTCTCTCATCCATTCTCTTACTCTCTCTCTCTTTCTGACTGTCTTTCTCCCCTCATTCTCTCTCTTACTCTCTCTCTCATTTTCTGTCTTTCTCCCCTCATCCTCTCTCTTTTTCTGACCGTCTTTCTCCCCTCATCCTCACTCTCTCTCTCTTTCATTCTCTTACTCTCTCTCTCTTTCTGTCTTTCTCCCCTCATCCTCTCTCTCTCTCACTCATCCATTCTCTTACTTTCTCTCTTTCTGTCTTACTCCCCTCATTCTCTCTCTTACTCTCTCGTTTTCTCTCTCTCTCTCATCCATTCTCTTACTCTCTCTCTTTCTGACAGTCTTTCTCCCCTTGTTCTCTCTCTCTCTATTTTTCNATCCATTCTCTTACTTTCTCTCTTTCTGTCTTACTCCCCTCATTCTCTCTCTTACTCTCTCGTTTTCTCTCTCTCTCTCATCCATTCTCTTACTCTCTCTCTTTCTGACAGTCTTTCTCCCCTTGTTCTCTCTCTCTCTATTTTTCTTCTCTCATCCTCTCTTTTACTCTCTCTCTTTCTGACCGTCTTCTCCCCTCATTCTCTTTCTATTTCTCTCTCTCATTTTCTGTCTTTCTCCCCTCATCCTCTCTTTTTCTAACTGTCTTTCCCTCCTCATCATCTCTCTCTCTCTTTCTGACTGTCTTTCTCCCCTCATCCTCTCTCTTACTCTCTCTCCCTCTCATTTTCTATCTTTCTCTCCTCATCCTCTCTCTTACTCTCTCTCTCTCTTTTTCTGACTGTCTTTCTCCCCATCCTCTCTTACTCTCTCTCTTTCTGACTGTCTTTCTGCACTGTCTCTTTCACTTTGTCTCTTATTCCTATTTTACTCACTTTGTCTCTTACTCTGTCTCTCTCTCCCTTCATTGTCCCTCGCTCATCCTGTCTCTCTCTCCCCTCATTGTCCCTCTCTCACCCTGTCTCTCTCTCCACTCATTGTCCCTCTCTCACCTTGTCTCTCTCTCCCTTGATCGTCCCTCGCTCACCCTGTCTATCTTTCCCTTCATTGTCCCTCGCTCACCCTGTTTCTCTCTCCCTTTATTGTCCCTCGCTCACCCTGTTTCTCTCTCCCCTTATTGTCCCTTCCTCACTCTGTCTCTCTCTCCCCTCATTGTCCCTTGCTCGCTCACCCTGTCTCTCTCCCCTCATTGTCCCTCTCTCACCCTGTCTCTCTCCCCTCATTGTCCCTCTCTCACCCTGTTTCTCTCTCCCCTCATTGTCCCTTGCTCACTCTGTCTCTCTCTCCCCTCATTGTCCCTCTCTCACCCTGTCGTTCTCTCCCCTCATTGTCCCTCTCTCATCTTGTCTCTCTCTCCCCTCATTGTCCCTCTCTCATCCTGTCTCTCTCCCACACCTTCTCTCACAGTTTCTCTCTCTCTCTCTCTCTCTTTCTTTCCATCATTCTTACTTGCACTTCCTCTTTAGATCTTAATCTTTCTCCCTCTCTCTCCTTTTCCTCTACCCTCTCACAATCCTTATTTGTATCTCTCTCTCTCTCTCTCTCTCTCTCTTTGTGTGTGTGTGTAAGAGAATGCCTCTCTGCAGTTCCTCCACTGAGCCAGAAGAGTGTTGTGGAGGGAAGGCAGCAGTTAGAACTGGCCAGCAGTTAAAGGAGATCAGAGGCTCTATTGGCTTTCTGTCATTCTCTCTCTCCCTCTCTCTCTCTTGCTTTCTGAAGTTGAGTGAGCTGAACTCCTTGCTCATTCCTTTCGCAACCTGCCATAAACCCCCCTTTCTTTTTCTGCCTCTTTCCCTTTGTCTTTTTTTTTCCTTCCTCAACTTCTCGGTTACTTTTCTTCTCTTTCCAATTATCCATTCATCTTGCTCTCTCGCTCTCTCAGTGTCAGAGCCAGACTCGGCTCTATGAGTGGAAAGCTCTGTCTGGTATGGGAGGGGGGGGGGGGGTGCGCACCTTTTTATCTCAGAGAAGCAGACTCGCCCCTCGCCCCAGCCTGCTCCAGGCCTACTGAGGGTGTTGGGGCGGGGGGGGGTTCCATGGTTCCCCTTGTTCCCCGCATCTCCTGTCTACAGTACACAGGTCCAGATAACTTTCCTAGGTGCTATTATAAGTGCTCATTATGGGCTCAGGATGCATGTCCTGTTTTAATACTGATACACTGTGAGGAACAAAAATCCTCATGAGGCCTTAACCTTAACTCTACTGCACCTTTTAATGCTTTATGAATTTAAGACTATCGGTAGTCTAGTCTTGTACTTGTCTAAGACTCATACTGGGATAAAACAGGACTTACAATACTTGCCTCTTGATGCCTGACCTCCTCATGCTTTGTTTAGAAATGGATTGTTACTCGGTTAGACCATTTTCACCATCATTAGTCAGTTTGAACCGGAAACCCAATTTGGACTATGCATGCCTGAAAATCTTTGTAACTGCTGCTACTGTTTTAAGGCTGCTGCCTGACTGCCTGGTTTAGACAACGCTATTGGGGAGGAAGATAAAGGTTACCAGGAACAATAAATGATGATGAATTTAGACGGATATGGGTAATATTTATAGAGCTACACATACAGAAGTAGTGTCTCTCAGTATGGCATTGGGGCACCCATGTTTGCTAAAGTAGAGGTTCCTAATGGTGTCCTGTGATAATCCATCCCATGCTGCTTGAATATTCTCACAGTTCCTGCAGATTGTGCGGTAGGGGTGGAGGTAGAGTGACACCAGGCCTTCTGGATGTGTGACAACAAACTGTTCACCTTGGTGCTGATCACGGTGCCTCCACACGCGGTTTCATTGGTCGTCTCCACCAAGACAAAAGCGGGCTCATCACTGAAGATGACCCGCTGCCTTTCTGAGACACTCCATGACAGTCTGGCATCACACCATTGCAGTCTTTGGTGATGTTGACGTGGTATTAAGGGCAGTCGTCGTAAAGGTCTGCGTCCATGTAGCCCTGTGTCGTGCAGCCGTCTGCCAATGGTGCTGGCACTAACAGGATGACTCATGGAGGGCATCACTGCTTGCTGAATGTCCACAATCGTGGCCTTTGGGTTAGTCAGGTACAGTGATAAGACCCGTCCTTGCTTATGTCACATGCAAAGCATGAAGCTTGTATCAATGTCAAACCTACCCACCAAGGTGCAACTATTTGTACAACTATTCTTTTGGCGATGAATGTGTTCCACTCACAGTGTGGAAAGAATTCAACACCCACAACAAACAGGGGAGCAGTAAAGTGCAGTAGAATGCAAAGGTTTTCATTCTTCACTAAACACAGTAGAAAAAAAGGATGTAAAAGCGAAACGAAAGCGATAACGGAAATGACGTACATGTGAATAGTAGTCCAAATCCGGTCTCTGGTTCAAATCAGGTAATGACACTCACACTTCCGCATTTGTTAATAAAGAAGCTTATATCGCAACACAGGCTCTTTTCAGTCACTTGATTCTGACAACGAGCAGAGTCCAGATGGAGGGCAGCAAGTGTGCAACAGAATGGAGGAGATGAAGGGTCAGACAATATCAGGAGAGAAAGGCACCAACAGATTATCACAGCATATGTTGGAGGTGGTGTTTATGTTATGAAGAGCTATTTTCAACTGAACGGAGAGATTAGCTGCTATCGAGTCAGCAGACTTCCTTCTACTCAAGACAACAAATGAAAGCATACAAAAGTACTGAGACACAGCTCTGTTCTTAGCGGTTGGGTGGACCTCAGTACCAAGGTGCTGTCATTTCGTTTTCCTTTACTGTCCTGTGCATTAACTTAGCAACAAACACTCAACACCGCTGCACCCCTTAACATTAACATTCTGGCTGTTTGCTTAACATAACATCAGGTTTTAAATCTATCATCATTGACCACCCACATATGAGCTACTCAAAATACATCACTCGCTCTACATGACCGCTCGAGGCTGAAGTCAGCTTTTTGAGATTAGCCGGTTTTCCTGTTCCACCTTCAATGGTGCGGCAGTTACACTGTGGTGTCTGCTGTAGCATTTAAGGTGGAACGGGAAAAGTCACTTACTCATCTTTTAAACTGCTTCATTTGTCTGACTTTGGGGGGTTGTGGTGTCTATTCCAGCATTCAATGGGCAGAAGGCAGGAAACACCCTGGACAACCTGCCGGTCCATCGTAGGATCAGTATACAGCATACAGCATACAGCATATGTATACATGGACACACACTCACACCTAACGGGGCAATTTGGAGCAAGAACTGGAGCACCCAGAGGAAACCCACACAGACCCATGGAGAACATGCAAACTCCGCACAGAAAGGACCCCGGATGACCTGGCCGGAAATCGAACCCGGGCCCTTCTTGCTGCGAGGTGACAGCGCTACCAACTGCGCCACCTGAACAGGAAAAGAACAACAGCTACAAACAGAAAGCTGCCCTTAGCCTGGTCCCGACCGCAGATGAAAGCTTGCAAGCCATTTTCATGAACAGCAGCTTTTGCTACTTGGTAATACCTCCTCATGGCTTCTCAGTTAAACTGATTTTGAGCAACTATAAATGACATAAACCAAATGCATTTTGAGAGCCTGTGACAGAGGTGGTTTTCTCCGGGTGCTCCGGTTTCCTTTCACAGTTGAAAGACATGCAGTCAGGAATTGGAGATGCTAAATTGGCCCGACGGTGTGAATGTCTGTGTGTGTGTGTGTGTGTGTGTGTGTGTGTGTGTGTGTGTGTGTGTGAATACGTATATATCTCTCTGTCTGCCCTGTGATGGACTGGCAATCTGTCCAGGGTGTTTCCTGCCTTTCACCCAATGGCCGCCGGGATAGGCTCCAGGGACCTCTGGAAACAATGACAGAGGTTTGCATAAAAATCCCTGAGAAATAGATCCTGTAGCTTGCTGATGATTACACTGGCTCAGTGCGAAGAAGCCTGGCGGCCCTAAAATGAAGCACAGTAAGTGCTAGTTTCTTTAGTCTGTCCATTTAGGGACGTGTAATGTGGTGTATTGAACATAAAGAGCCCTTCCGCTCCTTCTCCGCTTAGCAGGTGGATTCGTTGCAGTTCAGGTGTTTTTCAGAATGCGCTGTTTTTTCCGGAAATGCATCCACAGCTGCTTGACACTGAACACGTGAAACTCACGGGTGCACTTTCAAACGCAACGGGATGCACGGTACAGACATCTGCTGCAGCCTACTCTATTTCCTGAGCTCTCCACTGAGCTACATGCAGCAGTAAACAGAATACATTGTGGCAGACACACTGGGTCTTTGGCCAAGTCAAATTAGCCTTTTGTCCATGTTGGAGGGAACTACCAGACGTGCCAACTGGTCAGCTACTGTGAGGCCGGAGAAAGATCCTTAAGGGAAGCTGAAAACCTGCGATGCTCCATTGCAGCTGTATAAATGGTGCACGTGGGAGTTTGATAACGCAGACGATGCAGAAAGAAAAGATCTATGCTGGTAAACATTAAACAAAACAAACAAACAAACAAATAAACAAAAAAGCATTAATCTAAAGTGAGTTATTACTATTAAAACATTTATGTCGAGCAGAATCCATGCACAAGACTCACATCCACTACACTTAATGCACATTGTCATGCAGTATTTCTGTTTACTTGCCAAACTGAACGTGTTTGGGATGAAACGTACGGAACATATGGAAAAGTTACGGCACATTTCATATTCTAAGTGTTATTCTTTTTCTCAGTGTGTCAAAATAGCGCAATAAAATTTACGAAAAACACGTATCTCCATTTTATGCATCATTTGAACACAGCAGCTGCCATTTACATTGTGTGAAAATTGCATGATGAATGGACCAACAGGAATGGCTCAAGACAGCTTGGAGAAAAGTCTGGTCCCATTGACCATTGAAATTAAATTAGGTTTTTGTCCTCTCCTGTAAAGTTGCCATTTTGGAGAGGTGAGCGACGATATCATACAACAGCACTTAGCAATTAATGCATTGATGCATTGTTAATGGAGACCCGTCAATGAAACAACAACGATAGCTATGGTTTAGAACTTGCCTTTGGTCAACTGTTTTATTGCTTTACTTATTGTTAGTCTTCTTGTGTAGCTTTGGGTATTACAGTCTCCGTAAGTCGGTTTCTGAAACTATTGGCAATTTAATTCTTGTTTATTGTCTTAATCCCCATGTGGCTACACTGAGTATGATTCTGCTTAACTAAAGAACTTGCTTAATTAAATAATGACAATTTGTCCTTGTGTCCACTCGTCCAGTTTCGATGAGCTACAACACCACGACAGTCTAGCTCATCAGTGTAGCATTTTAAACTGCGATGGTAGAAAAGAGGAAAACAATCTCTAACAGTTCTCAACTCTTTCCAAAATGCTGTGTTCAAAGCAGAGACCATTCGAATCCAGTTATATGCACCCCTAATGCTGCAGTCTCATTTAATGTGTTATTACATGTGTCCGTAAACTGACAAAGCACTGAAACACCACAGGAAAGAGTTTGAGAAAAAGAGAGAGAGACTCTGAGCAATTTATTATTCAGCTGATTTTTGCATTATGACTCATTTTTCTTAACTCTGCTGAGGTTTCAGTTTTTAGGACAAAGTCTGGGCTGAGATTGAGTGACTTGAATAAATAGAAGGAGCTTAATACACTCATTGTCAAAACAATAGCTGCACCCAGAAGGAAGTGTCAGATTGCAGTGCTATTGGGAAGGAAGATAAAGGTTACCAGGAACAATAAATGATGATACATTTAGACTGATATGATCAATATTTATTGAGCTACACATACAGAAGTAATGTCTCTCAGTATGGTGTCGGGCCACCATGTTTGCTAATGCTTTGTGTTAAGGCAAGTTGTCGTAATGGTCTGCGTGCATGTACTCTTGCCTCATGCAAACATCTGCCAATACTGCTGGCACTAGCAGAATGACTCATGAAGGGTATCAGTCCTCGCTGAATGTCCGCAATCGTGGCTGTTGGGTCAGTCAGGTACAGTGATAAGGTCCGTCCTTGCTTAAGTCACATGGACAGCTGAGCACGAAACTTGAATCATTCTCATGTCTCACAATGTCAAACCTACCCACCAAGTTTCATTCCTGACGGTTGATTCCTCCCGGGTGCAGCTATTTGTGCAACTGTTGTGTTGATGATGAGTGTAGGTAAATGTCTTCCTCTATGAACCCACACAGCAAATTTAGGGGCTCTGTTCTATACACAGCAGGAGTGACAACACACCGCTTCCCATAGCCTATTTGCCACCAATGAAAAAAGAAAGCAGAAATGCTTATCGTCCAAGCGTATCACCATCACTAATAAGGAACCATATGTGGTATCGGCTTCCTTATGACTGGCTAGTCAATTTGAATGTAACCAGTCAGGTTGTAGATGTCTGGTCTAAAATAGGCTCTGCAACATCTCTTCCCTGTTACTTTTGCTCGTTTACTTTGCTCGTTTTTCGTCATTAACAGTAACTCAAGCTGCAGGAACGATATGAGCATCCATAAAGTAATATCAAACTGTTGAAGCAGGCAGATGTTGCACACAGCACAGCTTGTGACGTGCACTGAGGAAAACGTGCTCTAGTGTTGAATCCCCTCGGGAATGATCTCTTTGGAATACAGGTGGAGTGTTGACATGTTAAAATGAAGTTCACTAGGTCCCCACCAAACATGGCTCATCCAAGTTTAGCAATAGACTGACATTTAATTCATTGACATAGTGTAGTAACCTAAACTGTGAAACAGTGCTGTATCACAGTATTAGTGAGCTGCACCTCCTCTTACTGAATACCAACTCACAAAGGTGTACTGATGGGAAACAGACTGCACACATGTGGGATATGCTAATGAGTAGGAGGGATTAGAGAGGAGAATAGGTGAATGGTCACCGGTTGGATTCCCTGAACTGACAAGACATGACTGAAAAGCCCTTGATCAAGTCACTTAAGCCCCAACTGCTCCCCAGGGCAGCCTACCACTCCGGGCAAGTGTGCTCACTGGCCCCTAGTAGGTGTGTGTATACTAGTGTTAGGGAATGTTATTGGCTAGGGACAGATACTGACTTTCTTGTTGGACCACATCGGAGCGCCAGTCACTTTGGTCTTTATAAACTGGGGGGTCAGCCGGAAATGGGTCGACTGAGACAATGGCGTGAAACAGTGGCGTTTTAAGCGCTTGCGCCTTGGACTCTTCTGGAAAGGGGTTGCTCTCTGCTTGTCTCCCTCTCCTCTCCTACCTTTACAGGTGAATTAAATGTGGTACACAAATTCTACAACCACAACTGGTAAATTGTTCCAAATTCTAAAGCTAGCAATTTCTCTCAATGGTTAAATGAAAAGTGGTATATAAATAAAGATGATGATGATGATGATGATGATAACCATTGAAACTGAATGAGTAGTAAGCTGTGCTCAGATATGTTCTCTATTCTCCTGGTAATCAGTTTGGAGAGGATGTTTCCACAAAACAAGGCGGTTTAATGGTTGCTGTCAAAGATGCTGTGTCAAAGGCTCTGTATGACTATGTGTGTGTGTGTGTGTGTGTGTTAAAGTACATAGCCCCTTTATTACCCCCGAGTCCCACAGTTCCCCTGCCATCTGCTAGAGGTTACTGCAGCTGCAGAACTACTTTCCACCAGGCTGCTCCGGATAGAAATAGGACCTGAAGGGACATCACGTTAAACGCACCACACCAGCAGAGGTGTCACATGGTCGGTTCTTCAGGATTAGAATGGACAAAATGGACACAGTGTGGCCATGTAGAACGTTTCTGAGGCTAGCAAATTGCTACAGTCTGCTGCGCCACAGCAGAAAACTATTGCTTTTTCTTCAAACAAGGCAAGAAATTGCTTGTCATTCTTCCTCACCAAGTGAACAGATCTACCAGAAATAGTTTCTGATTGACAGAGCAGCCTATATATATATATATATATATATACACATACATACATACAGAGAGAGAGAGAGAGAAGGAGAGAGAGAGAAGAAAAAATAAATATAAATAAAATTATAATTAATCACTAAACAACTAAACCAACAAATAACCAGTACTGCATGATTTCACCACTGAGAGAGAGGAGGAAATCAAGCTTCACTCTTGATTTACGGCTAAAAAATGGGCTATCCATTCTGGGGGTCATGGTGGATCTGAAAGGATGTGTAGCAGTTCAAAAAGCTCCTTGCTGAGAAAAGGAGAGATGGAAGATCAAGGAAAGAAGCGGCTGGTGTTCTTTGACCTATGGACACTGAAGCGCTGAAAGCCAAACAACCAAACGGTCCTATAGTATGTGGAAGCTTTGCCTGCATCCCACTGACCCATCTAATGATTCTGCTATTTACACTAATCAGACATGTATTCCTCTAACTCCAGTGGTGAACAGTAACTAAGTAAATGTATTTAGCAGTAGTTGTACTAGTTTTTCTGTGTATCTGTACTTTACTGAAGCATGTCCATTTTGGACAACTTTGTACTTTAACTCTACCCCATTTCAAAGTCTAATATCTTACTTTGTACTCCTCCACTACACTATCAGCAATTCTTCTTTCCTTTTGGCTTATGTGTGCTTAAAAATGTAACATGTCAAAACAAAACAATATTATTCATGGATTCTTAGCATCCGTGGAAATGTCCATTTCAGGCCTGGACTACATCAAGGACCACATAGAGGAAGGCAGGTAAAGCAGGATGGGGTTAATGTAAACACTGACTGACAATCACACACCAAAGCATCAGTGAACAAATCAAACATATTGTTTCTGACTTTGTGGGTAAATAGACCACAATACAGAAATATGTACACATGCACTTGTGACTGGCAAATTTATACAAACACTATTTCCTTTTATAGTAAATTTGGCTAGTTGACGTTTATGAACCTACAGATGCAATATAGTAAAGCAAAACTCATTTGTGAACGTGTGTTTAAAGTTCTTAAACCAAAACTTAGTTTTCATAGTCCTAGCTAAAGGAAACTGTTCTCCTTCAGTGTTCTGTGCTTCTGATCATTGGAATAGACATCAGTGTCAGACTAATTAATGACCTTCTATTAAAGACTGGTGGACTGAGAGACACTAGAGTCCCTTCACCTAAACTGAGCTGATTAAGAGTCTTGTTCCAGAAATGATAATAGGACATTAGAGCCATAATAAATCATGCTCCTGTTACTCTCCATACTTAAGTACATTTGAAGGGAAATACTTTAGTACTTTTTACTCCAGTGGAGGTCTAAAGGGAGGAACTTTAACTTTTACTGGGGGAGTATTTTACCTTGGGGATCTCTATTTTAACTCAACTACATGGTTTGTGTACTTTGTCCACCACTGTCTAACTCACAAAACACTGAGCACTTCTCCTATTCTTCCAAATAGATCATCTCTGTAGGCTTCTAGCAGCAGTAATGGATGTTCTAGGTTTTACTAATTGTGGTCACTGGTGTCCCTGGTACCAACAAGACAGTTTCTCATCGTGACTCTCATAGGACTCTAACACTAAACAGTTATTCAATATTCAATATTGCATGTAACTGTGAATTCTTATGCTTTTTATATAGCTTTTTTGGCTTGTTTTGCTATCCAGTGTGGACCCAAGGAAGATGGGTCCTCCTTCCGAGTCTGGGTTCCTCTCTAGGGTTCTACCTCTTGCTCTGAGGAAGTTTTTCCTTGCCACTGTCACCCTTTGCTTGCTTACTGGGTGCTTGGACACGGATTCTCTGTAAAGCTGCATTGTGACAACATCTTCTGTAAAAGGTGCTACATAAACAAACTTGACTTGACTTCTGTGGTTCTTCTTAGAACCTTGTAGGCACCTGTTTTTAGAGCATATGCTAGTTTTTAAGCTCACAAAGGTTGTTTTGGCTTTGTGCAACGTCCTCTAGCTTCGGTTTGCTAAAAGTATTCCAAGGCCCTGTACTTTAGGAATACTGGGAAAGTTTAAAGGTACAAGGAAACGGAGAAAGACAAATAGAGAGAGAGAGAGAGAGAGAGAGAGAGAGAGAGAGAGAGACTCAGACAGACTGGTGCAAAGATGAAACAACTGCTACTGCAGAAGAACACTGGCATCTTTCATTTTCCTACTGAACAGCTGCCGCTTGGAAAACCACCTCTGTCTTCTAGGCCTCATTCACCCACAATCACTCATCATTCTCTCGGCCTCATGCGTGGGATTCCAGGTTGTTTTCTTGTTTATGAGTGTTTGTGTGCATGTAAAACACAGCTTCTCATTTCCTTGCATCTTATGCTCTGCCTGATGAAACCAATATGATAAACAAAATCACCTCCTCCTACACAAACGAAAGCCAAATAAGGCCCATAAAGTATTAGACTGAGTGGGTAGGTAAAGGTGTAGTTTGCTCTCCTTCATGCTTTGGACAGGCTCTTGTAATTCAGGACCCTTATCCATATCTCTTTTCACCAGAGAACCAGCTTACACCAGCTACTGTTCTGTTCATTGTCCTTATATACTTTTACATACAAAATGTGAAGGAGGAAATGAAGTCATTCAGAGTAGTCTGATGTGAAGTGTTCTGTTCTGCAGTGATGCGGATAGGAACCAGATGCCCAGAGTGTTAAACAGAGCAGTTTGTAAGACGGTCCAAACAAATAGTGTGGGAAAATATCACCAGAAGGTTGTGGTGTTCATCCCCTCTCATAAGAAACAAGGAAATGCATAGTCCTGCCTCCTCCGTGTTGGTAAAAACAACCATTTACTTACAACTTATTAACCGGGAGGTTATAATACTCCACCTGGGCAGTGCCTCTTCTTCATCCTCTAATGTGGGTACTGAATGCAGTTTTGATGCTACAGTGATTGGCTATCATCTCTTCAGGGTAAAAAGTAGTATTATGAGACAGACCGAGGCTAGCTGGCTAGCATGCAAGCTTCAGTAATTATCTCTGCAATACAATACATGGACATCTTTAACACACCATTAAAATGGTTATATCTTCATAATTTAATCTGAAAAGATTTGAAAGCTCCTTCTTAAAGTTATTACATGAAATTGTTACAAAGACGGTGCCCAATGCCTGAGACATAGTTTTCTAGTATTTTTAAATTAGTTTGGCCTGAAATGCATTTTAAAATTGTTTAATTTTAATATTTAATTTATGGCAGAGAGGTACATGCAGGATGATGTAAGACCAAATAGTCAAATTTTTTTTTTCAGATTTACTACTATATTAAAATATATCAACATTACGGATTCAGAAAACCACTGGATTCCTGTTAGGCTGTTTTTTTGCTTGATGACTGGCTATCCTTTTTTAAACTAGTCCTGGGTATGCTCCATGTTTTTGGTTCCCAGGTTATAAAACACCTGTATTGTGTGTTCTCAATGGCTTTGGAGCTGTAATGTTGTAAAAATATGGACCAACTGGGCTGCCCTAAAAAACAGTTTTGAGAATCAACACTTAAAAAAGGTCATTACACTGTGAATTTCACTTTCTGGCACCTTTATTTTTAAGAATATCGTATCAGGAACATCTCATCCTGGCCATCTTTAATAGCCAAACAAAGCATCACCTGGACTTCCACAGTGTAAAGCTTACACTTGCTATTGTTTTGATCGCTATCTGTTTCTTCTGTTCCTCCTCCAAGTTCCCAACACCCAGTTCTCTTTTCCTTTCTGAGTTTTGTGAGCGAAACACGGTTCACTTACTTTACCACCCCAGAGTTTGTTTGTTGCTTTTGAACCGTTTAATCCCCTCTCTCCGAGATGGGGAGCGGCGTGCCGTCTCCCAGAACTCCCCGGGACGCCGCAGGAGCGCTTTTTCTCCTGTTCCGAGCTCAGGTACATCCGAGACGTGGCATTTCTGCCGCGCTCCTTTCTCGGCCCTAATTGCAGGTTTATATTTGGCAGCCGCGGACCGTGGGAGCGCTCCGCTGAGCCGGCTCCTACCCCGCCCACCCCTGGCAGGCTCGCTTTTTTGCTTCACGGCTGGATCTCTGGCTGTTTTTTTTTTTTTTTTTTTCCCTTTTTTCTTTCCACACACTCTTCCCTTCGCAGCTGCCGGAGACAGAGAGACATAACGAAGGAATAAGCACCTAAGCACCTCAGACCCATTTCCCCACCCGTCCACCTCTCGGCTAAATGAGGTTTTGTTGAAGAAAAGAAAAACAGTTGAGCAAGGAGCGAGAAAAGCGCTTCCATGGAGAGAGTCTCAGCGGCAGCCTGACTTGTTAAGGTTGGTTATCACGATGCTGTCAGCGTTGAGGCTGCTTTGGTGCTCCTCAGCAGCGAGATAAAAATCGGCTCCTCCGCAGCTCTGTGGTGGTCTGACTCTTCTCTGGATGCACCAAACTCTGTACTAGCCGTGAGATAAATAAATGACACATCATTACATTATTGCAGGAGATCACAACACCATGGAGTAGACTCTACAAGATGCAGCAAGTAATGAATAATAAAAGAGATGCCTGTTTTCACATTGCTTGATATCCCTCGACGCTAGGGTTCACCTGAGGTCATGCTACCTGTAGGCCATCGTAACTTGGTGACCCTGCCCTTGGGACATTGTCTACCCTTGCGGTCTGGCAATGATGAGGGTGTGAGACATTTCATAGGCAAACATATGTCTTTTAGGCGCTACAGTATGTGGACACTATGTGGACAAAAGTATGTGGACACCTGATCACCACACCTTTACAGGTTTGTTGGATATCCTGTTCCAAATCCATGGATGCTAATATAAATTTCACCCCACCTGATCTGTAGCAGCCTATAATAGCCTCCACTCCTCTGGGAAGGGCTTCCACAAGACTTTGGAGGGTGTCTATAAGAATGTATTTAACTTTCAGTCAAAAGGGCAACTATATGAACAGTCACTGTTGTTGTATGAGAAGACCTGGCTCACTATTGATGTTCCACTCCATCTTAAAGGTTTTTCAATGGGATGGATGTTAGAGTCTTGTGCAGACCACTGAACTTCCTCCACGCCAAACTCAACAACCATTGTCTTTATGAAGCTCACTTTGTGCACAGGCAGACAGGCATGCTGGAACAGGAAAGGGTCTTCTCCAACAGTCAGCCTTAACTGAAAAGCAGCCCCATACCATTATCCCGCCTCCACCAAACTTTACTGCTGGCACTATGGCTTCTGGCTAATTGTGTTCTCCTGGCATCCTCCAAACCAAGATTCGTTTATTAACCTGCCAAATGTGATTCATCACTACAGTGAACATGTTTCATCAGGCTCCAGTGGTGGTATCCTTTGCAACCATCCATCCAGATGATGCTTGGGATGCCCATTTCTTGTGCTGATGTTGCCACCGAAGATAGGTGATGTTTACATGCTACATGCTGTGCGAGTTTGCATGGTCTACTGCTTTTTGGCTGAGCAGCTGTTGACCCCTAGACGCATCCATTTCACAATAATAGCACTTTGATCTAACGGGGGCAGAAATCTGACATACTGACTACATTTGTCTATGGAGTGCTTGACTTTGTACACCTGTTAGTAATAGCAGTAGTCAGGATTGGGTGTCCATATACTTTTGTCCGTGTAGAGCATATAGATATTTCTGGAGGCACTTTCTCTGCATTTTGGCCCCCTCTTGCCCTCAGATAAGTTTTAAGTTAAGACTAATAGGTTTGCATGGTAATTGCATGCATTGTGCAGCTCAGCCAACCCATAATTGTTTGAAAGCCTTTGCGGTTGCTCTACTAAAACTAGCCTTCGAAGTGTGGTCGAGACTTGGAAAATGGATCTGGAAACTGCTCTCAAACTAGAGGCAGGCCATTTATAGTGGTGTTCATTAATAGCCGATATCAAGGAGCTCAAAGTGAATTTTGAACTCCCGTGTATGAATATGCATGAGTCAACCTCAAAATAACAATACCGAAATCCAAATGCATTTTTTCCTATTGTAGGTGACTCAGCATACTTATCATATTACTGATGTTTTCTATTCTTTTTCTGTTCGGAAAAAAAAGCAAATTGTTAAATTTACCAAACTCTTCTTTTCTGATTGAGGTCAAAGCCTGAGAGCCACTCAGTATGTAGTCAGCGGCTTATTACCAGTGTATCTACGTCCACAGACACATTACATTCTGAGTACAAATTCAAGGCCGCACAGATTCCCCGAGAGGTTGGAATGCGATGATATTTCCGTGTCCATTAGAATGACACGCCACACATGAACAGCAGGAGTAGGATAGGGAATGAATAGGCACATTCATTTCTAAACTGTGCTGTTAAGTGTTTCGGTGATACAGATTCAAAAGAAAGCGCTAAGTAAGAGGACCTCTTGCACCCTATTACTTACAGACTTAGCATCTCCTGCTGCCACTGAGAAAGGTGCAATTTCGCTACATGTGTCCTGTAAATGACATATTGCAATGGAGTAAACAAATTGTGTGTAGCCGCGAGTGCCCTGGAGGATTTCGGGCTGACGTGCGGTTTGCAGGCGCCGCCTTCAGCAGCTGGCAAGAAGAGGGTGTTGTCAGATTTGGTGAAATTTACAAGTGTGCGTGTGTGTTATACACATCACCCCTCATATAGTTTGTTTGCTGTCAGCCACCCGTATGACAGAAACTGCGTGTCCACATGCAGACTCAGGGCTGTGCCATCTGTCACTGGCTTACTCACGCTGTAGGTTTAGAATAAAAACGCATTTTGCCCTCACTTGCTTTCAGTAAGCAGAGACAGACAAGAACATGACTGCCAGAATACCAACCACTTATTGCATTCTTAGAGTTAAAACTGACTAGCCTTGTCGTGGGTCGTAAAGCGCAGAATCAAGCCATTCAGAGGCATAAATCTCATATTCCTGTAATTATTGATCAAAGTGTGGTGACTTATGCCTGCCTCGAAAACATCTTCTGATTGCATCTGTCCTCTGATTATGTTACCATGCCCCAGCTGGCAGAGAAAAACAATATTAAACAATAACATCATGTTTCACCTCCCCGCTCCCACCACTGTTATCCAGATTTTCATCAAGTCCATTCATGTGAGTTCTGGGTCTCTGGGTTGTGAGGTTTTGGGGATTGAGTCCGTGTTGAGTCCCGAAGTTCAAGTCCAATTCTTGGGTCCAAGTCCAATTCTTGAGTCTCTAGAGGAGAGTCTTAAGTCTGCTAGAGTCTCCAGGTCCAAGTCACATCTTGAGCTGGGTCTCATGTTTTGGGGGATTGAGTCCATGTTGGGTCTTGAGGATCTGGGGTCCAAGTGAATTTGTACTTCAGTCTTAAGTCTACTAGAGTCTCCAGGTCCAAGTCACATCTTGAGCTTGAGCAGAGATTTTCACGTTTTATGTGGGTCTTGAGTCTCTAGGTTGTGAGTTTCTGTCGATTGAGTCCATGTTGTGTCTCGGTTCTAGGGTCGCGGTCCAATTGCTGAGTCTCTGGGGTGAATTATTACTTCAGTCTTGAGTCATCTAGATTCTGCAGGTCCAAGTCACATCTTGAGCTTGGTCTCAAGTTTTGGGTGATTAAATCCATGTTGGGTCTAGAGGTTCTGGGGTCCAAGTGAATTTGTGCTTCAGTCTTGAGTCTACTAGTGTCTTCACATCCAAGTCACGTCTTGAGTTGGGTCTCAAGTTTTGGGGATTGAGTCCATGTTGGGTCTCGTGCTTCTGGGGTCCAAGTGAATTTGTACTTCAGTCTTGACTCTACTAGTGTCTTCACGTCCAATCACGTCTTGAGTTGGGTCTCAAGTTTTGGTGAATTGGGTCTGTGTTGCGTCTCAAGCTTCTGGGGTCCAGGTCCGAGTCAACTCTCGAGTCTCTGGAGTGTGAGTATTAATAGAATATAAAGTCTTTAGGTGAGCCTTGAGTCTACTAGAGTCTCTAGGTCTAAATCACACCTCTAGTTTAGGGGTTCAAATCCAGTTCTGGCATCTATGCTCAAGTTGACTCTTGAGTATCCAGAGTTTGAGCCTTAGTCTTAAGTTTTTGGGGTTGAGTCCAGGATGCGTCATAAGTTTCTTGAGTCTGAGTCGAGTCTTAAGTATCTGGGGTTTAAGTTCAAGCCACATCTTGATTCTCTGTGGTGCAAGTCCAAATTGAATCTGGAGTCTCTGGGGTTCAGGTCAGAGTTAAGCCTCAAGTTTCAGATATACAAGCCTGAATCAAGTTTTGAATCTCAAGGAAGAGACACCAAGTCAGTTTTGAGTCCCTAGGGTGCAAGTCCTAGTTGAGTATCTGGGGTCAGAGTACAAGTTAAGCCTTGAGTTGCTGGGGAGTGAATCAGAGTTAAGTCTCAAGTATCTGTAACTCACTGAAACCTCCAAACTATAATGGATGTATCAGGCATCTGTGATAATTGTTAGAAACATAATAGCACACAGAAAGCTCAGATTACACACGGTAATATCTTTCACTCTGGGCAAAATGGACTTGCACATACCATAACTCATCTAGTGGCATATTTAAACAAGTTCAAAAGACCATCACCAAGTTATCCAAATAAATCACCAGCAAGACGTTAGTCCAATAGAGATAAACCCTTAATTTACTGCATGAAGCTGCCCGTCAGACTGAAGGTTTTTCTATAATGAAAGGTTGGTTATCTGATCCATGGTTTCCAGCCCTGGTCCTACAGGACCCCCAGTCCCAGTTTTGGCCTTTTCTGCCAAAACAACTCAGGAGGAGCTTGTTAATTAGCAGATTAGTTGGATGTGGGATGTTGGGAGCAGGGCAAACACTAAAACATGGAGGGCAGGGGGTCATCCGGGACCAGAGTTGGGAACCGCTGTGCTACACCACATCTGTACAAACTAATTGAAGACCCAAACATGGTTTAAGTGGATTATTTACACATCGGTTACACACATTGATTTGGCATTGTGCATAGTGTGTATATTTGTTTGCTGCAGTTAATGTCGTAGCTGGTTGTACAGAGGATAATGGAAATGCCTGATAGCAGTAAGCCTGAGTCTTTAGCTCTTTTAGTGGACCCTAATATATTAATATAAATATCATAGATGTTTTTGTGTTGTGTGTTTTCTACATTTGGTTCATAACTTGTTCTGCGTGAATGTCTCTGAGAGGCGGCTGACATTTGGAAATTGCTCTTCTATGGTTTCAAGGGCCTGGCTGTACTTTAAACCGAGAAATTCTTGAATCACAGTTTCCATCTCTGAAACATTTTCCCTCTATAATGGCTTTTCATACTTTAAATGGCTATGGCTATTTGAGTCCTTGAAGTAAAAGGTTTTTTAGGACGTCAGCTATTCTTCGGCTATCGGGTGTTGCCGTCTATTTTCCTCGAAACACTGTTGATACAAAGCCACGGATGCAGCATCCCTCCTACTCATTTCTATTACTAGGTCTTCATGCCACACTTTGGAAGATTATTTAAGCATTCCAGTCTGTAATAGCAGCCATACAGCAGCATGGATGACAATGGTCAACAACTGAAGTCAGTTAGCATTGAACGAAGGCCAAATGGAACCCTGAAATGTCTAAATAGTTTCAGTCCTTCTCATGATATTCCATGAAAACTTTTGTATTATACTCTAAAAAAGTTGTTTTTTGGACTGATGCAATAGACAAAAACCATTTTGGTTCCACAAAGAACCTTTTAACGGATGACTCTTTGGAGAAATGATCCATGTTATGTAAACCCCTAAAGCGGCATTATATGAGAATTGGTATTTTTGGCTGTTGGGGCCAAAAATATAGTGTATTTCACTGTAACACCACTGTCGTGAATGCAAATCATGCTTTGAGCCCACCTTATGGGCAGCTGTACGTGTGCGTTTGTTGGCAAGCTGAAACATGCACACCACTCAAGCATATGGACGCTACAGAGTATATACGCGATACTGTTTATTTCTATGCTTAATGACGGAAATCATAAGTAGAATCTGTAGCGTCCATATGCCTGCATGATGCATGTGAGGAAAGGGGAGTCAGATCTACAATGTGGTAGAGTAACTGTATTTAATAGAGGTTGAACATTTTCAAGGCTAATTTGGAGTGAGATGGGCAAAGACTGACCAAACTCATGCCTTTTGGCATGAGATGAATTTATTTCTTGGCATGTTAGCCTGAAAAGGCGACTGAGGTTAGATGACTTTTGGCATCCGGAAAAGCTGTTGCTATCTTTCATAACACAGCTTGAAATGACTGTCTTGCATTCTTTTTTCCCCTTGTAGCCAAGGGCGTAGAAGCAAGTTTGACAATGGGAGCGGGGCACATTTGCTACTATGAATCAAAGCCAACTTCATCCCCTAAATATTAGCTAGCTATAAGCTGATTCCAGAGTAGCTAAGGCAGCAAAATACCGTACGTACAGTGGCATGGAACAAAATTTGCAGAATTACAATAAACAGCAAATAGTTCTGCTTCTGCTGCCCTAAAGCCAAGAGACCACACTGACTACAAGCAAAGACTTGTCTCAAACTCTGGATGTTCCTACATGATATGAATGTCTTTACAACAATCTAGCTTTTTATAAAACACCATAAACAGTTAAAAATAATATACAGTATAAAAATTACACAGTAATACTTACAGTACACCAACATTAAAGGTAAACAACACACTTTGGAGCTTCACATACTGTAATACTAAGAGCACTTCTAACGGTGGTGTACTATTTTATACACTCTATATAGTGCGGCAGTATACAGGGACCGCGGCTAGGGCAGAGTGCTTTCTGACAGCTCCAACACAGTTAATGTTAGTTACCCAAATCCTCCCAGTGTGACACCATAACAAGACGTTACATGTAAACTGTGTTCATAGCTGTAATCAGCCGTTGTTGTCTGTTGTGCTCTCGTTACTGACCCCAAAGCTAGTAAGCGCTAACGTCAATCCAGACTCTCCAATGAGGCGAAAGCTGAGGCCCTTAAAGCTCTTAACTGAACAGGCACCTCAACACAAACTTTAGCAAGGCTTAAAGATGACGTCGCCACTTGGTGCAAAAAAAAAATGCCAACTTACCCACAAAGTCTCGCTTTTTTTTTTTCTCTCACTGGGGTATAATTTTGAGTGGGACAAACACAAACGTATCCAATACTGGGTGGGTGGCTGGGTAGCTCGCCTATGCTTGTAGCACTCTCCAACGTGAAAAAAGCCAGTTGGAGATTTACTCTGATCTCTTGCTTGGTCGGTATTTCCTTTTCCTCCTCTGCCATTACGTACATGCTGGGAATACCTAGCTAGGTTATTCTTATGGCTAGCTGAAAACCTATAGCTGTTGGTGTCTGATGCGGTGCTGTAATGCACAACACAGTTCTTGTGAGAAGTCTTGTTGCTGCTTCTCCAATGCTATACAGCGCTATAGCAGGTGGGTACGGAGTGGCAATGACGCTATGCTCCCTGTTATCTGTGAGCTCCCTGGGAAATGCAGTTGTAAGGCCAATTCTTAAAACTGATTTTCACAAACTCAATTCTTCATTATGTGTAGAACCAAAATAAAAATGTTTATCCCAAAATCTATTCTGAAATATTCCAGAATATTTGTGTACTACAGGAGTTGTGTGCTACAAAAGGACTTTTTTTGTCCTTTGGAGTCACTCTTTGCAATGAAATGAACATTTTTAATCGATCACAACAACATCTCTAATGCTAAAACAAGATCTTATATAAAACGATACCACAAACTTCAGGCAAATAGCAGTGATTTCCTTGGTCTTCAGGACTAGGAGATACCAGTTCATCAACACTTCTACCCATCCTACACTGATGCCTCCATTTATCAGAGAAGCACCGCCGTAGTTGTAAACATACACTGCAAACAAAACATGAAGCAAATAATGCCAGACATGTCAAACTGATACATGGGAGCTACTTATACCAAAGACAAGAATAGAAGCCACCTGAGAGAGGAGGAGAAACAAACTACACAGAGCTGGAAACACTAATTGTAACAATGAGGCTGGAAAGGCAGACGGGGAGACTGGATACATGAGCAAGTGTCTTTTTTTAGAGTCATTGTCAAAAAAGCAGGCAGGAACACAGAGAGCAGGGGAATCCATGAGAAGCACAAAACACACACGCAAAACTAAGATGAACATAAACAAGCTGAGAAACCACAAGCTGGGAAACAGGAATGTGAAGACTACCCCAGTGCTGGCTGAGGAACTAAGAACGCAAAGAGTAGACTAGTGCATCTTGGTTTACACTATGTTCAAAAATGAACCATGCACTGGTATATAACCTGGTGTGCTTAAGGCGGTAGTAACTTCAGGCTCATGCAGATTGTGCACCCCGAGGATGATGGGGTTATAAATTCCTGCGGGGTGTGAGTGACGGGATCCATAGATTGGGAAGGGTCTACCAGCAGTGGCTAAAATCCCAGTGTACAGGAAATTCTCTTCAGGATTGTGCCAGGGAAGACATCCACCAAATCTCGCCCAACTGCTCAATTCTAACGTCAATCCAGACTCTCCAATGAGGCGAAAGCTGAGGCTGGTGAAGCTGTTAATTGAACAGGCACCTCAACACAAACTTTAGCAAGGCTTAAAGATGATGTCGCCACATAATGCCCAAAAAATTGCTAACTTACCCTCAAAGTCTCGCTTTCAAAATAAAAGTCACAGTTTACAGCGGAGGAGACAGGACACGGTAGAACTAGGGTTGTACTATATATATATATATATATATATATATATATATATATATATATATATCGCTTCGGCTTTCTCATCGCAATGTGCACATGTGTAATACACACGTCGCAGGATGTGCAATGTCTAGTAAGACAAATTACATGAAACATGTAATGCCAAAACTTTTTTGCTGCTTGATACAAAAGAAAACTTGCATGGTTTCTTGACTCTGGTTTAAGGCTTCTCAGGTACATAGAGAAGCACAGTCACAGCGCTCACCTGCTTTTGTGTTAAGTGCATCAACGCTAATTATACAGCATTAATATTCCAGGAAACATAATTCACACTCAAGAGTCTTACAAAGTCATTTCTCGGCTTTTTTATTATTTTTTATTTTCACCCCCCTCAATCATTTTACAATGCATAACGTGTTTTGTAATATTGATGTTCAAGTGAAACTTGAATTTTTTTTTCATATCACAGTACACACTCATCGTTAAAAGTATAGTTGCACCCAGAAGGAAATGTGGGATTGCAGTGCTATTAGGAAGGAAGATAAAGGTTAGCAGGAACAATAAATGATGATACATTTAGACTGATATGGACAATATTTATTAACCTACACATACAGAAGTAGTGTCTCTCAGTATGGCGTTGGGGCCGCCATGCTAACCCAACATGCCAGACGTCTCAGCATGGAGTTGTAGAGGTCCCTAATGGTGTCCTGTGATAATCCACCCCATGCAGCTTAAATATATTCACACACAGTTCTTGCAGGTGGTGCGGTAGGGCTGTAGGTGGAGTGACACCAGGCCTACTGGACATGTGACGCGTGACAACAAACCGTTCATCTTAGTGCTGATCACAGTGCCTCCACACACGGACTCGTTGGTCGTCTCCACCAAGACAAAAGCGGGACTCGTCATTGAAGATGACCCGCTGCCATTCTGAGTCACTCCATGACAGTCTGGCACCACACCATTGCAGTCCTTGGGTGATGCTGACGTGGTGTTAAGGGCAGAAGTCATAATGGTCTGCGTGCATGTAGTCTTGCATCACTGCTCACTGAATGTCCGTAATTGTGGCTGTTGGGTCAGTCAGGTACAGCAATAAGGCCCATCCTTGCTTCCGTCACATGCACATGTCTCACAATGTCAAACCTACGCACCAAGTTTCAACTATTTGCGCAACTACTTATTTGATATTGAGTGTATATTGTATTAATATAAGTAAGTAATATAAGTAAAGGTGGAACTTTTACTTCTTCATACTTAAAAATATTGTGGCATTACTCAAACAGCCCTTCATGGCAGCGTGTTATTAAGAGCGCATGCTAACTTTGCCAAGAAGTATGTTTCCAGGTTCTTCCATTTTAACAGTAAATTCTATGTTAGCTTAATGATACATGACTTACACATCCTTTCACATACAGCATTATGCACACAAGCACAAGTTTCAATAAAGAAAAATTCTAGCATTGTTGCTTAGCTCAACACTATGTTGAGTATTTGTTCAGAAGAAGAGGCCTTGAACTTATCGACTTTATATTCTGGCTGAAGGTGACAATTTTAAGAGTTTCCCCTGTTTCCTCCCCCCCATCTTAAACATTGCTGAGTGGTACAGACTGTATGGAAATAGACATACACTTATATGTGCGTTCACCTAGAGCCTTTTGTATTGTCGCTCTCGAGCACGGCCTTGGCGTGAACAGTGAAATTATCATAAGAGTAAAAAGAAGCAATTTTGCTGTTCTAAGTGAAATGTTAGTAATAATTTTTTTCCCGTCTCATCCGACCAGAGTGCCCACAGAGTCAGAGATAAGGCATGGAGGGGGAAAAAATTGGAATGTGCGCTCTTTAATGGGGTATATATGATGATATCTACCAGACAAAGCGAATAAAAGTATATTGAATAGTTGCTCCATCTAGCAGTTTGAATGTGAACTCCAATAATTCACATCTCCTTGCCATGAGCACGCTGGCCAGTGTTCAACCTCACTCGCAAGATATAACCTCACAACTTATGCAGGCGTAGGGTCATTCCCAAGCCGTCTACTGAGGTAACACCACTTCATAATCAATTTACATACTGCTGTCCCAAGACTTTTGGCATGTTGGTTTAATTCATAAAACCACTGCCCAGTAGTGAACAGTCACATAGACATTGGTGTCCTCCATATATCCGGTTTAGGCTGACTGCAATGGTTCCCATACCTGATCTTGATGATTTGAATGCTTTGCTAGCTATAATGCTTAAAGTAAAATCTTTTCAGTTAGCCAGTTAGTTCTGAGCAGAACAGAATTAGCAGGTCATGAATATGGGGGAGTCCTATGTCAGCTGACTAGTTCAGCATTGGCGGACTGCTAACTTGCTTGTCATAGTGCTGCTGATGTTAGCTTCAATGGCAATAAATTAGGTGAGTAATTATGCTCTTCCACACATGAACTGGGATTCTTCATGTCTCCTGTTTAGTCTTTAGTTAGGGAAATGAGTAACAGTTCACTCTTTTCACTAATCTCTTGGGAAATAGCGAAGATCATTTACATTCAGATTATTTACATTCAGTGGAACAGTGTAAAGGTTTTACTGTCTTGGGCGTAGTTACAGTTGCTTGGATATGAGGAACCAACTGGATGAACAAGTTTGCTACAGGGCCATTTTGAGGCAGAAGTTTGAGAGATTCAGGGCATCCAAGGTGTTAATTAGGGGACCCGGACCACTCAGAGTGCCTTGTATTTTGCATCTTGCTCCAGGGCTAGGGTTGTGAACTACTAGCTTATTGCATAGCACATATAGTCCTGTAAGGTATACAGTACGAAGCCAGTTGGTAAAAAATTTAGGGCTCATAACCTTTTGTTTTGTTTTCAATAAATGTTTTTTTTATTTCTTACTATATGCAGTTGCCTCAGAATTTTAAAATTCATGTCATTTGAAATGGGAAAACATTAAATATGAGCTATTTTTATAACCTAAGGTTATATGTCAGAACAATATCCTCAGACAATATTATACCATTGTGGAGCGGGCTATATGAATGAATGCATTTAAGCGTTTAAGCATATTCTAACCATATTCCCAATAACAATCTAACCAAACAAAACTACCCCCACCCCATTTCCAAAAGACAAAAATCATATTTCAGTGCTTAATCATAGTCATTACATTTTTTACATATTTTTGTAATGCTGGGTGGACTGATCAGATGCTCGCAGATGTTAAAGTAAAGGTGGTTTAGTAACAGGTGAGTTGGTGCGTAGAACAATAGGAGCCAACAGGAATGCTAACACCAAAGCAACCAGAACAGACATGACCAGAACACCAGAAACTAAACCTCCAGGCAACCAGAACCAAAAGGGCCCTAACAGTTCTGTACAGGAAAGTTGGCAATAGTTTGTGAAGTGGGAAACAAGCTGAACATATATATATATATACACATGGGTAAATGGGACACAGGTGAATGGCATCAGTGCTTAGGCAAAGATGACAGAGGAAACAGTTTCTGATTGGTGGTCCATGGACATGTAGTTTTGATGTCACAGCAAGATGCACAATGGGAATTGTAGTTTTCAGCTACAGAGGCATTGAGAGAACCCGGAAGTGTGACAGTGTTCAGTAGACTATAACGTCTAGTAGCTTGAAGTTTCTTACAACTACATTATCGAATTAGTCTAAATTAAACTGTAGATATAAAAAATAATATTATATTGACTGTCAAGTTTTGAACAGTATATAAACCCAATACGCAACACCCAAAAAATGCCATGCTATGAATTCATAAAGTTATGGTGTCACTTTTAGGCAACGTTGGTATTTTAGCAATTTTATATCACCTAATACCAAATACAGTACATGAGACAATTAAGAATGAATTGTGGAGCGGAAAAAAAGAGATTCATTTGATCATTGCTTTCATTATCGAAAAAACATTGCACCCAGAAGAAATCAACTGACAAGAATGAAACTTGGAGGGTAGATTTGACATCATGAGACATGCGAATTTCATGCTTGACTGCGCATGTGACGTAAGCACGGACAGGTACCTTATCACTGTACCTGACTGACTATATAAGGTCATCCTGTTGCATGTGCTTTCCATTCTCACCTGTGCTGTTGTGTTGGTAGTGTCCTTTACAAGCGAAATATGGCCTAGAGAAGAGTTCGAAAGCAATTTGAGCAGTTGGAAGAGTTTGAAAGGGTTCACATCGTAGGGCTCTGGGAAGTGGGATGGTCTTAGCCGGCATAGAGCACACTACATCGATGTCTTGACACTACCATACCACGCTATTGACAGCAGGGGATAGAAGGCGGCGCGCACCAGCAACATGAAGGATCTGGGAGACATACACACAAACCACGGAGAGGGAGAACCGACAGACTGTCCGACATGTGTGGGGTGACTCAACAGCCAAGATTGCGGACGTTCAGCGAGCTGTGATGCACGCAGACTGTTACAATGACTGCCCTTAACACCCTGTTAATGTCGCCAAAGACAGCAATGGTGTCATGCCAGACTGTCATGGAGTAACTCAGAATGGTAGTGGGTCATCTTTAGTGATGAGTCCCGCTTTTGTCTTGGTGGAGACGACCAACAAATCCGTGTGTGGAGGCACAGTGGTCAGTGCCAAGCGTCACGTGTCCGGAAGTCCTGGTGGCACTCCACCTCGACCCCTACCGCAAAATTTGCAGGAACTGTGTGAGAATATTCAAGCTGCGTGGGATATTTAGCTCTAGTACTAAATTAAGGAAGCAGAAATTGGACAGCGAACACGTCTTGGCTAATCGAGCACATCTGAGATTTGTGGAAAGTGGTATAAATTAGGCTTTTCACTGAACCATTGCTTTTAACTGTGGGCTTTAGCTTCTGTCTTCCTAGTAGCACTTTGAGATTGCCAGTAGATCACATTGTGTGTAGCCTTCAAATAGAGACCATAGAACCTCCTTTTTGAGCTTTCGTATGTATCGATCCAAGAAGTTCACAGGCTAAATCACCTATCCTGGCCAGTGAGAACTACATAATTGAGTCAGCTAAGGCGGCATGGCTTAGCAAATCATCAGTCTGCTTTATCAAGAAACATATTCATAACACTGCAACTCCAACAGCATGTTCCCAGCATTTTAACTATATGGTACTGTCAAATGACTAAAACCAGGACTGGTCACCGATAGACCACCCCACCCCTACTTCAATCCTTTACAGTAATCCATGCTCTCAAAAATCCTGTTTACTGCTTTGTTTACGTGCACAGGCCACAAATGTTCCCCAATGACCTTCTCTCACTCTTTCTCCTTCTTCCTTTCCCTTCCACCCAACCACCCCCCACCCCCCACCCCCCACTTCTAAGTGGTCGGGTGCTCTCGGTGATAGATGAGGAGCGGTAGTCCAGCATGGGGACGCGGGCCTGTGTGTAATTACCTGTGTGCCCCTCCGATTCAGGCCATTGGCGGAGCTGAGCGTGATGAAGGGAGGGAGGCTCTCTCTCTGTGCGGGTCGACACCTGGCACACTCCTCAGGAATGGGCAGTTCATTACATGCCCCGATACTGTCAACCAAGGGACGTCAGCAACCACAAGACTGACACCAAGGCACTTCTGGTGAGAACAAAAACAAGACATTTGGTCAACAAAGATAGTTGCTCAGAAGCTACATGTCATTTTGGTCATTTTAGTGTCTGATTTGGCTAATTAGCTCCTGTGTCTGCTTAGTTAACTTAATTTATTAGCTGATATGAAATAATGTACTGCACTGCACTGTACATAATCATGTGTGGAACAAAGCAAAGCTTATATACTGTACCCATGCATTGCATGAAAACATGAGCAAACACTTGTAGAAGGTAGCATAAATGCTAGTTATCTTAGTGCTAGCCCCCACCAACATAAGTATTATAGTTACATTCTGGTGCCATTAGCTTCAGCTGGAAGTGTTACAAGGAGAGGAACCCTGTTGAATTGCATTACCCAGACAGCAAATTGTTTTGGCCCAAATCTGGCCCACATTTTCACCTGACCCACTTGGGCAGACCATTCCTACTTCCAAGATGTGGGCCACATATGGACCAAATTAGGCCCATGTGTCAGCCAAAAGTCGACAACTCTGCTGTATCTCCTCCAGAAGTGGACCAGATCTGTTTTGGAACATGTGGGTCATACTGATTTTTATATATGTGGTCCATATGATGCAGTTTACCAGCAGGCAGCACTGCTGCATCTGTGCCAGGAGTGGACTGGGCCAAGTGCAAGGTTTGAACATGTGGGCCACTTTTGGCTCACATGCAGTTTGCTAGTAGTCAACACTGCTGTATCTGTGCCAGGAGTGGACCAGATCTGTTTTGGGACAGGTGGGCCAATTGCATGTTTTGAACATGGGGGCTATCTTTGGCTCACATGCAGACTGCCAACAGTGACGCAGCAGTATCATACCTTTGCCAGATGTGGCCTACGTCCACAGGCTATCTGGGCAGGTTCTGTTAGCCCAATACTAAGCAGGTTCTCAAAACCATAGAACTGGAAACTTTGGTACTGGATCAATGGTCAATGAATAAAGCACAGTCAAAGCTTCCAGGTCTTCTTCTGGTGGTGAAAAATGCCCTAACTACCATCTCAGTGTCATCGCACACTCAGGATAGATGACCACCCAAATAGTACAGTTCGGTAGTTGTCCTGTGTCGATAAACACTGTTTATGCACAGCTTCTGCTCGTCATATGTCACCAACACCCAGAAACCGTGCTAACTTCTCTGGACTCATCTGAAATGGACTGATGAACAGTGGAAACGTGTACTGTGGTCTGACGAGTCAACCTTTCAAAGTATTTATGGAAATAACGGACGTCATGTTCTCTGAGCCAAAGGAGTAAAGGACAATCCAGTTTGTTACCAGTGTAAAGTTCAAAAGTCAGCATCTGTCTTGATATGTGGGGGTATTCGGGGTAACCTGCACAACTGTGAAAGCTCCATCAACGCTGAGCACATTTTGGAGCAACATATGCTGTGGGATCCCTTTTTAGGGATGTCTATGCTTATCTCTACATGACTACACACACAAGCATTCTGCATGTATTACAACAACATGGCTGCATAATCAGAGGTTTTGGGGCCTAGAACTACTGTCTCCCATTGAAAACATGTATCTTGATAAGCTCACAACAAAGGCCCCATACAATTGCACACCGGGTTCAGTTCCTCTCCTCTCCCAACTCTTTGGGAACATGAGTCGGGCATTTTGCATACTGTGCCAAGTTCTTTGGAATTGGTTTTTTGGAGTTGTGGCAGAGTGATAGGTAGCTGAGATAGGTACACTGTAGAAGGTAGACCAGGGTAGAGACTGACTTGAAGAGCTTTTGAAACGTGGACTGAATAGAAGTGTGGGTCTTTTATTCACTTGAACTATTTTGACTTGAATCGCTACCACATGAAGTACATTTCTGGTTGAATGACAAAATATTTCTGCAGTGTGAATAGAATGATAGATGGAAAGATATATACAGGGTGACAAACGGAAGAGGGCAGAGGGTGATTTAAAGTGTTTTCTAACATCTGAATTGATGAACTTTGCTTTTCTTCCACCTGAAATGCTGTTTTGCTTTGTTACGTTTTAATGTAGGAATTACTTTCACTCAAATAGCTTTTTAGCAATGACGAAATATCTCTTCACAGTGCAGACAGATAAACTCACCATCTATTTTGTTAGACACGTATTCTACCTCGATGCGTTGACACCGTTCTGAATGGACTCCCCCCCACTGTGCTTAAGGAAAGTGCAGCCTCAGAAAGGATGACTGGCAGGTGATTTAATCTGTCAGACCCACTGTAGACGGCGAAGATTAAATGTCTTTTAACTCACGTTCATGTGTTCAAGTTCACCTTTTTAATAACCAGAAGAGAAAGAAACCATTCATTTACACAGTATTTCTAATTCTCTTAGTCTGGTAATGGGTTTGCTTGTAGTGGAGGTCAAACAAGCGGTTTATCAGTGGTTACAATTCGTTAATGTGAACACCAGTAAAATGCCAGGGAAGGCATCCACCAAATCTGGCCCAACTGACCAATTCTTTGCAATGCAAGAGTGGCTGAACATTGATGTTGCCTTCATCCAGAAACGTGTCCAGTACATGCCAAATTGTATTACAGCTGTTATTTGTGCTCATGGAGGTATTACATGCTATTAGGTTTGTTTCAGTCACTGGTGACTAATTTTTTGTCCAGTGAGCTTTTCTTTCACATATGCACCTATTCTGAAATCCATGCCCGGGGTCAATCTACCATCTTAACATGTGATGTAATTAAACTAAATGTCTGTGGCTTCATATACCCACAAAAAAAAAACAAAAAAAAAAAAAAACGCAGAATGCTTTAGTGTTCAAAATCCCCACTACTTGGGCATTCCATTGTCAATTCACTGTGTTTGTAGCTGCATCCACAAATGCAAGACTGTATTATGCATAAGGAAAGCCATACGTCAACAACGTCCAGAAATACTTGTTGACTTCACTGAGCTTGAGGGCATCTGAAACGGACTCATACACGGTGGAGATGTGTTTTGTGGTCAGATAAGTCCATCTTCCATATCTTTTGCAGATGCTCAGTCCGTCATAAAGTAACATTCATAACAGTGTGAAAGATTCTATTCTTAAAAGTTATTAATCCTAAACCTAATCCTAACCCTAACTTCAACACAAACACGTACTTCTACTCCTAGACTAAACGATAACCATGTTGTTGATAACCAACTGGTACAAGAAAGTTAGACCACGGTCCGGATCAAAGGACCAAATTTGGTCAAGGTCTGGACTGAACTGAACCATGTTGAAAACACTTTTTTGGAAGGTGTAGACTTTGGTTGAGACAGCCATTCCACAATAGAAAAAGAAATATTTCATTGTAATTTGGTCTGACAAAAAGTCAAAAATCAATATGAAAAAAAAAAAAAACATAAAAATGCCAAAACTTAAAGCAATGCAGTATATACATATAAGCTACATGTGTTCTTGATGTGCACATGGCCATGCGCCTCTAAAACTTTGTAACGTGCCACTCGCTCTGGTAATGTAAACTGAATGAGGAAAGATTGGCTTAGCAGGTTTGCCTCTACGGTTGTGTATGTGAGAGCTCTAATCATATCATTTCACAGGGAATACTGCAATGGTGGAAGCACTATCAACCCAAACGTGTTCACTTCAGGTTCTTGTGTCGTCAACGAAGTTTAGCTCTATACTATGCCGCCATCAGAAAAAGCAATGTGGTGCAAAATGGACAATGTGCTGACATCAGACTCCCACGACTCTATAATCCAATCAGTGTCAAGAATAGGTAGATGCAGCCCACATAGGTGATGATGACAGGACTTCAGTTTGTCATGCAAAGTTCTTTAGCACACTCATGCAATGTGAATCCAACGTGACCCAGATCTAATATACACAGCCTTGGTTTGGAGCTTAAAACACCCTAAGTCCTTGTAGATCATCTATATGGGACCATCCAAACAATCCAAGTGTTATTATGGAAGTAATGGGCATCATGTTCTTCAGGTCAAAAAAACAAAAGGACCATCTAGATGTAAAGTTTGAAAGCCAGGTCAAACTTCTGTCATGGCATGGGTACCTTCACATCTTCAGGGACGTTCATGCTTATTCCAACATGACAACGCCAAGCTACATTCTGCACGCTGCAACAGCACAGCTGTGAAATTAGAGAGAGTTGGATTGGCCTGTCTGCAGCTGAGAACTGTCTCCCACTGAAAACGTCTGGTGCTTTATGAAGCGCGATTACTCACAAAGCAGCTGCAGACTTGTATAACGGATGACTGGCAAACAGGTACGCGTTCAAAAATGGATCAAATGGCATCTTCAGTCCCCAAGCGAGTATTGAGTGTTGTAACTCAGTGGTGAAGTAACACAGTGGTAAAAGTGCTCCTGTCCAAATGTTTTGTTTTTTTAAAGAGAGAATTGAACCCAGAAGGAATCAACTGACAGGATTGAAACTTGGTGGGTAGGTTTGACATCATGAGACATGTGAATGAGGAAGTTGAGGCAGCTATTGAACAATAGAAAAAGAAATATTTCATTGTAATTTGGTGTGACAATATGTCAAAAATCAACACGAAAACATGCATAAAAATGCCACACGTGACGTAAGCAAGGACGGGCCTTATCTCTGTATCTGACTGACCCAACAGCCATGATTGTGGACATTCAGCGAGCAGTGATGCCCTCCTTGAGTCATCCTGTAAGTGCCAGCACAATTGGCAGACGGCTGCACGATGCAGGACTACATGCACACAGACTGTTACGACGACTGTCCTTAACTCCACATCAACGTCCCCAAAGACTGCAATGGTGTCGTGCCAGACTGTCATGGAATAACTCAGAATGGTATTATTTTGTCTTGGTGGAGATGGCCAACGAATCCATATGTGTTGAGGCACCGTGGTCAGCACCAAGATGAATGGTTTGTTGTTAGGCGTCACATATCCAGAAGGCCTGGTGTCACTCCACCTCCACCCCTACCACACAATCTGCAGGAACTGTGTGAGAATATTCAAGCTGCATGGGATGGATTGTCACAGGACACCATTAGGAACCTCTACAACTCCGTACTGAGACATCTGGCATGTTGCGTTAGGAGCCACTACTTCTGTACGTGTAGCTCAATAAATATCATATATAAATATAATAATGTCCATATCAGTCTCAATTTATCATCATTTATTGTTCCTGGTAACCTTTATCTTCCTTCCCAATAGCACTGCAAGCCAACATTTCCTTCCTTCTGGGTGCAGCTATTATTTTGGATGATGAGTGCATAATTGAGATGATATATTTATATATATATTTATTTACTGGACAGTGTCAATACATTATCTGCCCAGTTTCATGGTCCTCGTGTACTTCCTTATGAACATGAGAAGGAGATTTCCTCTTTGATAATATAATTTTCCCTGTGATGATCTAATTGATTCTATTGTTTCTAGACAAATGACTGTTGAGTGTCTTATTATTTGAAACATAAGGCAAAATAGCCAGTTACAGCACTGGCCGCAATTTCAACAGCTCAAGCACTTTTGATGCTAATTGCGAACTGTGAGGCTGCACTCGTACGTGATGTGAACACAAGCTTTTTCATCAAGTCCATATTATCATCCTGTCACAAAGATTGACACAGTGCCGGAGATGAACCCATCTCTGGTAATCAGGAGAAAGACTAGTTCATAATAGCATATTTCATCATAATAATATGCAACTATCTCTGCCCGTAATAGATAACACGAGGTTTAAACTAACTGAACTAAAATAAGAGGGTGAACATGTATACGGGATGGCGAGCTGCCTCCACACACGGTGGTCAACTCCACCAAGACAAAAGCAGGATATCTATGGATTTTTGAGTCCAAACATGTCACAGTAATGGAATAACAGTGACAGAGTGTATCCTACAGGAACTAAACGCTGAGCTCTGCTGTGCCATGCACTCCTGGGTGTGATTCATTTAGGAAAAAGGACATCCCCCCCCCGAACTCAGACCTCTGCATGGTCGTATTGGTGGCTTAGTGTTCTCCTGCTAGCGTGTTGACATCCATCGGGAATTATATCTCATTTTCCATCTATTCTGTGATATACACTCAATAGTTGCACAAATAGCTGCACCCAGAAGGAATCAACCGACAGGGATGAAGCTTGGTGGGTAGGTCTGACATTGTGAGACATGCAAATGATTCATATTTCAGTCTATCAACACCATAGCAACACATCGGATAACATGGCAACAGCTTTAAAAACACCTTAGCAACCACCTGAAATACCATAGCAGCAGCGTACCAACACCTTTGGAACCACCTGGTATACCATAGCAATAGCCTAGCAACATCTTAGCAACCATATGGAATACCATACCAATAGTCTATCAACATCTTAGCAACTACATAGGCCTAGCAGCACTTTAGCAACCACCTAGGGTACCAAAGCAACAGCTTAGCAACATCTGAGCAACCACTTCGGACACCATAGCAACAGTTTAGCAACACCTTATCAACCACCTGGGATGCCATAGTAATGGCCTAGCAACACCTTAACAATCACCTGGAATACCATAGCAACAGCCTAGCAACATCTGTGCAACCAACTGGGATACCATAGCAACACCTTAGCAACCACTTGGGATGCCATCCAAAACTCGCCTCCTCTATTTTCACTCTCCTCTTTAAGAGCGTGTGTTATTAGTGTGATGGAAATGTTGCATCACCTGTGGCTGGAAACGTGGCAGCTTTCAGAGAACTGCTGCGCATGTGCAGGTATGGCTGGGTCGGTTTCATTAACTCCAGTGTTGAATATGATGGAAATGAGAGAAGGAATAATGTGAAAGAGAAAAAAAATGTGAGAATCAATAAACTAACACTAACACTAAAGCTAAAGCCGTAACACAACCACACAGAAACCCTGAACTCGTTCACCTGCGTCTAATCCCCCTTCTACCTCTTCTGCATTCGAAAGCCGTTCTGCCTGCACCGAGCAGCCCACCGGCAGAAACCGGGGTGGACAATTGAACACAGGTAAGACTAAAACAAATCCCACACGGAAAATTAATATGACTCCATAAATGCATTGCTGCAACGCCGATGGCTCCCACACTATGTTCGTCCGAGTCTGAGGTTTGCTTTAATTGGCCGCGCTCTCCTGCATCTCAATGACTTATCGATTTCAGCCGCGAGCTTCCACTCCAGCTAATCATTTAGCAATTCAAATGTTTCAGGCTGGAATGTGGCATCAGGAAAGCTGCCCTGCGGCCTAGAGGAACCTCACCCTGAGGTGGAAGCGTAGCCTTAATGTTGCCACATGGGAGAATACAGCAGTCAGAGAGTCGCGGCTCCTTTTGGCTGGAATTCATTAGAGATCTTTAGTGCCGGTGGTGTAAAGAATGGGCATTGCAACTGGAATAACATCTGGGTGAGACTTTAGAGCCGTCTGTTGTGATCAGGCCTTGCTTTTTAATGTCAAGTTTACTTAACACCAGTCAGTTTTTCCAGTAATACTGTATTTATAGGCTACCTACATAGGGACTTCATAAGACAGGCTTAAGCATAAAATAACACCTAAAATTAGAATATATATATAAGCTCACCGGACAAAAAATTAGTCACCTTTCATGTTTAAGCTGGTAGTAACTTCAGGCTCCTGCAGATGGCGCTGCACGAGGTTGATGGGGCTATAAATACCTGTGGGGTGTGAGTGACGGGATCCATAGATTGAGTAGAGGTGCTACAGTGCAGTGAATGTCTCATTTCATGTGTGGAAAATGGCTCCAAAGCAGATGTTAATGATTGGCTAAAAGGAGTGACTGCATTTGGACGTTCCAAAGACCATAGTGTGAAGGAAGTAGCTGAATCTGCAGGTGGATGGAAGCGTACGGTCAAACGGATCTACCAGCAGTGGCTTAAATCCCAGTCTACAGGAAATTCCCCTTGACGTTGTGCTAGGGAAAGCGTCCACCAAATCTGGCCCAACTGCACAATTCTTTGATGCAAGAGTGACTGAACATTGATGTAACCTACATCCAGAAACTTGTTCAGTCCATGCCCATTCGAATCCCAGCTGTTGTCCATGCTCGTGGAGACACGCTATGTCATGTGGCCATGAGGGACAGGGTCTCATTTCCTGCTTTAAAGTGCAGAGGGTGTGGCTAAAATAAGGTTTGCCTATAGACTAAACCTCTTTGAACATGGAAAAATGTATATATGTAAAATATAATAAATGTAAATATATGTAAGTAAGTAAGTATATATGTAAATATAATATAAAAATGTATAATTATATATGTATATATATATATATATATATATATATATATATATATATATATATATATATAATTCAACCTTCAAAACATAAACAAAGTCAGTAAATAGTCTGATGTGAAATGCACCAGTAGATCTGAATTTATCCCATTAGTAGTAATAGGAACCAGACGTCCAAGGCATATATTGTGTCTAAAAGCTACATTACTGGAGGTTATTACATAAAATATTTATGAATATTGTCTGAGGCCTGCAGCAGTGTTTTACTATGCATCACTATTTAACCATGCATGACTATTTTACCTTGTTTAACATTACATATGAAGAGTTAAAAGATGATTAGGTTTACAAGTCGGCATGCATGCAAAAAAATTGTGTTGGTGAGCTTCCCAACGGTACACACCCTGAATGATGTTGTTTATATCTCGACAGCTGAATTACATAGAAATTAGGGAGGGGGTTCCACTTGTTACCTAGCTTCACCAAAAATGTCTAGTTCAATTTACAATGACAGCATAAAGCTATGAGGTGAGTTGACATTGCATCTGCAATTGGTGTTTTTACCGTAGGTTACGGTAGCAAATCAAATTAGCATGTCTTTTTTTTCCTGGCCGCTATAGTCATCCGTGCAGCTGTTGATGCTTAAAGCCCCTTTTGCCCTGGCAGCCGGGCCAGCGGGAGGGTCCTGGGTTGGGCTGACCCTGCCGAGGACTCTATTTCCACATCTACTGGCCCAGATGATGGGTTTTTCCACACGGCTGCTCTCGGCCACAAATAGAGCGGCGCCAGAGCGGTGTAGGCAGCAGGCGCTGGAATCAGCAGTGAGTCACCTTCTGCCAGGGCCTACTCTAACTCTCTCTCTCTCCCAAACTCTTTCTTTCTCTCTCTCTCTCTCTCTCTCTCTCTCTCTCTGTCTCTCTCTCCTCTCACTCTCTATCCATCTCTCGTTTTTTCGTTCTCTTCCCCCACCCGACACCCTTTCCGAAGAAAGTGATGCACGGCCTCTGCGCATATCGAAACCGGAGCATAGAATATATCAACGCTGAGAGCCAAGATGATGTGCCATGTGCACACCCCCCTGCCCCCCAATCCCACCACCCCTCCACCAAGCCCCAACCTCACCTTGGGCTTGTGCTCTTCTCATATAAGACAGGAGATGATGGCTGATAGAAGAGGTCGCCGTGGCAACCTGTGTCAACATGTACACCACCCCGAATCGAGCAGAATATCTCTCTAAGTGCAACGCAGCCCCTTATATCCCCCCACAGAGTCGCGGGTTAACAGCTCCGAGTCAACAGCAGGGCTGCAGGCGAATGGCTCCTATTTACCTTGCGACTGTTGTTAAATCCCAGACTCACATACAATATAACTGCGAGCGGTTATGTCGTAACCTACCCGCGTCAAGTTCTGTTCATTAAGTCCAAGACTGTGTGGTTTTCTTTCTTTTCCAGGAAGGACCTCCGAGGAGCAGTCGTCAGGGAATCCTGAACCGCATATGAGATAAAAGAGGCAGGAATAGAAGCCATGGGGAATAAGGAGGCATACAGTTAATTCACCTACGGCCATCATGCAGAGAATAATGTATTCTAAGGATGAGGTTAGAATAGCTTGGTTTCAGTAATAATTGGGCTTCAGTGAGGTGAACTACAATAGCACTGGTATTGTGTTGCCATATGAAACTGAACCATGTGCACCCAGAAAGAGTAGAGTCTGTTTCTGCATGGTAACAGCTAGTATTTATCAGTGTTTACTCAGTAATGCATTTCTAGATATTTGTAGGGTCGGTAGGGATGTCCAGAGATCTCAGAAACTGTTATTCCTAGGATTACAATGGAATGTAACATTGTAATGTGACAATGGAAATTGAATGGAATGGATGGAGTGTAACCATAGAGATGGCTGCATCACAATCATTGAGACACACATGGTTTAGCAAAACCATGGGAAGAACGTGTGCAGCTTAACCATGTGAGTAGGTGTAGTACAACCATGGGCATAGGTGTAGTGGAGCCATGAAAATGGGTGAAGAGCGACCATGGAAATATGTGTGTGTACCATCATCTTGCAAATAGGTGCAATAAATGAATTAAGTGCAGGAAAACAATGGAAAGGTGTGTAGTGTGACCATAAAGATGGGTACAGCACAATAGAAATGGGTGTAGCATCAACCGTGCAAATAGATGTAGAGCTACAAAACTATTGTGTGTGTTGTAACCATAAAGATGGGTGTAGATGAGTGCCAGGCAGCCATGCAAGTGGTTGTAGGACCACCTGGAAATAGGTGTGGCAGAACTGTGGAAATGCTTGTAGCATAGCCATGGAAATGATTGTAGTGACAAGGGATGTAGAGTGACAAGGGATGTAGGGTAACCTTTGAAATGGGAGTACCATAACCATAGAAATGGGCGTGGCACAACTATGTAAATGGGTGTAGCATCACCATGCAAGCAAGCGCAGTGCAACAAATGAAACCAGTGTAGCGAAACAATGGAAATGGTTATAGTGGAGCCATAAAGATGGGTGTACTGCAGTAATGGAAATGGGAAAAGTGCTATTATGGAAATGAGGGTAGTGCAAACATGGGAATGGGAGTTGAGGAACCTCTGAGATGGATGTAGTGTGATCATGGAAACAGGTGTAGCACTGGCCGTGGAAATGGATAGTGCAACCATGGAAATGGCTGAAGCCCACTGATCCATGTATACTGGTGGTGTAGTTCAAAAACTTCAGCTGTTTATAATAAGTCAGCCCATGATCTAATTCTGATATCATAATGTGGGTGGTTTATGACAGCTGGGCAGCAGGAGGAGACTTTATCTTATGTAGCAATATTCCCAGGAATGTTGGCATAAGTTTGAAAGTAGAGGCCCCAAAAACTGCCGTCTAGAACAAATGGGGAAAATTTAGCGTTATGATTACACCAAGATGGTGGCGCACTGTATGGCAGCTGCTACTCCAGCTCCCGTTAGCGATTTCATGTTATGATAATGATACGACTAAGCAAAATAACCGGAATTCATTTTAACATTCTCTCCAAAACAACAAGAAAAGACAGTCACATGCTCTCTCCCAGCCCGAGCTGACGAATATAGGTAATTAAAAGAGCTGGGCCTTACTGTATGTTAATGTTTTGACTTGTAATTAGTCTGGATTTCTGGCTTGTTCTTCTCTATCCAAATGTTGACAATTTTCCAGCCAATTACCCCCCGACCCTCTCAAAGCAGGATTCAAAGTGGGTTCATCACTCCGAAATAAGGGTGTTTAATAGATTTGTGCGTGCCTGCATGTTTGTGTACATGTAAACGAAGGCTTTTAATTAAAGTATGTCAGAATTGCATAGAACCGGCTGAAGCAATTGATGGATGACCGTACCATTTACAAAAAAGTCTGACATCATCAATCACAGCATGTTCGAATCCGAACGCACGCACGCACACCAGCGCAGCACGCCCCCCCACAGAGGCACACGGGAAGGCCAGACTTTTTTCAGTGAAATGCCTCCACCCCATATTTCCACGGATACTCTTGATTGTTCCTCAGAATCCATCCGACACGGCGCACAATGAGCATGCTGATTATAAGCTCGTTTAGCTATTTTAGGAAGAATGATTAATCTGATAAACATCAAATTAATTGGTGCGAAATTTTCCAGGGACATGAATCAAAGGCAGGAGTGGTGAGGAAGTAAATTAAAATCACTTGACTGGAAGAAATGCTAAATTAGCTCCGAACCCGCTGCCGTAACACATTTGACCTTTTTGCCCTATAGCTATGAGGAACTGCCTCCTCACTCTGCAGAATGGGTAATTGTTGCAACGCCCCCTCCACCCCCCCGCCCCCCAGAGGTTTGGCTACATGCTACACATGTCAGGTTGACCAGGGTGTACCAAATGGGAACCCCTGGAAGCATTCTAATAGCAAATGATGAAATCTGTAATTTATAGTTATTCTTTGAATATAATTACTTTTATTAAGTTTTGCGTATTGTAGTACAAATACTGTCTCTCATCCCATTGGCTGAAACATTTTTCTGCATACACTCATTGCCAAAAGAATAGTGGCACCCAGTAGGAAGTGTGGGATTGCAGTGCTATTGGGAAAGAAGATAAAGGTCACCAGGAACAATAAATGATGATACATTTAGACTGATATGATCAATATTTATTGAGCTACACATACAGAAGTAGTGTCTCTCAGTATGGCGTCAGGCTGCCATGCTTGCTGACGCAACATCCCAGATGTCTCGGTATGGAGTTGTAGAGGTTCCTAATGGTGTCCTGTGATAATCCATCCCATGCAGCTTGAATATTCTTACACAGTTCCTGCAGATTTTGTGGTAGGGGTGGAGGTGGAGTGACGCCAGGCCTTCAAACCGTTCATCTTGGTCTTAACCACGGTGCCTCCACACATGGATTCATTGGTCTTCTCCACCAAGACAAAAGCGGTACTCGTCACTGAAGATGACCCGCTGCCATTCTGAGTCACTCCATGACAGTCTGGCACGACAGCATTACAGTCTTTGGTGACGTTGACGTAGTGTTAAGGTCAGTCGTTGTAACGGTCTGCGTGCATGTAGTCCTGCGTTGTGCAGCCGTCTGCCAATGGTACTGGCACTAACAGGATGACTCATGGAGGGCACCACTGCTACAAGAGAGCCATGGCTACACATAGAAGGTTCTCCTTATGTTTATCTTAATGCTTTACTGTAGAATAAAAGTGAAGACAACAAACTATAAAATAGTACTCATGGAATTATACAGTCCACCTTAAAACAGCTCAAAAATGGAACTTTACATGAGGATAAACCAGCTTTCTTAACCTGCAGTGGAGGCTGATAGAACAAGCTTTGTTTCTAAGCAGTTTTGGAGCAATTCTATTGGTCTGTCCATCATGAATATTCACTAAACAGAAAGAAGAACTAGAGCTTTTACACTGTGCAAACAAAAAGAGACAGAGGTGGACGATATGGATATCAGAGGTGGGTGAAATGGCAGAAATATAATACTGTGGTCCATCGAGAGTATATGTGCTATAGCAGGTTATGTATTGTTTGACATCTCATCAGCTGGAGCTAAGTGTAAGCCTGTAGAGTCTTTAAGATCACCAACAACATCCACTTAGTTGGGTGTGACTAAATTTTTGACTGGTACTGTACCAGGAACTTTTGCCAAATCAAAAGATCAAGTCTTGTTTTTTTGGATCCACCAGCCACATCAAAATATATTCAAAACTGTAGCCCCTACTAAAAACCTGAAAGCTTGACTGACGTAATGGTGGATATTGGGGCGGCTGTTAAAGAGAGAACGCAGGAGAACCAGACACGGCCGTTTCAGGAAACCCATGGAGAGCATCAGTATTATGATATTGTCCGTGTGAGGCAATAACAAGTTAGACCTTTTTTTCACTGTGCCTCTTGCAAAGTTCCAACCATGAGTCAAAACAGCTGTTTATATGTAGTCCTACTTGCCTGCAGGGCTTCCTAGTGGCTCTGGCCCCTGGGCACACGCCCGTTAAACCCACTGAAGGCTTTAGAAGTCATGTTTGCTGTAAGTATTGCATTGAAAAGTTCTACAGTTTTTTGGTTTTTTTTTAAATCAGGCTCTGAAAATTCTTTGAAAAGAACATCAAGAATGACCTTCTCAGCTGCCATAGTTACAACACCTGCATAACACAAGTGTTCAATGCAGCATTTCAATAAATATTTTGCTGTGTTTTGTTGGGGCTGAATGCAACCCAGATTTCAGTCAGTAGTCAATGGTTGTGACTACTAAAAGAGGCACTCTAAGACCACTGCATAGGAGGTAAAACATATATTAGTGTCAGTTCCAAATTATGTATCAATACAATTATATATAGTGTGATATATTATATTATATATGATATATTGATAGCAGTCAGGTTCCTTAACAAGCTGTGAGCCTTTCAACAGTGCCACTGCACTCTGACACTTTATTATTATTATTATTATTATTAATATATTACCGCTATGGACAATTCATATTCATATTATATTCATATATTCATGTATTATATTATATATATATATATATATATATATATATATATATATATATATATATGTATTAAGATATGTCTCCACTGTCTCTCAGACTATCCTTGTCTAATAATGTATGTATCAGAGAATTCCCACAGACCCCTCCTGTCTTTGTATATTCTGTACTTTGTGTATATTTTGTGTATTTTGTATTAATTTAATATATCTCTTTTATATCTCTTTATTTAATATGTTTAGTTAGTATGTATATAATGTTTTATGTAATTAAGTGCCATTTAATTACATAATTTAATATAAGTCATATGCCTTTTAAAGGGCAATATTTACTGAGCTACACATACAGAAGTAGTGTCTCTTAGTATGGCACTGGGCCGCCATGTTTGCTAACGCGACATGCCAGACGTCTCGGTATGGAGTTGTAGAGGTTCCTAAAGGTGTCCTGTGATAATCCATCCCATGCAGCTTTAATATTGTCGAACAGTTCCTGCAGATGGTGCGGTAGGGGTGGAGGTGGAGTGACACCAGGCCTTCTGGATGTGTGACACATGACAACAAACCGTTCATCTTGGCGCTGACCATGGTGCCTCCACACACGGATTCATTGACTCATCACTGAAGATGACCCGCTGCCATTCTGAGTCACTCCATGACAGTCTGGCACCATTATTATTATATATATTCATATTATATTATATATAAAGATATGTCTCCTCTGTCTCTCAGATTATCCTTGTCTAATAATGTATATATCAGAGAAATCCCACAGACCCCTCCTGTCTTTGTATATTCTGTGTTTTGTGTATATTTTGTGTATTTTGTATTTATTTAATATATCTCTTTTATATCTCTTTATTTAATATGTTTAGTCAGTATGTATATAATGTTGCCCTGCTGTAGAGTATTATTAGCCTGTGCCTCACCACAAGCATTTCAATGCACAAATGTCCTGACATGTTGTGCAAATGACAAATAAACCTGAAACCTGAACTTGAAACTTGAATGTCGTTGGTGATCTTAAAGACTCTACAGGCTTACACTTAACAGTTCCAACTGATGAGAGTCTGAAACAGTACATATCCAGATACACCACAGATTCAAAGATTCAAGTGTTTACTGTCATATGCACAGAGAAACAAGCAGTTGCACTGTACAATGAAATTCTTACTCTGCACCAGCTCCCGGACTACAAGTACTAACAATTACAATATAAATACTAAGTGCTAAATAATGAAGCCCAGAGAAGTTAAATATAGAACATGTACAATATATATGGTAGATGAGATGGAAAGGAGCTAAATATTTGTACAGTATGACAGAACTGTGCATTAGCAGCCAATTATAGACTCTAGTATCCTTATTAAGTATACATGTATCACACACATAGTGTACATAATGATTATAAACATAAACATACTGACTTATATAGATGTGATCCAGTGAATCACCAGGAAATGTGCAAAAAGTGCAGTCTTGAACACTAAGAGCTTTTGTAATTCGCTCTTGATAAGAGCATCTGCTAAAAGCCATGAAATGTAGATGTAGTGAGAAGTAGTAGTCAAAGGTGGTAAAGAAAACCCAAAGTTTTATTGTCAAAAACAGAAAACTAGTACGACCGCCAAACCTAGACCGGGGACTGGGAGGCAACTTAACCACGCCTACCCAGCCAGTGCTCCAACTCAATCACCTTGAAATGTTCTTTCAAGAGTTTTGTGGTACAGGTACGATTCCTCCATACTTCCACCTCAAATGTCTGCTAAGTGACGTTGCAGGTGTTGCATGCTGGCTATGGAGTTAGGATCCACAGAATGTCTTTAATGGCATACAGTGTGGTGCTGAAATCCTGCATCTGTCAGGGCCTGCTGATGGGCTTGCCATTCATCTGTGATGGATTGTGAGCCTGTTCTCACGTCTTGCATTATGGTTGGCAGGAGGTCTTCTCTCCAGTGCCCTTTCACCACCTTCAAAATTAGCCTCCTTGGCTTTGGCCTCACTTCAAGTAACCTCAGGACCCACTTTCTTGTGCGATGCCAGGCAACTCCGAACCTCCCTCTGTTCTGTACTGCAGGAAAATGATCAGGAAATATAACTATAAAATCCTCCTATGAGGCAAGTGAACCTGATAACACTGACAGTAAGTGCAGATGTAAGGTAGGTGGATATACACATGAAGGGGTAAGTGAATTTTATGTAATTAGGTGTCATTTAATTACATAATTTAATATAGGTCATATGCCTTTTCAAGGGCAATATTTACTGAGCTACACATACAGAAGTAGTGTCTGTATGGCATCAGGCCGCCATGTTTGCTAACGCGACATGCCAGACGTCTCGGTATGCAGTTGTAGAGGTTCCTAAAGGTGTCCTGTGATAATCCATCCCATGCAGCTTTAATATTCTCAAACAGTTCCTGCAGATGGTGTGGTAGGGGTGGAGGTGGAGTGACACCAGGCCTTCTGGATGTGTGACACATGACAACAAACCGTTCATCTTGGCGCTGACCACGGTGCCTCCACACACGGATTCATTGACTCATCACTGAAGATGACCCGCTGCCATTCTGAGGCACTCCATGACGGTTTGGCACGACACCATTGCAGTCTTAAGGTCAGTTGTTGAAACAGTCTGCATGCATGTAGTCCTGTTTTGCGTAGCCATCTGCCAATGGTGCTGTCACAAACAGGATGACTCATGGAGGGCATCACTGCTCATTCAGTGTCTGCAATCGTGGCTGTTGGGTCAGGTACAGTGATAAAGCTCGTTCTTGCTTACAGCATAAAACTTGAATCATTCATATGCCTCACAATGTCAAATCTACCCACCAAGGTTCATTGCTGTTGGTTGATTTCCTTATGGGTGCAGCTATTTGTGCAAGTTCTTCTTTTGATCATGAGTGTGTATGTGTATATATAAGTGATGTATGCTTAAATATTTTTATAGTGCGAAAAGAGGCATCATACATATACAATAAGGCAGCTCTAGAAGCTTTATCTGTCAGCCAGGGAACATCAATCAAAGGGGTATTCATTTGAAGCTGTTGGTGTTTATTGCAACACAATATGCAGGACAGCACCAGTTGCTGATCTCAGTCTAGAAGCACCTGATGCATTCACAGCTAAAGGCCAGTAGAATAATAAGACACAAAGACTCTCCTCATTCACGGATTGATGTCTCAGCACAATGACCAGTGAGCTCAAGAAGTAAATAAATGAAATGAAAGCCAGTGGTGAGCTACTGCCTGTTTCTAACTAATGTCTAAGAACTAATAAAGATTGATATTTAAGTACCTCAGGGTTTGCCATTGAAATATATTTTGCATTATATAAAAGAGGCTAACATGCTCCAATGTGTCAAAAGAAGAGAGTTGAGTTTGAGCTTTGTCGTCACCTGAAACAGCTTTTTTAGCAAGTAGGGTCTGGGTTCACATCCCGGCTGGGGCATCCAGGGTTCTTCCTGTGTGCGGTTTGCATGTTTTCCCCTGTGTGGGTTTCCTCAGAGTGAACCGGCTTCTTTCCACAGTACGAGGACATGCAGTCAGGTGAACTGGAGATGCTAAACTTCCCCCTAGGTGTGATTGATTGTGCATGTCTGTTTTCTGCCCTGCGATGAATTGATGGCGGTCCAGGGTGATGCTTGCCCTCGGCCCAATGAGCACTGGGATAGGCTCCATCACCCCCTGCAAAACCAGAAGGATAAGCGGCTTAGAAGATGAATAAACGAATGCATATAACTATAGGGACTGTCTACAATTCACCATTACATTGTAAATAACAGAGAACTCAAGACACAGAAATGACTTGGCAAGGTAGCTAAACCTGGTTTTACCTGGTTCTCTTCACACCTTACCTCAGTTTGGCTCTTTCTTCCACCTAAAGGGTCCAAAAGGTGTCCATTGCATGCTGAATAAAAGTTCCAGAGGAGTTTTAAAGGAGTGTGCATGTCCAGGAGCAGGTCTCGGCATCCATGCCCTGGAGGAGAACCTGGAGAGGAGCTTAGATCTCCAGGGCCAGCATCAGATTTAGCCGCTCTAGCATGTGGCCATGCTCCTTTATTGTGCTATGCTTACGTGAGGTCAGGGTGCCTTGACTGTGGTTGTGTTCATGTCTTTCCCACACTGTAGTATGCATCTGTTACACAGCCTGAGGGAATGTCAGAGGTGCAATGTCTCAATGCACCTTCTTGCTTATGGGCATGACGCTAGCATGCTAATACATACTCATGTGAATGCTAGGAAAGCGGAAAGTGTGCAGTGAAGGAGGCGGTGATCCTTTAAGTCTGTGCTTGAACCATCTGTGCAGTCTCTAAATTTACCAGCACTAAACAGCGCATGTTAGTAGATACGCCTTCTTGTGTTGCTAAAGTGGGAGAAATTAATGTAATTACCGGAGTCTGCAGATTAGCGAGTTCTGAGAGCTCAGCAGTGGGGCTAATTAATTTACCTGCCTTGGTTATTGTTCGTTCGATTGCACGTCGGGGATAAAGGAAGCTGTCCCGCAAAGCTACGTGTATCACTTCTAACATGCTAATGCACTCCTCCATCCTCTCATATTATGCAGATTACTGGAGCTAATCTCTTGTCATGTCTTTGAATATGCCCGGCTCCAATAAAAAAAACCCTCCTCTTTTTTTGTCCTGTCTATTCTTGCTAAGCTGGGGCTTCTGAAGCTCCTGGCCTGGAGTATGTGAGTCAGAGGATCGCACTGACACAGCTCTGTGGCGAGACTAGCCTAGCGTGGGATTGCATGTAGGGGAAAATGGGGGAAATGCCCCCCTTTAAGAGCAATGCCTATTTACTGTAAAGCTAAACCATATATGTACATGGGTTTTTAGCCTATGCAAAGTGATATGGAATAAACAGGAAGAGCAGATAGTTTTGTTTTATGGCTAAATAAATAAATACATTAATTAATTAATTATAATAATATAATATAATAGTTGCTGTATTATTATGTGTCAGAGGATCACACCGACACCAGCTCTGTGGTGAGACTAGCATTGCTTATAGGGGTAAATGGGGGAAATGCCCCCCCTTAAGAACAATGCCTGTTTACTGTAAAGTTAAACGGTGTATGTAAATGAGTTTTTAGCCAATGCAAAGTTATGCGAAATATTCAGAAACATCAGTTTTGTTTTCTAGCTAAATAAATAAATAAATAAATATTTAAAGTCTTATTGCTATATTTTTGTGGATAGATGCCCACCTCCCACAGGGGAGACGTCACTGCGGTCAAATCTTCCATAAAGTTTTACAGAATGCATAATTAATGTCTCATATCATTTCTAATTTTTCTGTTTTTCAAAAACTGTGCCATTATTTAAAGAACAGAAAAAAATGTGTTTTTAAATTAAACGCAGGCCTCTAGCAATTTCTACCAATTTCTCCTAATGAATTCCATTTCACTGTAATAACTATAAGCTCAAACCAAAAGCAAATTACAGTAATAATCAATCTCTAATTTGAAGGGTTTATTAATTACAAAAGTTTAATCTGATTCCAGGTTCATGTTTAATTGTTGGAGAGAATAAAAACCTTTAGATTCAATTAATTTTGTCTATTCATATGGACATAACAATGTGCGCTACTGCTTTGCCGATGCAGTAAGTCTCTACATAGGAACAAACTTGAGCAAATAAGACAAATTATGATTAATTACTCACAATTCATTACTTTAGACGTGTAACAAATCGAATACGAAGCCTATTTCCAAAAATCTGTCATTTTCTCTTGAAGCTATACATATATAGGCTGCACCCAGAAGGAATCAATCAACAGGAATGAAACCCGGTGGGCAGGTTTGACATCATGAGACATGCAAATGAATCAGTTTTCACACTCAGATGTGCATGTAACGTATGCAAGGACGAGTCTTATCACTGTACCTGACTGACTATATAAGGTCGTCATGTTGCACGTGTTTTTCGTTCTGCCTTGTGGTGTTGTGTTGGTACTGTCCTTTCAAAGCGAAGTTTGAGAGTTTGAAAGCAATTTGAGCACATTGTGGGGTCACATCGTAGGGTTCCAGGAAGCAGGATGGTCTTATCGACGTATTACGCATCATACCGGTTGTGCAGATACTACCATATCTGTAATAGACCTACACAAACAACGGAGAAAGAGAACCAACAGATTGTCCGATATGCATGGAGTGACCCAACAGCCAAGATTAAGCAGTGATGCCCTCCAAGAGTCATTCTGTTAGTGTCAGCACCATTGGCAGGTGGACATGACGCAGGACTAGTCTGTGTGTGGAGGCACTGTGGTCAGTGGCAAGATGAACGGTTTGTTGTCATGCGTTACACATCCAGGAAGCCTGGTGTCACTCCACCTCCACCCCTACCGCACCATCTGCAGGAACTGTGTGAGAATATTCAAGTTGCATGGGATGGATTATCACAGGACACCTTTAGGAACCTCTACAACTCCATACCGAGACGTCTGGCATGTTGTGTTAGCCACATGGCAGCCCGACGCCATACTGAGAGACACTACTTCTGTATGTGTAGCTCAATAATTATTACCCATATCAGTCTAAATTTATCATATTTTATTGTTCCTGGTAACCTTTATCTTCCTTCCCAGTAGCTTATATCTTATCTTAAAAATACATACCAGATATTAATATAAAAGTGTATTTACAGTCAAAATGGAGCTCAATAAAAAAATTATTACAAAGTGCAAATTAGATATTTCCCAATTCGCTTACATGTTTGTATATATAGAGTGCTAATGATAATAAAAACAATACATATTTATCTCATTTGCACTGATGGCTCTCAGGTACTGTAATGTGCCTGCACATGATGTTAAACACTGGGTTTAGCAGGAGCTCTGGTAGAAAGACACACACACACACACACATCAGCAAATTCATAAATGTGTGAATTACTACTAATCTTCATGCAATAAAAAGATAAATAAAAATGCAATAAAACCCCCAAAACACAGCAAGAAGGTGCTAATCTAATGTGAATATTCCATATGGGTTAACGTATGCTGTACCTAAAATGCACACTCAGCAATAACAATCAGGGTAAATAGTATTACCACTTCACACTGAGTTAGGAGACACTGTATAGGTTATTAAATGAAATAAGATTATTATAAAATCATATACATAAACACCGCGGTGTTCTCTGAGATGGATAATCCTTTCCCACTTTTCTGAGTGCAACATCCCTTAAATGCACAGTAAGCGATTCTGGAGAAGGATTGTTTCTATGGACCTCAACAGCAATACAAATACACCCCTCCCTTTAGAAGCTCCGCCCCTGTTATTGCTGTACCTGATTGACTATATGAGGTCATCCTGTTGTGCACGCTTTCCATTCTGACTCGTGCTGTTGTGTTGGTAGCATCCTTTGCAAGCAAAGTATGTCTCAGAGAACAGTTGGAAGAGTTTGAGGGGGGTTGCACTGTAGGGCTCTGAGAAGTGTGAAGGACGCCATACCGGTTGTGCGTATACTACCATAGCGCGCTGTTGGTGGCAGTGGATAGAAAGCAGCTTGCACCAGCGTCAGGAAATATCTAGGAAACCTCCACGAGCCACGGAGAGGGAGAACCTACAGATTGTCCGACAAGTGTGGACTGACCCCACAGCCACGATTGGGGACATTCATTGAGCAATGATGGCCTCCATGAGTCAATGAATCCATGAGTAAGTGCCAGCACCTTTGGCAGATGGCTGCACGACGCAGGACAGGAGGTGTGGAGGCACCATGGTCAGTGCCAAGATGGGATGGGATGCTATTGGATGTGCTATCAACACTCCACACCTACTGCAAAATCTGCAGGAACTGCGTAAGACTAATTAAGCTGTATGGCATGGATTATCGCAGGACACCATAAGGAACCTCTACAACTCCATGCCGAGACGTCTGGCGTGTTGCGTGTGACCAATATGTGTATGTGTGTGTATGAAACCAATGACCCATCAAATCCCTACAGGGGAATGCCTTCTGGTTTAGACAGATATGGTTTGAAAGGTGACATTATCAATTTTGGTGTCAGAATGAACAAGAGTTAGCTGACAGGCTACTGAGGGCACTACTGCTGAGACAAGGAAAAGAGACTTCATACGGCCACCATTAAATTACTTGACAGCATGTAATTTAACAATAAAACCAGAACGGAGATCATTCGGTTCAACTCTGAATATTTTGAGGCTGAAGAAATGGATTAGTGCCAGTACGTAAATTAAATGTGTCATATGCTATTTTCAGATGTCAAAAGCAAGACCCTCAATACCTACTCACTTGACCTAAGCACTAAAGCAGCCGAGAAAGAAAGAGCCCGACAGATAGAAAGAGAGAAAGAGAGAGAGCGATAGAGAGAGAGCGAGAGAACGTATACAGCAATCTACTGATAAGGAACCAATTAAACAGTGACCCAGTCTTGCTGAAGTGGATTGCGAGTGTTAGCAAAATCGATGGGCTTCACAGGGTGAGGGCATACGCTGGAGCCCCATTGGCTTCAAAAGGAGGGGTATCTTAATGGAGTCTGATATCTAACACTGTCGGCCACTCAATCAGCTGGCCGCTCAGGTCCGGAGAACTGGAGAAGAACTGCTTAACAGGGAAAAAACAGGGCATAGGTTGTGTTATCCACCAGAAGAAGGTGATGTTGTTGTGTTTGACTTTCGGCAGCGAGAAGATCAGGCCAGACAGTGACAAGTTAACTTTCAAGGAGTTTTTCATCTCTCTCTTTGCAAATGTGTTTTGCTGCTTTTGTCAGAGTTCTTCTAATCATAGGCAGGCACAAAGAGCCAGAGTTTTCTCTTAAGGGACAAAGAACTGGAATAAAAGAAGAAGAGAATTTAAAGTCCTTCTCTTCTAAATTACCCAAGCAAATTACAACGGTTTTGGTGACAGAGACTTGCAGATGTTTATTTGACAAGGTTTGTCTAGTTTAGTCCCATGTCTAATTTGCACTGTAGGTGAATATACCCTACCAGGCAAAAGTTTAGACATGGCTACTCATTGAAGGTTTCCCTGTTTTGGGCTTAATGCTTTACTTCAGAATACAAGTGAAGACACCAGACTATAAAACAGCACTCATGGAATTATTCAGTCCACCTTAAAAACCTCCAAAATGGCAACTGTACAGGAGGATAAAATTTGGACCAATTTGGACTTTTGGAATTTTGAAACAAATTCTATTGGTCTGTCCATCATGAATATTCACTAAATTGAAAGGGGAACTAGAGTACACAAAACACACAAAGAAAGACATACAAGTTTTATTTGCGCAACAGAATATGAATTAGAGGTGACGATATGCCAAACATGTAATATCGTGGTACATCAAGAGAATGTGTGGTATATAGGGATATTCATTTCATCTGATCAGTTGGTCCATGATTGCTTTGGTTGAGATTTCTCCTCGGCACCATCTTCATAATGACTTGTTCAATTCCTACAGCAACACACTTGAGCGTCAGTGGAGTCTGATATGGTTCTACAGGTTCTGTGCTTATGCAGCACAGTATCGCTGCCGTTTTCGACTAACTCAACTAGGTATCCTCTAGGGTAAATATTTAACACTGGCCTTAGTTTATTAATTACTGAGCTGTTTAGATCAGTTTTTCCTAGTTTCTGTATTTAATTTGTGTTTTTCTTTTGGGCACCGAAAAAATGGTGGCAGCTTCGAATGCAGAGCAAAGAACTACAGCAGCTGGATCGCCTGATCAGGGCTCCCTTGGAGTGGCAAACTGAGCTTCACAGGCAGAAAGCGGGGTTGGAAGCAGCCGGGACGCCTCGAACACAACAATTTCCTAAAAAACATATATATGTGTGTGTGTGTGTGTGTGTGTGTGTGTGTGTGTGTCTGTATATATATATA
>CM067486.1:5409980-5424903 GCA_034552555.1 Semaprochilodus insignis
GTCAAAAGTGTGGGCACACCCACATATAGACCAGTTTCCTTGTTTGTTTTGTTTTACCCCTTTTTAAAATTGGAGACATTCAAGCTATGAGACATATGAGACTGTACATATGGACACGTCATGAGGATCTCCCTCGGCTGGCTTTAAGAAGATGACAGGAATGAAACTTGGAGGGTACGTTTGACCTCATGAGACATGCAAATGCTTCATGTTTCACGCTTGGCAGCGCATATGACGTAAGCAAGGACGGGCCTTATCGCTGTGCTTGACTGACTATATAAGTTCGTCTGGTTGCACAAGCTATTCCATTCTGAATCGTGCTGTTGTGTTGGGAGCAAAGTTTGCCTCAGAGAATAGTTCAAAAGCAATTCGAGGAGTTGGAAGAGTTGGAGACGGGTTGCATCGAAGAGCTAGGGGAAGCACACTGTTGGCAGCAGTGGATAGAAGAAGGCACTCACCAGTGACATGAAGGATCTGGGAGACCTACACAAAACACAGAGAGGGAGAATTGACGGATTGTCCCACATGTGCAGAGTGACCCAACAGCCACAATTGCGGACACTGAGTGAGCAGTCATGCCCTCCATGAGTCATCCTGTTAGTGCCAGCACCACTGGCAGATGGCTGCATGACGCAGGACTACATGCACGCAGACCATTAGACTACTGCCCTTAACACCACGTCAATGTCACCAAAGACAGCAATGGAGTCATGGCATACTGTCATGGAGTGACTCAGAATGGCAGTGGGTGATCTTCAACCTTATTGAACTTGTATTTGTCAACCAAAGTGACCAAAGTGACTATCATTGGAACATTGTGAGTTCTAGAACATTCTAGAACCGTTTAGGGCAGTGGGAATGGGGAAGAATAGGGCGAATGCTAGCCCTCATCCTCAGTAACATCTAGTGATGGAGAAGACCTAGACGGAACTGGCCTTGAGTAAGTGTATTAGAGTATACAGTCAGCCAGGTGTTTCAAAAGTTCTGGCTGGCATTGTGGCGAAAAGTTCCAGCCAGTGCTGCACTTAAGCCCAAGCGAATGGACTCCTGCTGAAAAATGCGTCACCATGGACACCCCGGAGCGGCTTCAGGCAGCTGGAACGGGGCCAAGAATTTGTATAGCGGCCGCCTCCGGAGGAAAAAAAAACGGCGGCGGCGCGCCGGCACAAACAAACGCGAACAATTAGGGGACAGGCAGGGGACACTAGGGACAGGAGGCAGCAGTATCTCTAGGAATGAAGGAAAGGAAGCTTTCGGAGCATTCATTATGTTCCTGGGTGACAGGGTCGGATCATGTGTGAGAGAGCAAGAGAGAGAGAGACTGGGAGAGAGAGAGAGAAAGTGTGTTATCTGTAGAAGCTCATTAGCTCAGACAGGGCGAGCTGTAGCATACAGGGTAACACACGTTAGCAGACGCTCATTATGGGGTGTCGGAGATGGGCCAGCCAGGGCTGAGGCATATATCACTGTGACATCGCTGTCAATGGGCGACAATGGAAACACGCCGAGTGTCTACCTTCAGCTCCTCCGCCTCTGTAGCGACTGACACTTCCTTGGCACCTTCTATAATTCTGGGACGACAGCATAATATTGCCAGATACCCTAAGAGAGCCAGGCTGAGGGGGCGTGAGACCCGGCTTTTCATCTGACGCGACAGCTGCGGCAAATAAACACGTATCTGCCACCAGTCAGGGCCTTGCGAAGCTGGAAAGGGGCATTGCGGGTGATGCTTGCTGAGAGAAGACTGCAACTCAAGCTGCTTTGATGTGATCTCAGAACTACCGTACATGCCAGTTCCCAACCTGGAATATATGTATCCAGACACCTGCTTGTCAAAATCAAAATCCAGAAGTCATTTGTTCGGTTGATCCACCATACCTGTGTGATTGCTGGGAGACTCTACAATGCTCCCTTCCATTCGTACTGATCTAGAATGTTCTCCTACATTCACACTGTTCTAGAACTGTCCCTTTCAGACTGTTACCACAATTCAAAACCATCATTCACACTTTCTCCCAATTCACACTGCTCTTGAATGTTCTCCTCATTTACTTTTCTATGTTCTCCTAGAATGTCCTTTTGACCATTCTGGAGTGTTGTCCCTCATTCACATAAGCCCTAGCTGTTCTTCTATACTCACATTGTTCTAAAATGTTCTCCTCCATTTGCACTGTAAAATGGTTGATCTCTTTGTGATTCTTTCAGAACCAACTATCCTATTCACACTGTTCTAGATTTCTTTTTCCCAATTCACTCTGCTCCGGAAAGTTCTCCAGTATTTACACTATTCTAGAATTGTATCCATCCATTCCCAGATTTCCAGAATATTTTATTTTGGTTCACACTGTTCTAGAGTGTTATCCATTTACACTGTTTTCCCAATTAATTTTGTTCTACAAAGCTTTCCTGATTCAAACCGTTCTAGAATGGACTTTCCCTATTGTGGAGTGCTGTACTCCCATTCACAATAATCTAGATGTTCTTCTTTATTCACACTCAAGTTTTTTTTTTCAGGTCACACTTCTAGAGTGTTCTTGTTCACTGTTCTGGAGTGTTGTTTCCCATTCACAAGGACCTAGAATATTCTAGAATGCTTACTGGAACGGTTGGTCTCTTAAAATAATGTTTTAGAATTTCCTCACCCATTTGCACTTTACTATAGTTGTTGATCTCTTTGTCGCTGTTTTAGAGCGCCCCCCTCCCCCGCTATTTACACTGTTCACACTGTTACGCCAAATTCACAATGGTGTGTTCACACAGCTGTAGAGCTTCCTTTCTTATTTATCAGGCAGGACCTTGTGAAGCTGGCAAGGAGCATTGTAGATGTTGTCTGCCATGTACCAGACAGCTTTTATGTACCAGGACTACTCTAAATCTAAGTTGTTAAGATACTGTACCAAAGGAACAACTCGGCCCAACACACACAAATCATTCTAAGTGGTCTATGACACCTGTGTGGTTGCTGGGTGACTCTACAATGTTTCCTTCCATTCATGCAGCTCTATAATGTTCTGTCCAGTTCACAGCACCATGTTGTTAATGAATGATGGCTTGCTGGAGCACATAGTAGAAATGTGATGCAAGCCATCATGGCATCAGACATTCTGACTATTACTGGTAATGGAATCATGACACTGTTATACTACTGAACAAAATCTGTCAGCATATGACACCGAGGATGACATGTTTATGGAGCTGGTATCTAGTAGGCTTCATTATCTAGTAGTTCTTGTGCTGCTTTCAAAAACCACAGCTTTTGAGGGGTCAGGCCTGGGTCTAAAGAAAGGATGGGATGGCCGTTTAGTTTCGGGATTCACGGTGGTTCGCTCAACGTGTCCATGGCGACCTGCCGCGCGACCGTCCAATGGGATCGCAGGCATGCCTGAGAGGGAGCCAATTAAAACGGGCCATGGCACCTTGCCGATGGGAAGCGGGCCAATTAGGCTGATGGAACCCGTGTGAGAAAAGGAGAGGTGTGTGTGTGTGTGTGTGTGCGTGCGAACAGTGTACATTAGACCACTCGACAGACCCAGCGGGGTTTAAACTGACAACACACGGCTCCAAAAAGAGGGTCCCTACCGCTTTCCAGAAAACAATAGCCCAAGTGAAACGCCCATTGTGCTCACGATAGTTAGCGCGTCTTCCTCGACTCCCTTTCCTTTCTACATCGCCTCCATTCTCTCGCTCCGCCGGTCGTCCCCCGTCATGGAGTGGAGTGCGTGCCAGGCCCTGATAATTAGCAGGAAGACTCGGGCCTGTAAAACAAAAGCTCTTCGCCTCCTCCTTGCTCGGTTCCACCAGTGCAGCCCTTGTGAGGCGCTACCGTGGGTGTCTCCCTCTCTGATGTATTATTCATTCGAGAGTTTTTTTCCACCCTCTTCTTCTTCTTCTTCTTCTTCTTTCCTTTTACCTCTAATGACGTGAAGAGGCTCGGAAAAATGCTCATTAAGCTGTCATTGAATATAGATCACACCTTAAAAACAGGGCAAAGGGAGATAGAAAAAAGAGAGATAGAGAACGAGAGAAAGGTGAAGAGATACGTGGGCGGTGGGAGAAAGGAGAGATTTTGGAGGGGAAGGAGGGAAAGTTAAGGAGCGAAAATGAGTGCGTATTGGAAGCTGGGCTGCGGTCATAAAACATGAGGCCGAAATTAAAGAAGCTCTCCTGCTCTCCTTTTTTCTTGGCACAGATTTAAGAGATTACAGACGCTTGTCTACTAGTTATGCTTTAATTAATTACTGCCTCCGGCCAGAAAGAGGAGGATTAGGCGGCCTTAGACTGCAGAACACCACCCCCATGCATTTCCCTGCTGACCTCAAAAAGGCCCGGTAATCCGAAGGAATCTCAATTCTGAATCGCCGCTTTAATTAAACCTCCCCTTTAATTTATTTATATATTTGTTTATTTATTTATATAGTTAAGTATAAGATTGCAATGCAATTGGGAAGGAAGATAAAGGTTACCAGGAACAATAAATGATGATACATTTAGACTGATATGGACAAAATTTATTGAGCTACATACACAGACGTAGTGGCTCTAAGTATGGCGTCAGGCATGCCAAACGTCTTGTAGAGGTTCCTAATGGTGTCCTGTGATAATCCATCCCATGCAGCTTGAATATTCTCTCACAGTTCCTGCAGATTTTGTGGTAGGGGTGGAGGTGGAGTGACACCAGGCCTTCTGGACCTGTGACCCGTGACAACCAACCAGCCAAACAATTTTGGCTGCAGTCCCTCCACACACGGATTTGTTGGTCGTCTCCACCAAGACAAAAGCAGGACTCACCAATGAAGACAACCCGCTGCCATTCTGAGTCACTCCATGACAGTCTGGCACGACACCATTGAAGTGTTTGGCGATGCTGATGTGGTGTTAAGGGCAGTCGTAGTAATGGTCTGTGTGCATGTAGCCCTGCGCCATTCAGCCATCTGCCAATGGTGCTGGCACTAACAGGAGGACTCATGGAGGGCATCACTGTTCGCTGAATGGCCTCAATTGTGGCTGTTGAGTCAGACAGATGAAGCGATAAGGCCTGTCCTTACCTGTCCAATACCTTGCGTGAAACTTGAATCATTCGCATGTTGACTTGAATCTTAAATCAATCAATGTCAAACCTACCCACCAAGATTCCTTCTGGGTGCAGCTATTTGTGCAACCATTTGTTTCCTTAGGTGCATTATAGAATGGAGGTTTATTGAACCCCACAAAAGCTGAGTCCGGAAAACACCTGGAAGCGAGACCTATTCAAAACGTCTCCATCTCTATCTCTCTATTCTTGTAATATTCGTTTTTTAATGAAATCATGTAGGAGAGAAAGCTGTATTATGAATAACCAGTCTTCCAGGAGTTGGAAAGCTGTCTTTTTCTTTTCAGTTTCTCTTGCTTTATTTTTATTCCTGACCATAAGAGAGGGACGACTCTTTTCTCTAAGACTTTGAAGGTCAGTCAAAATTGCTGACTGGTGACTTAAATTAATGATGACTCATTTTCTCTGGCAGATATCATTAAGTCCGACCGTGAGGGGTGTTTAGTAGGTGTGGGAGAATGGAGAATTTTCTTTCTATCCCGCTATCAGGGTCAAGGTAAGATGGAAAGAATTGTACAAGGATTATTGTACTGTACAAGCATTTCTATTCTAACACCTGCCTTACGAACGTGCGTTGCAAGGTCGGCCTGTCTTCGTTATTGCGAGCTGCGTTCGCCTTTCAGCATCATCATTGTACCAAACAACCTGCGCCTATTATTGTTTCTCTCTGAAAAGAAGAAAAATGTGTGGGAAACAAGTGCGGTAGCTGGAAAAAAGGCAGATTTTCCAGCTACTCCGAGCCCTGTCTAGCTCTTACAGTGACAGCTTGGCACAACATCAAATTTACGCCGTTTTAAATTAGCTACTTACCTAAATGTACTCCATCAGACATGACATATTTGGTGTCTGGAGTTTGCTCTCTGTAGTTTTTCATGGAGCTCAAGGTTAATGTAGCTAACAAGTAATGGAAGCAGTTTATCTCTGCCAGTGCATGTTGTCTTGCTAGAAAACAATAGCAGCCTGAATTTTTGACTATACAATCTACCATTTTCATAGAAGCCACATGAGCAAGTGTACTGACGGTTTGCCCATTAATGTAGCACAATGCTAATTCATAATTGCTAATTAATTGTCTTTAAAAAAGCAGTCCTTTAGTAAAGGCAATGCACCTCAACACACACACACAGACACACACACACACCCCTTTAAAATTACATGCTCTATTGCTTTTCTAAGTAAATGAACCAGTAAAGTTCTGGGACTTTAGAACTGCAGATGCCAGTTATTATTTCATTTTGTGCATTAAATATAAACTAGAAAAGCACATTTACTGAAGAAAACACGGAATGGTTGGGCAACTCCCACCTCCTGCTAGGCTGTTGCTAGGGTGTGGTTGGCATGGGAGGAACGAGGGATGAATAAAATTAACGACACTTAGAGGAGTGCAGGTCAGTACAGCTGTGGATTACAGTTTGGGGATCTGCCCTGAGTGAGTACATGCAGTTTGGTGGTTACAGGAAACAATAGGGTCTGGGTAGGGCCAAAAATGAGTGGAATTCTATGGAAGAAAGCAGATAAGCGGACGAATGTGGGTCAGACCCACATTGAATTCATTTTTGAATTTGGGGGTCTGCCCTGAGACAGTGTATGTCAAACTGTGTCTGTTAGTTGAGCAGAGCACAGTAGATGGGCAGGTACTTTTCCAAAAAAAAATTTCCGAAAACCGTAAGTCGGATCAAAAAGTTGTATACAAGTACACCGTTCCTGATCAGACATGGAATGGTGTCACTACCTAGAAAACTGCAGGACTAGTTAGTGGACAAAAATCACTTAACCAAGGAGAAGAAAAAGAAAAAGAATATAAATCAGATAATAATATATCACCGTAATTAAGAGATATTAAGATTTACATAAATGTGCTATTCAAAATAAACAACAACAATTGTTTCAAAGGCTGTATTTACTCTCCATAAATCGACATGTGTAAATTAGTAGTACACTAAGACTCTACACATACTGAGTTACTGTACACCAGCACACTACTTACAGTACACTAACGCATTACACTTACTGAGTTACTGTACACCAAACAATACTAACAGTACACTAACGCATTACACTTACTGAGTTACTGTACACCAACACACTACTTACAGTACACTAACGCATTACAGTTACTGAGCTACTGTACACCAACACACTACTTACAGTACACAAACGCATTACACTTACTGAGCTACTGTACACCGACACACTACTTACAGTACACTAACACATTACACTTACTGAGTTACTGTACACCGACACACTACTTACAGTACACTAACACATTACACTTACTGAGTTACTGTACATCACATCAATTCCTGTCTCTGACTTCCCACTTCCGTATAAACTTGAATGCACCTAGGCTTCCATTCCTACATTAGTTTTGTGGTTCCACAAAATAAATAAATAAATAAATAAATAAAATCAAACGTCTTACACCAAAAATAATCCGGCTGATCTAGAAAATTATGGGAATTTTTTTTCCTCCGAGATATTTCACAAACACTATACCATGAGATAGCGGGCGTTTCCTCTAGCACCTGTTTGCGTGAAGGAATTTCACAGAGCCGCATTAGGGATCAGATTAGACACCAGTGTAATCATCTTGCAAGCCAAACGAGACGGCGGCAATTATTTAATGAGTGGAGTGCCTTTCGTCCCCATTGCCACTGCTTGAATCCCAATGATTGTATTAGAGCACTTTCATTGTTATGAAGTGCAAATGGCCTCCTAGAAATATCATTAGACATGAGTGAGTGGACGTGGAGCAAAGGTTTACAGCTTCTCCCCCATAAATCAGCCGCTATTCATAATTCAGGGAGCAGGTAATAAAACCATCAGGGCACGGAATATGTGTAAATGTATGTATATATTAATGACTCCTTCTTATTACTAGTTTTGACCGGCCTGTTGGAGAACTAATAAAAACAATCGTTCTCAAAAAGGTTTGGATGACCCTTTTATTGGAACGTCCTCTTGAGGACTTTCAAATATTCATACAGATATTCATGCGTAACCCGCTCATAAATCCTGCATGGACATTTACGAAGGCTTATGTGCACATCTGGAGGCACAATGCCTCCCGTACTTGCCTATACTGCCCATGGTCATCTTCATAAGCATTCATAAATTTCTATGTATGACTTATAAGCAGGTTCTACATTACAAATGCTTTTGTAGAGTGGATACAGTAAGGTCATTACCCTTTAGAAGTGCAGTTATTCTCATTTTTCCCAGCTATTTATAATGTGATTATTGCATAACTAATGATATAGCAACACAATGAAGTGCAGTTATGATTGCATTTGGTATTAACTGGTTTAAGTCTACATTTTGACCCAGTTTACTGAATTCAAATTACAGTTCATTAAAAATTATTATTTCATTCCGTGCCCTACGAACAGGGATAGATTAATACATCATGGGCTCATGGGTATGAACCAGAGAGTGCCAACCTCCAATGTCTGCCCCCCCCCCCCCCCCCCAACATACCTAATAGCATGTAATACCTCCATGAGCACAAACCAACAGCTGCGACTGGATTTGGCATGGACTGGACAGGTTTCTGGATGTAATTCACATCAATGTTCAGCCACACTTGTATCAAAGAATTACGCAGTTGGGACAGATTTGGTGGATGCCTTCCGAGCACAATTTTGAGGAGAATTTCCTGGAGTACACTGGGATTTTAGCCACTGCTTATCCACCCTACGCTTCCATACACCTGCAGATTCAGCTACTTCCTTCACACTATGATCTCTGGCACGCCCAAATGCGATCGCTCCTTATAGTCAATCATTAACATCTGCTTTGGAGCCATTCGTACAAGATGTTCAGGTATTTATAGCCCCAGCATCCTCTCCAAGACCCTGAAGGTACTGCCACCTTAAACAGACAAGGTGGCAAATTTTTTGTCCGGTGAGCTTATATATCCATTATGAGTCTTTGGGTAGCCTGTATGAGTAGGCAGAAAGCAGTCTTACACTAATGAGAAGCTTCTTTCTTGCTTTTCTTCTCACAAACTCATCTACCAAATCATTAAAGTTTGGCTTTTTAACAAGCTCTGACTCAGTGACCAGAGGTGACCGCATGTTGAGTCGTCTTTGATGCATTTGAGTTCTAAGCTAGCTTTTAATCTGACCCATTAGAGGAAAACGAACTCTGTCACAGCTAGTAATGGGAAGTGTCATGAACAGACAGAGACCAATATACATGTTTTGGAGACTCCCAGGGGTACTCAACATGACTTTAACAACTTTGTTGGTGACCTGTCAGCTCAGGTCAGGCTCAACTGCAGCATTAACCTGTAGCAGGTAAGTTCTTTCTGGGGCTTTTACAAGATGCTGCATAGACTGCGATGCTTCTGCTTTACCAGTCAACTCTGTCTGTAGTTGTACTAGCTTCAGCACTATCTTCCACTGCTGCTAATATTTGACCACTCTTTAGCTCTGGTTTTTGTGGGGAAAAGAGGCACTTTTCCAGTAATACTGCTACTCTAGCTTCACCTTTGTTTATAAGTTTTCTTCTCATTTAGTTGGTGTGGCTGTTGGTGTGGTTTCTGGTGTGGATGTTGGTGTGGCTGTTGGTATGGCTGTTGGTGTGGTTGCTGGTGTGACTGTTGGTGTGGCTTTTGGTGTGACTGTTGGTGTGGTTGTTGGTGTGGTTGTGGTTTTAATTGCTGACAGTTTAAACATATAATCTGCTTAGCTTGACATTAAAAGTGCTTGTTGTGGCTTTTGGTGTAGCTGTTGGTGTGGTTGTTGGTATGGCTGTTGGTGTGGCTGTTGGTGTGGTTGTGGTTTTAATTGCTGACAGTTTAAACATATAATCTGCTTAGCTTGACATTAAAAGTGCTTGCTGTGGCTGTTGGTGTTGTTGTTGGTGTTGTTGGTGTGACCGTTGGTGTGGCTGTTGGTGCGACTGTTGGTGTGGCTTTTGGTGTAGCTGTTGGTGTGGTTGTTGGAGTGGTTGCTGGTGTGGCTGTTGGTGTGGTTGCTGGTGTGACTGTTGCTGTGGCTGTTGCTGTGGCTGTTTGTGTGGCTGTTGCTGTTGCTGTGGCTGTTGGTGTGGCTGTTGGTGTGGCTGTGGCTGTTGGTATGGTTGTTGGTGTGGTTGTCCATACATTTATTTTTTAATTACTGGCAGTTTAGACATATAATCTGCTTAGCTTGACATTAAAAGTGCTTCAAATTCAGACCTACACCTAAAACATGTCTACATTTATTTCAAACTCACTGATATTCATTGACCCTTTGCCTGGTATCTTGATGTCTTGATAGGTGTTTGATTGTGACAGAGTGACCAATAAATACAAATGGGCTAGCTGAAATCAATGCTGGTGAAGGGCCCTCTGGTGGCCCACGCCTGTGAGCTTAATAAACCATACCTGCCTATAAGAGGTTGGGGTAACACTTCCTATGAATCCTGTATTCGTAATGCTTTCTAAAGGCATTTCTAAGGTGATATCACATTCATATCATCTTATAATACCAGGAATATGTTTGTGTAATTGCTCTTAAGTAGTTATAAGTAGTTACAAAATATGCCCAGGTTCTGCTTCCGTATGTTAGCTAATTTTAGCTAATAAGTTCTAATAAGTGGATTCTGTAATGCATTATGAAAGCTAGTATTATAAAGTCTTATTCTATTGATTTAGAATAATGCATGTAATTACGCTCAACGTGAAAAGAATAGTTGCACCCAGAAGGAAGTGTGGGACTGCAGTGCTAGTGGGAAGGAAGATAAAGGTTACCAGAACAATAAATGATGATAAATTTAGACTGATATGGTCAATATTTATTGAGCCACACATACAGAAGTAGTGTCTTTCAGTATGGTGTTGGGCCACCATGTTTGCAACATCCCAGACGTTTGGCATGGTGGCCCAACGTCATACTTTTTTTGTTGTAGAGTTGTAGAGGTTCCTAATGGTGTCCTGTGATAATCCATCCCATGCAGCTTGTATATTCTTACACAGTTCCTGCAGACTTTGCCGTAGGGGTGGAAGTGGAGTGACACCAGGCCTTCTGGATGTGTGATGAGTAACAACAAACCGTTCATCTTGGCGCTGACCACGGTGCCTCTACACATGGACTTGTTGGTCGTCTACACCGAGACAAAAGAGGAACTCTACACTGAAGATGACCCGCTGCCATTCTGAGTCACTCCATGACAGTCTGGCACAACACCATTACAGTCTCTGGTGAGGCTGACGTGGTGTTAAGGGCAGTTGCCGTAATGGTCTGCGTGCATGTAGTCCTGTTTCGTGCAGTCCTCTGCCAATGGTGCTGGCACTAACAGGATGACTCATGCAGGGCATTACTGCCCACTTAATGTCCGCAATTGTGGCTGTTGGGTCACTCTGCACATGTCGGAGAACCCGTCAGTTCTCCCTCTCTCTGGTTCGTGTAGGTCTCCCAGATCCTTCATGTCACTGGTGAGTGCCTTCTTCTATCCACTGCTGCCAACAGTGTGCTTCCCCTAGCTCTTCGATGCAACCCGTCTCCAACTCTTCCAACTCCTCGAATTGCTTTTGAACTATTCTCTGAGGCAAACTTTGCTCCCAACACAACAGCACGATTCAGAATGGAATAGCTTGTGCAACCAGACGAACTTATATAGTCAGTCAAGCACAGCGATAAGGCCCGTCCTTGCTTACGTCATATGCGCTGCCAAGCGTGAAACATGAAGCATTTGCATGTCTCATGAGGTCAAACGTACCCTCCAAGTTTCATTCCTGTCATCTTCTTAAAGCCAGCCGAGGGAGATCCTCATGACGTGTCCATATGTACAGTCTCATATGTCTCATAGCTTGAATGTCTCCAATTTTAAAAAGGGGTAAAACAAAACAAACAAGGAAACTGGTCTATATGTGGGTGTGCCCACACTTTTGACCACTCCCTTTTTATGAAATGCCCCCAAAAGGGTGGGTCATGTGATTTTGATGAGCATTTTTACTTGTACTGCCCGGAGTCTGACTCATTTAGTGGAGGGCCCAGTGGTCCAAATGCCAATCTATCCGGCTTTGAGAGCGTCTCTCTTCGGCCGACTGACTTGGGGAGGGCCGCTTCGCTTCCAATCCTGCTGCACCCTGATGGATCGTGCTCTCAGATTGTTTTTTTCCTCCTCTCTCTCTCCTTCCCCAAACATGTTCTGTTTTGCACAGAATGCCGAGCACAGCAAACGTATCAGTCCAGCTGAGGGAATCAATCACGGTGGCTGCCTCTCTGGACTCAGGGCCCTTGTTTGCGAATCTGTTGTCTGAGGCGCCTTGGAAATCCCTCTATATGATTGCCGGGGCCCTCAAGGTGCAGGCTCTTGGAGTTATTTTTCATTTTTGGTCTATCTATCTGTCTCCTTCAGTTTGTCTCATTTCTCCCCCGCCTCGTTCGACCAGCTCAGCTCCCCTACTGTAGCATTGATCTGGCCACTGTGGGCATGATGAGTCTTCTGCACAGCAGTCTTCTGCTGAAATTCAGTGGCTTCCAATATTTGCTGCCAAATGCATTAAGCAGGATGCTAAAGACAACAAGCAAATGACCCCAAAATGAAGTAAATTAAGAGATTATGTGGACATTGAGTGTGACTGCATTTTATGCTAGTGTAAATCTTATATATGCTGACTTTGACACAATGTGGGGCAGTTTCTTTCTTCATTCCTTTATGTATAATTTAAATGGCAGAACAAACATATCAAGTGTAGTATTATGCTGACATATTGTACATTTATCTCATATGCAATTGAATTCATTTATGTTTACTTTTGTTTATTTATTCATGCAACTTTGATTTCTTACACAGGTAGGTGAACGTAATATTAGAAGTCTTGCCCATGGATTGAACCCCAGTCTACAGCATGGGAGGCAGGAGGTCTTCCTCATTACGCTATACCAACCATTTTTTTCCCTGGAAGCCCAAATACACCCACCGCCCACTTTATGGCTAGTACTAGGTTGGACCCCTTTCAGAAGTGCCTTAATTCTTTGTGGCATAGCTTCAAGGTGCTAGAAACATCCCTTAGGGATCATGCAGTTTGTAGCACATCTATGATGCAAATCTCCTGTTCCACCACATCCCAAAGGTGCTTCATTGGATTGAGATCTGCTAAATGTGGAGGCCATTGGCATGGTCAAGAAACCAGTTTGAGATGATTTGAGCTTTGTGCCATGGCACGTTATCCTGCTGGAAGTAACCACCAGAAGATGGGTACAGTGTGGCCATAAAGGGATTGACATGGTCAGCAAAAATGAGCAAACGTGCAAAACATTTAACAGACGTTAGACACAGTAAACAGACAGGACAGTGCAGCACCGACACAGCACTCGTTTCTGGACATGAGGTAGTGGAATAACGTGCAGAGAGATTTAACATGCTGTGATCTGTGAGTTTACACAGTCAGATAACATACATAAACTCAGCAGTTACTGAGGTAGTACTTGAATAAACAGTGTAAACACAGTGTTAGCAGCAATGTTCCAGATGGTGCAAGTAGAGCATCAAAAGAGGTGTGTGTGTGTGTGTGTGTGTGTGTGTGTGTGTGTGTGTGTGTGTGCGTGTGTGTGTGTGCGTAAGGTAGAATATGTGTGTAAGGGGGGGTTTCAGATCAGTCCTTGTGAGTTTAAAAAAACCTGATCGCTTGACAGTGATACCTTCTGCCAGACTCATCAGACCAGGTACTGTTTTTCCACTCTTCTATTGTCCAATTTTGATGAGCCCATGCAAGTTATAGCCAATGTTGCCTCTTCCTAGCTGACAAAAGTGCTACTACAAGGTGTTGTTTCGTGTTCAGAGATGCTCTTTGGCAGACCTAAGCTAGAACAAGCTGTTATTTGAGTTACTGTTGCCTTTCTATCAGGTTGAACCAAGCTGGCCATTCTCCTCTGACCTCTAGCAACAACAAGCCATTTTCACCCGGAGAACTGCCACTCTCTGGATATCTTCTCTTTTGTAGACCATTCTCTGTAAACCTTAGAGGTACTTGTGTGTGGAAATCCCAGTACATCAGCTGTTTCTGAAACACTCAGACTGTCCTGTCTAGCACACAACAGTCGTGCCACGTTCAAAGACACCTAAAGCAACTTTCCTTCCCGTTCTGATGCTGAGGTTGAACTTCAGCAGGTCATCTTGATCACGTCTACATGCCTAAATGCATTGAGTTGCTGCCATGCCATGGGATTGGCTGATTAGATATTTGCGTTAATGAGAAGTTGAACAGGGGTACTTAATGAAGCAGAAAACATACTGTGCTAAGGTTTACGCCCCAATTAGATACAAATTAGTTACTGTCCACTACGTCTTTACTGGCTACTATGTCTTTATATTTAAATGTCTTAATTTATTTGAAAAAAACATGATATCATGAAAAATACCAATAATATTAGCACAATAAGTAGTGATTTTGCATGTGTGACTGTGTTTGTTCAACAGTTCCCAATCCTCCCATTCTGGAAACCCATTGTTAATTGTAGTTATCATCCCACACCTTATCTGGCTAATCCGTGCTTCCTAAAATTATATAATAATAATAATAATAATAACAGTAATAATAACAACAACAACAACAACAACAACAACAATAATAATAACAATAATAATAATGTTCATATATAGAGCAACTTTCATACCATTGGCAGCTCACGCAGGTAAGCATACATTTACACTCATACATACATACTACACACACACACACACACACACACACACACACACATATATACATATATATGTGTGTGTGTGTATATATATATATATATACACACATATATATATACACACACACATACAGACACATACAGACACTATATATATATATATATATATATATATATATATATATATATATATATA
>CM067486.1:5429852-5478979 GCA_034552555.1 Semaprochilodus insignis
GCTTTAGTCTTGGTGGAGACGACCAACGAATCCGTGTGTGGAGGCACCGTGGTCAGCACCAAGATGAATGGTTTGTTGTCACACGTCCAGAAGGTGTGGTGTCGCTCCACCTCCAACTCTACTGCAAAATCTCCAGGAGCTGTGTGAGAATATTCAAGCAGCATGGGATGGATTGTTGCGGGGCACCATTAGGAACCTCTACAACTCCATACCGAGACGTCTGGCATGTTGCATTAGCAAACATGGCGGCCCAATGCCATACTGAGAGACACTACTTCTGTATGTATAGCTCAATAAATATTGATAATATCAGTCTAAATTTATCATCATTTATTGTTCCTGGTAACCTTTATCTTCCTTCCCTATAGCACTGCAGCTATTCTTTTGACGATGAGTGTACTTATATTGTCTGTATCATTAGGCTTTAACTTGCACCTTTTCCAATTGGTTTAATGTCAAACATTGTCAGACATGCTAAAAATGTTAAGACTTTTTTTGTGGTGTTAATTAAAAGCTTGAAATCAATACTTTCATCAAAGCATCACAACTTCTTTCAACAAACTGTGAAAGAGAAATACCCCATGTATTTGCAATCTCTAGCGATAGCTNTGATGCCCTCCATGAGTCATCCTGTTAGTGCCAGCACCATTGGCAGATGGCTGCGTGACGTAGGACTACATGCACACAGGTCGCTACGGCAACTGACCTTAACACCGCATCAACGTCACCAAAGACTGGTGTCAAGTCAGGCTGTCAGGGAGTGACTCAAAAAGGCAGCAGGTCATCTTCAGTGACGAGTCCCGCTTTTGTCTTGTTGGAGACGACCAATGAAACCGTGTGTGGAGGCACCGTGGTCAGCACCAAGACACTACTTGTGTATGTGTAGCTCAATAAATATTGCCCATATCAGTCTAAATGTATCATCATTTATTGTTCCTGGTAACCTTTATCTTCCTTCCCAATAGCACTGCAGTCCCACACTTCCTTATGGGTGCAGCTATTCTTTTGACGATGAGTGTACTTATATTGTCTGTATCGTTAGGCTTTAACTTGCACTTTTTCCAATTGGTTTAATGTCAAACATTGTCAGACATGATAAAAATGTTAAGACTTTTTGTGGTGTTAATTAAAAGCTTGAAATCAATATTTTCATCAAAGCATCGCAACTTCTTTCAACAAACTGTGAAAGAGAAATACCCCATGTATTTGCAATCTCTAGCGATAGCTGGGATTCGCAAGGGTTAGCCTTCAGTTTGTGGTTTTTGGAGTAGTTGCTGGTACTTAGTATGTATGCCACCTGCTGTGTATGATGCCAGCTCAGGGGTATCGCCCCCACTGTCGCTTTCGGTGAGTTTCCCAAACCGGGCTGGAATTACAGGTGCTGCGAGGATCCGATAAGCTCCTGAGAGGCGCTCTTTTAAAGGGGTTGAAGAGGGGTCACCAGCAACGGGCTTTATCAGAAAATGGAGCGGTGGATGTCTGTCTTGGACTTTGCATGCCGTCCACTCTCAACACTGATAAGGGTAGGGGAACCAGTCCCGCAGGGGCTATTCAGACAGCCTGGGGTGGCTCCTAGCTTGACTAGAAGACACATTTAGAGTCAGGGGGAGAGACTAGGAAAAGACTGAGACCTGGCAGTGGCTAGGAAAGTCGAGATGTGGATTAGGTCACTAATTTAGTGCAGGTCATGGAGAAGGATGTTTTTTCTTTCTGGTCCCAGTATAAAGATTCCCAAAAGCGTCATAGCCTTCAGCTAATCTTAACTGCTAGAGAGAGCTTTCGAAATATATATTATATTATATTCACCCTATCACCTTAGGAACGTCTGGGGCTATGATGCATTTGGGACACCCCGCGCCATAATGTCTACGAGGGCTTGATTAGAAAGCATGAGATACGCCATGTGAAATTGGATTTGTAATATCATTCCAGAAGTTTATGAGGCGTGGATGGCCTATTCTGGTTCGGAAACATTGCCAGACTTTCAGTGTATGGTTTGAGGTCGTGGTAACCAGAGGTGGGGGGTATCTAGTTACATTAACTTTTATAGTGCCTCCACAGGGTGTAAGATAAACTGGTAGCATAACGACATGGAAGGTAAAAGACAAGATGTTCAAAAGTAGGAGCTTCCAAAGGTGGAGTTATATAAATGTTCATAGTCAAAAAGAACAGTTGCACAAATAGCTACACCCAGAAGGAATCAACCGACAGGAATGAAACTTGCTGGGCAGGTTTGACATTGTGAGACATGCGAATGATTCAAGTTTCACCCTCGGCTGAGCATGTGATGTAAGCAAGGACGGGCCTTATCGCTGTACCTGACTGACCCAACAGCCATGATTGTGGACATTCAGCGAGCAGTGATGCCCTCCATGAGTCATCCTGTTAGTGCCAGCACCATTGGCAGACGGCTGCACGACACTGGACTATATCCACGCAGACCACACTTCCCTCTGAGTGCAACTATTCTTTTGATGATGAGTGCATATAGACTGCATAGATTGGTGAGTGAACAGAAAGTACTTTCAAGTGGTGTTCATTCTTCTCATGAATATTGATGAGGAAAAAATGAGTCAACCACATTTAGTTACTAATTCTCTTTTTGGAGCTTTAATTTTAATTTTGTTCTGTTGGTTATGCAACTGGACCGTTAACACTTCAGGGTTGCTAACACTTTGGAGCTTTAGGGTTTCATTTTCGACCAAATCCATCACAAAATGAGAAGAAAAGAGCCTAACAAACTTCATTTCCCATGCTGATAGATGCTGGAAGTACCACGAGATTCTTCTGCTGTTCGTTTTTGCTTGGCTTCTTTTACTTCCAGTTCAGTCATTATTTCATTGAAGTCACAGNCTTCTTCTTCTTTTTTCCTTCTGTTTCTTTTTCCTACTGCTGGTAAAAATGAAAATGGCCATTTCTCTTTGCTCTCACAGCTTTCGTGATAAACTCTGGTAGGCCACGAAGTGATCAATCTGGACTCCACTGGGATCTTTCTTAGAAGGACAATCACAGAGAACCACACCCCCCCTCCAACACCCCCTCACGTGAACCCCCACCATCCCTACCACAGCCCCCAACTGCACACCTCCGGGCCAATCACAGCAGGGCTGAATAGTGTACAGTAATTGCTGCAAGTGCACAGAAGGCTGCACTCACAACAATTACTCTAGCCCGTTTGCTCGCCCAGTGGAACACACAGTGCCTGTCAAAGTCGCTGGCTTTTAAAAAATGTTTATGATACAAATGAGCATTCGTTTGTTTGTTTCGCAACAAGAAAAATGTGTTATTAATAGGCTGTTTCAGTATCACCATTGCTCAAACTGGCAAAACCTGAAGAGAATTCCAACCAATAATGATGTTACTTAATCTTTCAGTTGTGAAAGCTTTAGAAGTCTAAAGTCGTTACTTGTTGTTTTGCGGTTTCACACATACCGAGGTGTCTGAAATGATGGAAATGACAAATGAATACTCAGTGAGGCATCACTGATTGGTCGTTTTATCAGAAACACCTACCATATCGTCACTGTCAGGGCAAAAACCTTCAAAACTTTGGAAATATGTAAAAGGGTGAGCTCTGTAGAACGGTTGTTGACATTTGAGCTCACCAAGCAACTAAGCAAATACTCCCCTCACTTCAGCGGATATTCAGAAGCTCCACCCCCCATAATGCTGGTGGGACAAACTAGACGCTCACAGATCTAGAAGTTAAGTTTCTCTTAATGTCAAAGAACTCAGCAGATGGTTCAATACAGGATGCAAACCAGAGAGTAACAAAGGCGACCAGAAAACAGGCCTGAGGTCACAATACCAAATAACAGCAACCAAGCAACCACAACAAAGATACAGGTAGGAACATTCAGTACACAATGGGAGTCGGCAATACATCACAAAAAACAAAGCAAACAAAGCAGTATTTATACAAACAGACTGAATGGAAAACAGATGAACGCGCTTAGAATTCAGGTGATGATGAACAAGAAAGCAGTTCACAATTGGAGGATGGAGAACATGTGGTACTGATCTCATAGGGAAGTGAATTACGGGAGGTGTAGTTTGAAGGCATGAGGAGAACCCGGAAGCATGACAACCTCAAATTCATGGTCGCACATTGCCAAAGTACCCTGGGCAAGGTACCCCAAATTCATGGGTCACGCACTGTGCGTTGCCGAGGGACCCTTTTGATACCCTTTCGCCTCCAGCCTTTACCCTTGCCATAAAACCCTTTGTAAATTCCTTCATCCATCGTACAGGCAAATACCAAGATATAAATTTAGAGCTAACAACAACACAGCAAGTAATGTAACCAACATCAACTAGGGTTTATGTTCCCCACCTAATCAGTGGAAACTCTCCATGCACTCTCCATAACTGGTTCCACTTTAACAGGTGCAGCAGTTATATTCATAAATGTAACAACTTAAGATATAACCAGAAAATTCAAACAAGAAAGCTGGGGAAACTTACGCTTCGTCAACTCTAGGGGGTCTCTCCACTGTTGAAATGCCTCACTGATACGGCTGAAACGGTTCATACGGCTCTTCACCCATGCCTGATCTAATAACTTAGTTCTCCACCTTTGTTCTTCAGATCTTCTCCTCTTTAGCTGCTTCTCATTCATCTATCCTTCTGGACAATGTGTGGAGCAAGATGTAACCCCTCTTCTTCCTGTTGTCCTGTGCATGACCATGAACACCTCTTATTACTGATTGGCTGGAAGAGTGTGTTTATTTATATTTGTTTAATTCTCATCTACAGAGCCAGGGTTGTGTACAAATATGCTTACTGCACTTGTAATGTAAAAAATATATTTTCTGAATTTCTGTCATTCCCAATCGCTTCCACTTTGTTATAATACCACTGATAGTTGACTGTGGAATATTTAGTAGCGAGGAAATTTCACGACAGGACTTGTTGCACAGGTGGCATCCTATCACGGTACCACACTGGAATTCTCTGAGCTCCTGAAACCGATCCATTCCTCCACTAATGTGTGTAGAAGTACCTGAATTCAATTATTTGCATGGGTGAGTGAATACTTTTGGCACTATAGTGTATTCTTAACCTAGCAGTGATATATTCTACCTGTGGACAGGTATAAAAAATGAAGCTAGAGGTTGATGGAAATATAGGCTTATTAGAGTGAAAATAAACTTTATTCTTTGAGGTGAGTTTGAAATTTCTAAACCACTCCGACACCCGTGAAGGCAGGGCTCAAAGTACTGAGTGATGGCGAGCTTGCCAACAGACAACGTGAAGCCTTCAGCAGTCTAGCAATTTTTCTATAAACTGTCTCATTTTATTTTCTCATTGTATTTGGTTTGTTTGACCTTGGTTTGATGAAAGACAGCTGCCTTAACCATAGCATTTAAGATAGAACGACAAACAGGAAAATAAGTCATTAAATGGTGCTGTACTTCTCCAACCTGGTGTAGACAGATTTGTTGATTTCAACGGGAGCGTTCTGGTGGTTTGGTGCTCACCTGCGTCTCCTGCTATTAGAACAATTAGGCACTTAAAAGAGTGATTTGTAAGATGATGCAACCTGTTGAATTCATATTCCTAACAAAGAAAGTTGTGTCTGCCCCTATTGTAAGAAACAAGGAAATGCAGAGTCCGTCCTTCTCCCTCTTCACTCCAGTCGAAAGAAACAATTTGAGTTCAACATCAAGCTTCATCCCTTCACTCACCAAGTGCGTCTAAAGCAGTGGAAACCAACCTCAGTGTTAACTCTTGTTTTGCTTCTATTCATATATATTTATTTTCCTTTGCTGCTGACTGTGTTCCTTTCATTGGCTACCTGTATTTACTGTACGTGATCTAACTGGGAGCAGGACCTTCCACATGATTGGCAATCAATTACTGCTTTATAAGAGGAACTTTGTAGGAGTTCTTCTACAGTTAATTGGAAAGTAGCAGCCAGAACTTTAACTTGAAAAGAAGGCAAAATGTCAATAAACCTTTGACTGACAATCCAGTGACAGGTCAATAAGAGATTGACAGAGAAATAAACAAAGTGCACAAACCATGTAGATGAGTTAAAGTAGAGATACCCAAGGTAAAATATTCCTCCAGTGTCAGTAGAAGTTCCTCCCTTTAGACCTCCACTTGAGTAAAAGTACTTAAGTATTTCCCTTCCAAAGTACTTAAGTATGGAGAGTAACAGGAGCATGATTTATTATGGCTCTAATGTCCTATTATCATTTCTGGATCAAGACTCTTAATCATCTCAGTTTAGGTGAAGGGACTCTAGTGTCTCTCAGTCCTCCAGTCTTTAATAGAAGGTCATTAATTAGTCTAACACTGATGTCTATTCAAATGATCATAAGCACAGAACACTGAAAGAGAACAGTTTCCATTAGCTAGAACCAAGCTCTGTCCAACAGGTCAAAACAAGCTCAAAACAAAGTGTGCGCTGTAACCTGATTGGTGGGCTCGCTTTTCACTTTTCTCGTTTGGACATGATACGTTCATATGTGCACATAAGCCAAACGGAAGGACAAACACACCGACACACTACTTACAGTACACTAACACACTACACTTACTGAGTTACTGTACACCTACACACTACTTACAGTACACTAACACATTACACTTACCGGGTTACTGTACACCAACACACTACTTACAGTACACTAACACATTACACTTACCGAGTTACTGTACACCAACACACTACTTACAGTACACTAACACGTTACACTTACCGAGTTACTGTACACCAACACACTACTTACAGTACACTAACATTACACTTACTGAGCTACTGTCCAACACTGGAAATTATATGGACATATATTATTTAATATTATTATATATATTTAAAAGCATATTTTATTTCCAGAGACCATTTAAAACATTTGAGTTTCCTTTTTTCTGATCTGCAGATTTTCCTGATGATTATGTTGTGTTCAGTTTGTCACAAGACAATGCAACTCCCAAAGGCAAATATACAGAACTGCTTTGACAGCTAAATCAAATCTAACGTGTTATCAGCTGTCAATTCAGAAGCAAGACTGAGAGTCAGCTTGGAGCTGACAGATCCCACCCCCGCACTTCTCACGTGAAGCCTCCCTTCTATTCTAATTAAAAGATAATGAGCAGTGGGACAGGGTTGGTGGTCTGCTGCGGCATAATCGCGTGATAAGTTTGACTGTGTGACGGGGATATGTGCTGCATTCTCCACTCCATTAGCTAGCTAACCATGTCCTTAGGCCTTATTTGATCATACAGAGGCTGGAATAATCAGCGGGTGCTCATGAATACTCTTCTGAAAATCTGTGTGCGACCGCCCACTCACGTATGTATGGATTTGCATGGAGGTACATCCGCATCCGTGCTCTTTCGCCGCGCATTACAGCGTGATTGATGTCATTTCAGAGCCGCAGTGTTTTCTTTACTGTAACGGCAGAGCAGAGGATAAATGGATACATCTGTCTTGGTGAGGAATGCGTTGCGCGCCAACAAAAGAACAACCAGCCAAACAACTTCATTTTAGTCACGAGTGTTAGATGATGTGAATACTTGATTACTTACATACTTTTACATACTTATGATGTTAATATATTATATCTCTCCTCATATTTCTTTTATTATAATAAGTATTCTATCATAGAATAGTGCTCCAGCATTTATAGCCAAGAGGCGAACATAGATCTCTTCCTGTTCTGCAATGCAATCACAAATCTAGAAAGTTCCTATCTAAGTTAACCTCCTAAACTTTAGCCTTAATTACATGGGTATTAATCTCGCAACCCAATACACAGTAATTACTATCAATTATTCAGTACTACGTAGGTAGTACTATGAAAGTAGTATGTAAGTTATGCCATCATGAGCATGAGGAACTGAAGTGTGGGCCCACGTACGAGCTCCCAAGGCCAGTTTTCCAGGCCCATATGAAGCCTGCGTCTAGGCTGGTTTCCAAGGGTAGTCTTCTATCAACACTGCAGTTTAGTCCAACTTTAGGTCTAACCTCCAGAGAACCAGCACTTTCCAATGATGTTTTCCATTAGCATTGGAATTTAGTCCAAAACTAGGCTTACTGTGCAGGAAACTGGCACTCAGGGTTTAAAGATTTTAATGTCCAACTGTACATCCAGACTTTGCACTTAAAATCACTATAACAAGCAATTAAACATTAAACCGAATTCCACACCAAACATATCATTTACATAATATATATTACATAATATTTACAATTACAAGACAATCATGGTTCATCCGAGTCCATGAGTACTTTATTTATCCATTCATTTATCTTGGTTCTTATTTGTCTTTTTAGTTCACATTACAGTCTGTTTACAAACAACTTTAGCATTAGCATTTAGACTCATATGGGCCACATGATGGGTTATTTTTTTAATCCTTGTCCCGAATATCTAAGGCTGTACCCAAGACCTATACCAGGCTCATTTGGGGGGAGTGGACTCATTGTTGCTGGTTTGCCATCACACCCAAGCATTCTACATGAACCATGGCTTGATTGCACAATTTTATTTATTTACTTTTATGCATGCAATTTAAAAAAAAAAAGATAGGCCCTAGCTTTATTGGTTTTCTGCATTCAATAACAGCACTTTTCATCCAAAACAACTGTTACGCCGCCATCACAAAACCTGAAAAGTGAAGAAACACCATAAGTTGAAGCAGTTGCATTACAAAAAACAGAACCAATCACACGACCCCACATGCAGTGCCGGGAGCAGATAGCTTGCACACGTCCAGCAGATTACACCAGAGTTGGCTGGAAGCAACCCCCAGACCACCGAGTTCAGGAGGACCAGAGATTGGTTCTCTTGTGTGCTCCCAGGCTTAAAACCTCCATTCAAAACAAACTTTAGTTTGTAAAAATGGCCTAAAACGCATTACTGTTTATTTGCTGAATTTAACATGTTGAGGAAAATATAATACATAGAAAATGGCCTGTGCTGAAGTTATGCCACATTTTGTACTTATCCAGTAAATGAAGCTATTTTATGCTTTTGATTTCCCTTCTATCAATTTCCCCTTTAAATGATATCTCTCCTCATATTTCTTTTATTGTAATAGTGTCATGCCTGCTGGTTCTCCTCTCACCTCCGATCTCCCGGACTCCATTTCCCATAATCCACCACCTGAAGTCACGTGTTCATCCTTACCCAATCACATCCCATTGCCTCGCTCTCGGTCTCCAGAATATTGATTGACCACCTGATGTTAATTTAGTCTGTTTGTTTAAATACTTCTCTCTCGCATTGGCTCATTGCGAAGTATTGCCACTCTGTTGCGTACTGAGTGTTCTTTCTGTGTCTGATATTGTTACTCTGGCTTTTGACTCCATTTTGATTCTCTGGTTTACTCTTCTGGTTTATCCCCTTTGATACCTCTGCCTGGTCTGATTGTCTCCTTGGTTTGACTCCTGCCTGTTTATTGACTTCGACTCAGTTTAGCCCTTGATTGTATTCCCTTTTCTTGGTGTTGCTGTGTTTCAGTGCAACCTATTTAATAAACTGTGCCTTGCTTTTAGTTCAGCGCGCGTCACAATCTGTTTGTCCTTCGTCACAAATAGGTAGTCTATCATAGAACAATGCTCCAGCATTTACAGCCAAGAGGTGAAAATGGATCTCTTCCTTTTCTGCAATGCAGTCAGAAATCTAGAAATTTCCTTTCTAACTTAACCTCTTAAACTTTAGGCTTAATAACATGGTTATTAATCTTGTGACATAATACACAGTAATTACTATCAGTTTTTCAGCAGGTACTATGAAAGCACTCAGGGTTTAAAGATACTAATGTCCAACTATACCTCCAGAATTTGTAATAATCATTATAACAAACAATTAACCATTAAAACATTCCACACTAAACACATAATACAAAAAACGACTCATGCAACCCCACATGCAGTGCCGGGAGTCGGCAGCTTGCACACGTCCAGCAGATTGCACCAGAGTTGGCTGGAAGCAATCCCCAGACCACTGAGATCAGGAGGACCACAGATTGGTTCTCTTGACTGCTCCCAGGTCCTTAAAACCTCAATTCAAAAACAGCTGTAGTGTGGAAAATGTGAAAAATGACTGTTTATTAATTTATTAATACATGCAATATGGCCTGTGCTGAAGTGATGCCACATTTTACAGTATATTCAACTATTTTCATGCATTTGATTTGCATTCTATCAATTACCTATTAAATCCACCTTCATTTTCCCTAACCTAAATGTTAAGACCCAGCAACTTCTTCACAGAGGCCATAATACTAGAGGAATAAGGACCCCTCACATATCCCTCTGCTGTGATTAGTTACACACAGTACACAAGCTGCAAAACTGTAGTTATTACATTTCTTTTATTATACCTTTTTACATGTGGTTTTGTAATTACATACTCATTACATTGTTATTAAGATGTAATTGCATCTGCATTTATACTTGCTTTGATTTTTAGTTGCCCAACTAACAGAACACCTACACCTCCACGCAAAGTAACATTTCCACCTACATCAGCTTTAAATGTGTCCATGTAATGTCTATCAAAAGTAATCTATGCACCTAATTAGGCAACCCTTTTGTGCACAGGTTAATTCATATTCGAATGTTAAATTTAATATACACTATTTATTTATGAGTCAACAAGTTTCCCCTAATGTACTGTATATCATGTATTATTGCTGGATCAGCTGGAGAAATTCCTGCCTTTTACAAATAATTAGATGCCACTATTATGTATTCTGGTCATATTTGGATATTGTATGATAAACTATGATATAAATAAAGTGTACAAAATGTTCTTATTGTACTGTTCTTTAGAATTTTGAGGAATGAGGAATTTGTAAACCAAATAAGGAATTACAGTTCATTATTAGTGCTTCTAGGCACCTATATTATACATATATTCTAAATTACAAAGAGTGCATTAATAATGGCTTATGAATATGGGTTTCATAGAAAGGGATGGCCCTAATTCATTGCAGTGCTGGAGTCGTGTTGGTCTAGCAGTTTCATATGCATTGTAATAACAGTGCCTGTCCTTTCATGATGAGAAGTTGGCCTTTTATGTGACACCACCAGCAATACAAAACCTGAGATTTTGTCTGCTGTTTGCGCCCTAATGTTTTAAACCGCTGTAAAGCTGCTTTAATTGCTGCCGGCCAAACTGTCAAATGTTAATTCATGATAAACTTGTTTGCTACGAGGAACATAATGCGACAACAGCCTTAAATTAAGGAGCTCACCAATTAATTCAGCTGTTAAACCAGCAAAAGACACTTAAATGTGAGATTTGAGCATCAAGGAATCAATAGAAAAGAAGAGATGCTGTTTAATCTATTTAGCTATTTAGCTCATTTACTGTCAAGTTATTCCATGAGTTGGACCTACGTACACCAGCATGTCCATTGGATTGATGTCTGGACTTTATCTAAGCCATTCCTAAACGTCTCCTGCTGAACTATTCTTTGCAGACTATCTGGTGTCTCGTTGTCTTTCTGCAAGACCCACCATCTGTTGAGGTTTCAGTTCACGGATTGATTCCCTGTAACATTCTCCTGCAGAATTTCTTGATGCACTCCAGAATCCAAAGCTCCATTAAATGAGGAAAGCTGTCCTAGTCCAAAGCAGCAAAAGCCCAGACTGTGATACTGCCATATGATCCGTCATATATACATCATTATGTCCGTAGTCTACTGGCTCATCCAGGTGGTCTTCCTTCCAGGCGGAAACTGTAAACAGGCAGTGGATTTCTCTATGCCAGTGTTTCTCAACCATGGTCCTGGAGGTCCTCTTCCCTGGATGTTTTAGTGGATTTCCTGCCTAACACCCACCCCACCTCCACCTCTGCCAGGGCAAGTTAATGAGCTGATTGGTTGATTCAGGTGTGTTGGGGGCAGGGAAAGCACTAAAATGTGCAGGGCAGGATGCCTCGAGGACCAGGGTTGAGAAACACTGCCCTGTGCTATCATTCCATACATACTATACATTCAGTGTTTTGAATGGGACATGACAGTGGAATGCCTTAATTGGACTAAAGTCAGGTGAACGTGTAGGTCACACCATTTGTCGGAACTCTCCAGAATGCTCCCTGATCCAATTCCAGACAACTTGGGCCCGATGGCACGGTGCATTGTCCTTCTGGAATATCCCATCATTGCAAGGTATGTGAAGTCCATCGAAGGCTGCAAATGGTCACCAAGCAGGGCGACGTAGCAGGCAGATCCACAGTGGACAGACCAGTGGACCCAACCCATGCCATGAGAACATACCCACACCAGTATGGAGCCACCACCAACCTGCACAGTGCCTTGTTGACAACTGGGGTCCATGACTTCATGGGGTCTGTGCCACACATCAACCCTACCATCAACCTGAAACAAGTGGTACCGTGACCACGCCACATGCTGCCAGTCCTCTAGGGTCCTGTTAGCCACTTCACAAGCCAAGGTGAGGCGCTGTGTCTGGAGTCATAGTGTTAACAGAGGCACTCTGGTGTTGCTTCTGCTCCCATGTCCCATGGAAGCTAAGGAACACTGCACTCACCTGCGGGATATGCATGCGGGGCCTCCTGCATTGAAAGTGGATGTGATTTCTGCCAGAGTCACTCGTCTGTTCGCAGAGACAGTTCTAGCCAGGCACTGCCGGTCACGATCATTAAGCACCCGTGGGCGTCAACTGCTTTGTCCATGGTGGGCGGTAATGCTTTCTACGGTGTAGTTTAGGTACACACAAGACACTGTAGATCGAGGAATGTTAAATGCCCGCACGGCTTCAGAAATGGAATGTCCCAACCATCTGGCACCCACTATCATGCTTTGTTCAAACGCCTTTAATTCACGTCACCTTGCCATGAGCACGATGGCCAGTGTTCAGCCTCACTCACAAGAGAGCACCTCCCAGTTATGCAGGTGTTCCCAAGCCATCCCCTGAGGTAACACCGCTTCATAATCGATTTACATGCTGATATCCCATGACTTTTGGTACGTGAGTGTATAAGGCGTTTTATTGATGCCTGTAAGTTTCTGTGTTTGCAGTGCGGCTGTCATTTGTCGATGTGTTTACTTTAGTTAAAACCTCGTGCTTTGCCCGAATGCTGTTCTGATACATTTGGGTTGACCCCAGTAACTTTAGATTGCTGGGGCTTCATAGGTTTTGCTTTATTTCTCTCCGACTGCATCAGACGGGATAAGGGCAGTTTAAATTGATGTGCTCGACTGTAACATTTCTCATTCAGGCTTTCAAATGCCGGCCGCGCAGAACCATGATGCAAAAGCCCGCTGCTGCAGGTGGTCATTGTTAAACCAATACTGTGAGTCCGTTCCTCAGCTCTACTGCAATACGCAGTAACAATTGCCTGTTTTTACGATGCTATTAGCTGAAAGCTGCCTTTTAGGGTACAAAAAAAAAATTCTAATGTCGGCCGCCTGAACTTTTGGAGGCAACAGGAAATTGCTCTCAAATGTCACATACTGCTCTGTGTCCGTGCCGAGAAAGAATCGGAATTCGGACGCCGGACGCCGGTGCTATTTTTGGGGCTTTCCCCGTCAGGGAGATGACGACAGGCCGGCGCTTTTCATTACTGCGGCAGAGCCACTTTGTCTACCTGTTCTGCTGCTCTCTGATCGTTCTGTCAATCAGAGCGAAGCCGCTGAGCCGCAGGTCCCTGGGGGAGGGGGTTGAACTCATCAGAATTTCTTGCTTTGCAATGTGATTGTGATATGGGCTGCTCTCAGAGAGATTTCCTTCAGGCCAGGGAATGGATACATGACGTTTCAGCAGGACACTGTGCACCTTGCATGGTGGATGAATGAACTGATTTAGAGGACATAAGTGAGTCCGAACTGAACCAATTAAGATCAGGGAGCCATTTGAGAACAAGCCTTTTAATGTTGACAATGAAAGACCATGTCAAGACCATTTCAGTCACCACGCGATCATGTAGCTTGTACTTCCCCTTGCTGGCCACTTTATAAGAAACACATATCTTGTACTTCCTCTGATTGGCCACTTCGTTAGAAACACATCTCTTGTACTTCCATTGACTGGCCACTTTATTGGAAACACTAACCTTGTACTTCCATTGACTGGCCATTTTATTAGAAACACTAACCTTGTACTTCTACTGACAGGCCACTTTATTAGAAACACTAACCTTGTTCTTCCACTGACTGGCCACTTTATTAGAAACACAAACCTTGTATTTCTGCCGACTGGCCACTTTATTAGAAACACAGACCTTGTACTTCTACTGACTGGCCACTATATTAGAAATGCATACCTTGTACTTCCACCAACAGGCTTCTTTATTACAAACACCTAATGTTGATTTCCACTTGCTGGCCACTTTATTAGAAACACTTATCATGTACTGTATACATATGTCAGCCACTGTCTACACTATTTATCAGTAGTAAGGAGCATTGGTGACCTGATATTATTAGGGGGTGGACCAGTCAGTATCTAGACAAGAGCATCACTGTGGCCAGAAACTGACCACTGATAAAGGGCTAATGGCAATCAAGGCATTTGTACTACAGTGGCCAGTGAGAATGTGCAAGAACTTGTCATATTAAACTTCAACATGTTGCCTGTTTTCCAACCCACAACTACATTTTAGACATGGTTTTCTGACACTGCAAACTCACAATGAACAATGAACACAATCAAGTGTTTATTCTCCATCTTGAGCAGTCATGCAGTCTTCATATGGGCCGTGGTCCCGCCAGTGGTCTCCAGCTACCGTCGATTGATGCGCTTGAGCTACATGCGCGGTGGCTCTGCGTTGGTGCTTAAATGTTCAACAGATGGCAATGCTTCAGTGGATGAAGTAATGAGCCACTTGGGGAAGCCAAAAGCAACATGCGAGTGCTCATCTGCCTGTTGTGTGTTTGATCGTAACGGTTTTTACTTTTGCTGCCGCAGCTCAAGCAAAAACCGAGAAGGTGCCAATATAACTGGCAAAGAAAGAAAGAAAAGTGAGAGATGGAGAAGCGCACCATTACGCCAATGACCAGAGTCAACCCTGCACCCAGTTACCTTATATTGACAGCATTGATCTCAACTACAGGGCCGTGGAAGGAACTTTTAATGAATAACGACTTGCTATATTTCACATTACGTAACAGTGAAGTGACAGTCACAAAACTATACAAATTATGCGAGAAATTAGAGCAAAAAGAAAAAGCTGAATACGTAACTGGAGACACACAAGTCCAGATGCTTTCAGACAGGTATACTGCTTTATACAACTATGCAATTAACATCCTACAGTGTTCGGTGGCATATATATATATATATATATATATATATATATATATATATATNTTACATAGCCTGGAGGTGTGTTTGGGGTCATTGTCCTGTTATAAAAACAAATTATAGTGGCTGCAGAATGCTGTGGTATCCATGCTGGTTAAGTGTACCTTGAATTTCGAGTATATCACTGATAGTGTCACTAGCAAAGCACCTCCACGCCATCACACCTCCTCCTCCTCCTCCTCCTCCATGATTCATGGTAGGAACCACATATGTAGAAACCATCCACTCACCTTTTCTGCATCTCAGAATGACATGGCAGGTGGAACCAAAAATCTCAAACTTTGACTCATCAGACCAAAGTACAGATGGTCTACTGTCCATTCCTTGTGTTCCTTGTGCAAGTCTCTTCTTCTTGTTGTTGTTCTTTAGTAGTGGCTTCTTTGCAGCAATTCCACCATGATGACCTGATTCACACGGTCTCCTTTGAACAGTTGATGCTAAAAGGAAGAATAAAGATTCGAGATTCTGCGCTATTTCTGGGCCAGCTTCATAGAAAAAGGTCATTTTCTTGTCTTATTCCTTCTATCGAAGCATGTTTTCAGAAGCCTCTCCAGTTGATTTGACCTTCTTACTGGAGACAGTGGTCACTCTTGGTTATCAGGCACGCTAAAGGTCTGCATTCATGCCAGTCCCACCACAATTTCTTGTGGCCGAGGGCTAATTTTTGGTGTTGTGAATGGGTGCGGGCAGTTAAACAGCACAGTGGGGCTGGGAGCAGGACAATACATTCATGTAGAGACAACTACATGGCCTAAATATAGTAATAGCTGTAGTAGCATACAGAAGCGGTGGAACCTTTAGACAGATACATCTGTGGAAAGTGCTCTTAATGTCACGGTGCGGTTGGGGGTGTGGACCCAAGCTCAGGGCGGGAACCCGTTTGCGTCTATGTAAAGGTTTAAACTGCAAGCAAACGGGTTTCCTGGACGTGGATACACGTGAAACGATGCGTGAGGGGAGCGAACTGTTCGGGGGAATGTGTTTGAGGGAACTGGGCTGAGGCGAGGATCGAACCCCCGACCTCTGTAGTGATGGCCTCGCGTGTTACCGCTGTGCTATACGCCAGTACACGTGATGCGAGCCAGAGGGGGTTTTGTGAATGAGGGGGAGAAAAGGGCGGGAAGCTCAAACAAAGGAGACGCCAACAGTGGCGTGCTCAAACAAAAGAGGGTATTTATAAACGAATCAAAACAACCAGGGAAGGGGTTTAACAGAAAGGGGATCTTTACTTTTCTCAGCCTTTATGGTTTTGAGGCTTTTTAGTTTTCACTTGTTTGGTTTGGCTCACACCTTTTCTTCCTTATTTATTTAATTTTCTACACACCCGGCTTGCCTCTTTCTTTGCAGCATGGGCCTTGCCTCTTTTTCTGTTGCCTTTTCTTTTTCTTTGGCTATTACCATACCGTCTACTCCTCTACAAAGGTATAGCAACGACAGCTGTTCGGTGGGGGCTTATATGGCCGGCGCCTCAGGTGTAGCTTGTTGGGTGATCACCCCAGGCCATTCTGGGGGTTGAAGTTCCGGGCTGTAGTTGCATCAGGGCGGCGCCGCTAGCTGCCGCCCTCTGCTGGCTGCAGGCAGCTCCGCCCGAACCCTTACACTTAATAAAGGCAAATACACGGCTATAAAGCCAAAAAAAGGCAAGTCTTTCAAGAGGCAGTCATTTTCAGTCATGACTAACACAAATGGAAAGCAGCTATCTATGGGACTGCGAGCAGGAGAGGGTCAAGCAGTGCAAGACTTTCTGCAGGATGGGCGGGATTGGCTGAAATCGTGCAGGAGTGGGCTGGAAAGGACCTAAATACGGACTTTCAGTGCATACTGCAATTAAACCAAATTAAATTAATTAATTAAATTCAGAAAGTCATTTCAAAGACTCTATTGTTCACACTAGGCTGCAGTACTGATAATATCATTTGTATTAAAAGATTGCTATTAAATAGAAAGCATAATAGAATTATGAATATTAGCATTTTCACTAGTGGCCTCAGATTTTTGGACTGTGTGTATATATATAATTACATTATATGTACAATTAAACAACATTAATACGCCATATTCTAACCTTTGAAAGCAAATGATGGTACAGATATTCTATATATATGGTTATTCTATATATGCGGCTATTCTATACTGCTATCATTTTTTCTTTTTCAGAAAATGTTGAATGAAAATGAACTAAAGAACGCACATCCAATTTGAATCCATGCATCCACTGAATGAAAACATAGTGATAGTAATATTCCAATCAGCCCTTAGAAGATGTTTGAGTATTGGAACCAACAATCAACAACAAACAAGTAATACCCAGTTAAGTTGTTAAAGCAAGTCAATCACCTGCTAGTGCCTTCCCTGTTACCAGCAGCTCCTAAAACACCAACTGAGAGAATATCTCTCAGAAGAGCTGTGTCCATCCCTCCAGTATAGCTGCAAAGATGTACTGACACTATCCCTGTTCTAGGAGCTGGCTTGTGACTGGCCCAACCCTTTGGTAAGACACTTCTTGTTGGCTTTTCTTTTAATTGTGATCACTGAAATGATAAAAATAAGCTCACCAGACATGAAATTAGTCACATGTGACTTAAACCTACCTAAAGGCATGTAATACCTCCTCAAACACAAATAACAGCTGTGGTTGAATTTGGCATGGACTGGATGTAGTTTTTGGATGTAGGCCACATCAATGTTCAGCCACTCTTGCATCAAAGATTTAGTCAGTTGGGTCAGATTTGGTGGATGCCTTCCCTGGTACAATTCCATGGAGAATTTCCTGTAGACTGGGATTTTAGCCACTGCTGGTAGACCTGTATGACCATACGCTTCCATACACCTGCAGATTCAACTACCTCCTTCACACTATGGTCTTTGGCACGCTCAAATGCAGTCACTCCTTTTAGCCAATCATTAACATCTGCTCTGGAGACATTTTCCACACATGGAACGAGACATTCACTGCACTGTAGCACCTCTTCTCAATCCATGGATCCCGTCACTCACACCCTGCAGTGTTTATAGCCCCATCATCCTCGTGCAGCACCATCTGCAGGAGCCTGAAGTTACTACCACCTTAAACACACAAGGTGACCATATATATATGTACATTTTATTTTTTTTGTCGAGTGTGCTTATAACAAACATACATGTAGCATAACCTTGATGAAACATTTTGTCCAGCTTTTAACTACCATAATAAGCCGCCTTAATCATAACCAGAACATAGAATTAGTGATTGTGCAATGTGCAGCAGTATATTCTTCTTCTCCTTCTTCTTCTCGGTACACATTTTCAGTCCTGCTAACTAGATTAAATGTTCGGTCTGATTGGGAATGGTGTGCTTGTATACAGCTCAAATCCTATTGTTTGCTTTAACGTATACAGTCACCAAACTGCACATACTCATTCAGGGCAGATCCCCAAACCATAATCCACAGCCGCACTGCCCCACACTCCTCTGTGTGTTGTTTATTCATCCTCCATTCCTTCTATGGACTCTCATTCATTTTTAGCAACCGACTAGCAACTTAAGTTGCGCAGTCACTCTGCAGTTTCTTCAGGAAATGGGCTTTTCTGAACTCAAATTCAGGTTCATCACTGATCCCATGTTCAAACTGGTGAATAGAGAGAGCAAAGTTAGAACAGACCATTCAGCCTTGGGTATAAAGGAACACCATAACAAGGTCACAGGATACATTTTGGCTGCTTGGCCAAAGATCTGGGTTGCCAGACGCTCTTGGAAATATGATGCAATAAAATTAATTTATTGCCCAGTAATCTATTCACTTAGCTCTGTCTCCCTGATTAAGATTAATGAGTTGTGTTATGGACAAATCCTGTAGAGATGTAGCCCATATTCTTTCCCCACTCCTCAATCATATTTCATCTTTTCTTTCTCTCACGCCAGAGGGGGATTAACCTTCTCTACACAACATCTGACCGTGCTGATCATTCATGGAACCAGTCAAAAGTTTGGAACCCCAGTGAAGGCATCAAAAATATTACATATGAAATGTTAAAAATAAGACTCCGCCCCTGCCATCCAATGCCCCTACAGAAAAAAGAGGGTCAAACAGAGAAAATGCCCCACAGCTACAGAAAAAAGAGGGTCAAACAAAGAAAATGCCCCACAACTACAGAAAAAAGAGGGTCAAACAAAGAAAATGCCCCACAACTACAGAAACAAAGAGGGTCAAACAGAGAAAATGCCCCACAGCTACAGTAACAAAGAGGGTCAAACAAAGAAAATGCCCCACAGCTACAGAAACAAAGAGGGTCAAACAAAGAAAATGCCCCACAACTACAGAAACAACGAGGGTCAAACAAAGAAAATGCCCCAACACTACAAACAAAAGAGGGGTAAACAAAGATATCTTCGAGATTCTGAATGCTGCATGCCATGGACCTTGGACAGGGCCTACGCCAAAGACTCTTTATTCCTTAGAAATCGTTAACCTTCAAATTGCAAACCTTTTGCCTTTTGAGTCTTTTTTCCAGAAATAACATTTCTGCACAGTCTACCAGTGCCTGTACAAGCTTAAGCTTGTGCTGGTACATATGTACATTTTGAGGGGTCATTTTGAGCAGTGTCAGGACTGTTATGTATAGTCTCGGATTCTGGACACATTTCATTTTTCTGCCCTCTTTTACAAACACAGGATTTGTATTTGAAAAAGGAACAACAGAGTTTGAGGTTCACGGTATGTCATCTCTATTTACCGATCTCTACTTATTCAACAATGACAATGTAAATAGTCCTGGATGGTAACAGAGCTACAAGCTTATCTTATGACTCTCTCTATATATTCTGCATGTTCATCCCCAAGTAGCCCCAGCAGAGAGAAGTTAAGGCAGCGAGTTGTGGTGGAAATGTTTCATAAGTTCAGCATGGTTCTGCCTGAGCGAATCTTTTGATAGCCCCAGCAACTCAACGTTTAATTAACATAGCTATATCAGTGCAACCAAATCAAAGACAAAAATATGCAAATGGAGCCTCAGATATGCTATTGGGGGCAACGTGTTCCCTCATTACCAGATTACACAGGCAGATGACGGCTGTCCATCCAGCCACTGCTTTATGCAAATGCTGCACTTTTTTTCAGAAGTCAGGGAGCCTGGCGGAGGAAGGATGACAAGAATTAATCAATCTCCATCACTTTCAACTGTGACAACAAACAGAAAAGTTGTCATATTAATGCGCCTTCTGTGGCAGGCGGCTGGAAGACGAGAGGAGACGGCGCGAGTGGAGGATGTCCTCAGATAAGCTGCGAGCAATAGGGTTGCTCAGTGATTGAGTCTACACAGACACGTTTTTGTGTGTGGTGGAGGGGGGTGGAGGTTGGTGATGTGGCATGCTACAAAGATCTGCTTTTAACTTGCAGTGAGATTATGTTTTTCAATTAAGAGGATAGAGAATTATTCTTCAAAGGTGTCTAAATCATCTTCAGCTGAACAGAAGGTCAGGAAAGAAGTATCAAAAACTATCTTAAAAAAGTACAGGGGTTGGACAATGAAACTGAAACCACACTATACTAGAGTGTTAGACCACAATCATTTATTAGTATGGTGTAGGGCCTCCTTTTGCGGCCAATACAGCGTCAGTTCGTCTTGGGAATGACATATACAAGTCCTGCACAGTGGTCAGAGGGATTTTAAGCCATTCTTCTTGCAGGATAGTGGCCAGGTCACTACGTGATGCTGGTGGAGGAAAACGTCCTTCTTGGTGGTATGCTGACATTACCCTGGATACCGTGGCTCTTGATACATCACAAAGACTTGCTGTCTTGGTCACAGATGCGCCAGCAAGACGTGCACCAACAATTTGTCCTCTTTTGAACTCTGGTATGTCACCCATAATGTTGTGTGCATTGCAATATTTTGAGCCAAACTGTAAAACTGTGCTCTTACCTGCTAATTGAACCTTCACACTCTGCTCTTACTGGTGCAATGTGCAATTAATGAAGATTGGCCACCAGGCTGGTCCAATTTAGCCATGAAACCTCGCACCCTAAAATGACAAGTGTTTCAGTTTCATTGTCCAACCCCTGTACATGCTGGTTTCACAAAACTCACTGCAGAGGGGCCTGGGTTTGATTCCTTGCTTGAGGGTCTGGGGTTCTTGCTGTGTGGAGTTTGTATATTCTTCCAGTGTCTGTGCAGGTTGCTTCTAGGTGTTCCAGTTTCCTCCCACAGTCTAAAGACATGCTATTAGGTGATTGGGGATGCTGAGTTGCCCCCATGTTGTCTGTGTTAGGCATTTAGAAATGATTGTTCATGTTACTGCATAGCTTCCTCATAGCTTGAACAAGTCTTGCCATTCTCCACTGAGCTCTGCTTTATGTTTTTCCATCCTTCTCTGCAAATGCTAGAGATTTTTGAGCCATTTCTGAGACCTCTGCTGGCAACCATGTCACAATTAAAGCAAACTAGATTCAAGTTTGATGTAAACAATACATTAAGCTCTTTATGTATGTATACAAGCATTGTGTTACTACCACCTGATCACCTGACTGGACAGCTTCCGAATAAGCAATGTCCATATGGTGGCTGCTGAATGTGTATACAAGTTGCAACTGTCTAAACAAAACGTTGTATCTTCTAAATGGTTGTTTTACAGGAGAAGGGAAACATTGTTAAGCTATTGGAACATGTTGTATTTCCAAATATACACACTGATCAAGAAAAGAATAGTTGCACCCAGAAGGAAGTCTAGGATTGCAGTGCTGTTTAGATGGAAGATAAAGGTTACCCGGAACAATAAATGATGATAAATTTAGACTGATATGGGGAATATTATATATGACGTATCGGCATGAAGTTGTAGAGGCTGCTAATGGTGTCCTGTAGTAATCTATCACATGCAGCTTGAATATCCTCACACAGTTCCTACAGATTTTGCAGTAGGGGTGGAGGTGGAGTGGCACCAGGCCTTCTGGACGTGTGACGTGTTACAACAAACCGTTCATCTTATCACTGACCACGGTGCCTCCACACACGGATTCGTTGGTCGTGTCCATCAAGACCAAAGCGGGACTCGTCACTGAAGATGACCTGCTGCCATTCTGAGTCACTCCATGTCAGTCTGGAACGACACCATTACAGTCTTTGGCCACGTTGATGTGGTGTTAAGGGCAGTCGTGGTAACGGCCTGAGTGCATGTAGTCCTGTGTTGTGCAGCCGTCTGCCAATGGTGCTGGCAACTAACAGGATGACTCATGAAGGGCATCACTGCTCACTGAATGTCTGCAATCGTGGCTGTTGGGTCAGTCAGGTACAGTGATAAGGCCTGTCCTTGCTTATGTCACATGCACGGCTGAGCGTGAAACTTGAATCATTTGCATGTCTTATGATGCCAAACCTATAAAGCAAGTTTCATTCCTGTTGGTTTATTCCTTCTGGAATGTAATTATTTGTTTAACTATTCTTTTGATGATGTGTACATATGTGAATATTATACATTACATATATATACTTAAAGGTTATTCTATATTATACTACATACATATCTCTAGGGATTTTTTTCTAGTTATTGTAGAGTCTAACTACACTGAACTGAAATTGTCAGTGACCTCACAGCCTATGACTTCCCATTCTTCATACTACATTAAACCGCTTTACAAATGTATGCAGACTATTACGGAGAGCTTCCTAAGCTGAGTTATTACACCACAAATCCACAGTCTGCAGCATAAAACAAGCTCCTAAGGGAGAGAAAAAGTGCAAGCCTCTAGTTTTCCCCTTCATCAAAGTAAAGAAGGGATTTTGGGCAGTAAATTGTATTATCATAGCAGATAAGCATCCTACTTGCGAGCATAATGTGCAGAATGCACAGGAATCCAAATGCATTTTGCAGAGTTTCCTAGAACGTTCTTACGGCATTCGCTGGTGCAGATTCATCAGGAAGCGAAGCGGAGAAAATCAGTCACGTTTCACTGGAACTAAAGCAACTGTTAAGCTTTGCCTCTCAAACCACTGTACCAACAAAGAAAGTTTATTCTAAACAGTAGCTAACACTTTTAATCCAGCACTGGGAACAGATCACTACAAACAGGGCAGAATGATTTGTTTGCTTTCAACAGCTGTTCATAGTTTTGGGTCAGTTCCAATGCAATTAAAACAAACCTGGAACTGACTTTGGGAGAGAATAATTCAACTTTAGAGGACTTTCATCAAAGCCCTCCCAGTTTTCCAAAGCAGAATTAGCCCACTGCTAGATCCCCGGACTAAAAATTAGCCACCTTGAATATTTAAGGTGGTAGTAACTTCAGGCTCCTGCAGATGGTGCTGCTTGAGGATGTTGTGGCTATAAATGCCTGTGGGGTGTGAGTGACCAGAAGAGGTGGTACAGTGCAGTGAATGAATCATGAACCTGGTGAAGCTGGTTGACCACCCTGCTCTTGTAAGTTTAGTTGGTCAACCCACATAATCATGCACAAAGCCTTGCTGGTGAAGCTGGTTGACCAGTCTGATCTTGTATGTTTAGTTGCTCAACCAGCCTAATCATGTGCAAACCCTTGCTGGGGAAGCTGGTTGACCACCAAAGCGTTGCTGGGTTAGTTGGTCAACCAACATAATCATACACAAAACCAGCCATGGAGACCGATTTCATGAAACTCCTAGCACACACATGATGTTCTTGTGCTATAGTGAGTGACACAACAGAGGACAGGTGATTTTATCAAATCAAATCAAATTTATTTGTGTACTGCTTTTTACAACTGATGTTACAACTGATCAAGCAGCTTTACAGAAATTCAGTAATAATAATTCATTAAGTTATAGATGCACATGCCATTTATAGATACACACTACATGTATGCTCGCTTTGTGAGTTTGTCTGGTCTACCACTTTGTGACTGAGCTGCTGTTGCTCCCAGACACCTCCTTTTTTATACCTTGGCAGATATAGCAGGGCAGAAAGTCACAAATTGACTTTGTGGCAAAGATGGCATCATATGACAGTGTCACATTTAAAGTCAGTGAGCTCTTCAGTTTGACCCATTCTCCTGCCAATTTCTGTCTGTTCTAGAGATGGTGTAGCTGCGCATGGTTTTACAAACCTGTTAGCAATGAGCAGTGGCTGGAACACCTGAGCTCAATAACTAGTAGGGGTGTCCACATACTTTTGGCCACATATTGCATCATTTCCTTTACTTACTGGCTGTCTGATACTTTATACTTTTAACCGTGCATTAGTTTCTGTTCTTTCCCCGTTGTATCAGCCATATACCGTATTCACGGTTTGAAGCTCTCTTTGTGTGTGTGTGTGTGTGTGTGTGTGTGTGCACTGCATAGTTCCAACACCTGCTGCTACCCATAGGAATGATATACTGCGGGGTGTCAACTGGTGAAATTACTGTAGCGGCGGTTAGATTTAACACCTGGCGCAGTTCGCAAGAATGATGTAGCCCATCAGCATACAAAGGAAGAAGTTTTAACTTCCCCCATCCAATCCTACCTGCTTTCCCGAGTGCTGGGATGAGTCAGTTTTGTGGGGAACGGGAGCGAATTTAAATTGTGGCTTTTTAGATATGTTTTAGTCTGGTTTTCATCTCAATACTGTGGGAGTTTAATCTCATTCCAATTGCCATGTCCTCAGGCAGAGTTCTCCCTTCTTGTCAAGATTCTGAAACAACAGAAATTAGGACAGAGTGAAGATTTAATGTCTTTTCTTCAAAGGGTTGCTCTTTTTGTGGGGGTGTTTTAGAAAGAGCGAGTGTGTGTGTGTGTGTGTGCGCGCACGCTGGGGGTGTAGTCCTGCTCTAGTCCATTATACAGAGATTATTTTATCTTATTTGTGTGGTTCTGGCCAGGCTGGCTGCAGGGCTGAGGGGGCTTTTATGGACTAATCCTCCACAAAGCTGGTAATAACCTGTCAGTTCAGCCTCAGCCAAAGAGCCTCTCTCTCTCTCTCTCTCTCCACTGATCTCAATCTGTACAAGATGGCCAGTGATGGCTGTGGGCAGAGAAAATAGGACAGAGGTAATGCCAGGCTGAGCTCTTCCAAAAACCGGCCACAATTTCAGAAGAAATACAGACAGAGGCCCTATTCCTTCAGCTTCCTCTTCTCTGGAGATGGAGACATCTTACAGTGCTGTGCGGAAGTAGCAGTTGCAAATTTTTCAGAGGGCTTTGCTGAGGACGTTAGATATAGGTTAATGTTGTTGCATAAGGAACATCAAAGAAAAAGAACTGGAGGTCAAAACGTTTGATGCAGAGAAGATGGGGTTCCTGACAACTAGGCAAGATCTGGTAGATCACCGAAACTGTCCCCATCGTACACTCGTCATCAAAAGAATAGCTGCACCCAGAAGGAAGTGTGGGATTGCAGTGCTATTGGGAAGGAAGATAAAGGTCACCAGGAACAATAAATGATGATGCATTTACACTGATATGGGCAATATTTATTGAGCTACACATACAGAAGTAGTGTCTCTCAGTATGGCATCGCAACATGCCAGACGTCTCAGCATGGAGTTGTAGAGGTTGCTAATGATGTCCTGTGATAATCCATCCCATGCAGCTTGAATATTCTCACACAGTTCCTGCAGATGGTGCAGTAGGGGTGGAGGTGGAGTGACGCCAGGCGTCTCCACACAAGGATTCAATGGTTGTCTCCACCAAGACAAAAGCAGGACTTGTCACTGAAGATGACCCGCTGCCATTCGGAGTCACTCCATGACAGTCTGGCATGATACCATTGCCGTCTTTGGCGACGCTGACGTGGTGTTAAGAGCAGTCGTTGTAATGGTCTGCATGCAAGTAGTCCTGCGTAATGCAGCCGTCTGCCAATGGAGCTGGCACCAACAAGCGTCATCAAGGGCATCACTGCATGTCTGCAATCAAGGCTGTTGGGTCAGTCAGGTTTAGTGATAAGGCCCGTCCTTGCTCGTGTCACATACACGCCTGAGCGTGAAACATGAATCATTCGCATGCCTCACAATGTCAAACCTACCCACCAAGTTTCATTCCTATCGGTTGATTCCTTCTGGGTGCAGCTATTTGTGTAACTAATTTGTTTTGATGATGACTATTATAATGCATTATGGAGCCTGACTTTATGAAGTCATGTACTCTATAATAATTACTATTTACTGTAAGTGCAATTATACAAGATTATACCTGGTTTTGTAAGACCTCCTGAATGAATACGAAAGAAAGGTGAAAGATGGACACGGTGAATGCATGCTCCCATTTTGATCATATTTCTTTATTCATATTGAGGTCTTAGTGAATCATGTGAAGATTTAAATAACATACTCTTTCATTCCCTGTAGCTGTCCTTGTGGGCATGGTGCCATGCTATACATGTGGCAGGATATGATGAGAGAAGGCTGCAATAGAGAGAAAGATTACCTATGTGCTAATTCTATTTGAATGGAAATTCAGCAAGTAAATAGCTGAATTTCTACCACTACAACCTCAATCTTGACCTTAGCAGTTAGCAAGAGCTTCATCAAAAACAACCCTAGTGACTAGAAAGTCCTAGACTATGCCGGTGTTCTTTAGAAATGGAATGTAAGGTTTTGTTAATGCTACCAGTAGAAGTATTTTTGTCCTTATTTTCCATTAATTTCTGCTTTTCAGTTCTCTGAATCTGTGACGCAGGTGATTTTGACTCAGAATATAAGCCTTGGTCTTTATTTTTAGAGCACTTCCCCAAGTCTTAATCACAGTCATCAGCAGAGGCCAGAGAACAGGCAGTCCACAGGTACAAATCCAAAATAACAGGCAACCGGGTCAATACCAGATAAATAAACAACAAGAGTTAAGCATTGCTAGGATAAGAACATTATTAAGAAGGAACAACCACTACTAAAAACAAACTAGTACTAGGACGAAATACAAGAGCATTACAGTGAAGTAGGAACCAGATGTTGGGTTCATAAAAGCTTTACATAAAAAAGTTATAAAGACAAACAGAGAATATTAAAAATAAAAGGATTTCTACATAAAATAAAGTTCTCAAGTATTATCTTAAGAAGGTTTAAAGTTTGTTATAAGGTTCTCAAATATTAAATTAAGAAGGTTTGAAGTTTGCTTAAACAACATTCAAGTATTATCTTAAGAAGGTTTGAAGTTTGCTATAATAAGGTTCTGAAGTATTATCTTAAGAAGGTTTGAAGTTTGGTATAATAAGGTTCTGAAGTATTATCTTAAGAAGGTGTGGAGTTTGCTATAATAAGGTTCTGAAGTATTATCTTAAGAAGGTGTGGAGTTTGCTATAATAAGGTTCTGAAGTATTATCTTAAGAAGGTTTGGAGTTTGCTATAATAAGGTTCTGAAGTATTATGTTAAGACGGTTTGAAGTTTGGTATACGGTTCTCAAGTACTATCTTAAGAAGGGTTGGAGTTTGCTATAATAAGGTTCTGAAGTATTATCTTAAGAAGGTTTGGAGTTTGCATATGTGCACATACCCAAAAGTCTACTGAATTTGTGTGATTGTGTCATGTGTGACATGTAATTTGAAGAGGGGAGTTCATACTTTACCTTTGAACCTCATATGGTAGCATGGAGATAATAGACCAGTCATAGTCCCCATGAAACTTACAGCACCATGAAACTACATCAGTGTTGGGGAAGTTCTCATTGAGGCCTCGCCCTCCGGATACAGCATACTGTGACAATTCCCTAAAGTAAAGAGTTTTAAAAGTCATGTACGCGGGCTTGACGCTTAAAACAAGACACTGAGTCTCTCCTGTTGACACATCAATAAGCGTCGATGAGCTCTAGTTTTCCTCCAAGATACGCTGCGTTGTTTGCAAAATCATTTCTTGTTATTACTGAAAAGGTCAGACTAGATTTTTCAAACACTAATAAGGCTTGTGATGATCCCTGTGATATTTGTAGCATTGACATGTGTTCCATCAAATGCAAAATTAATTATTTCCTGACACCCCAAAAACTGACTGCTATGTGTGAACATCCGAAACTTTCCCATGTTATTAACGACGCATAGAGTTCACCACCTGGAAAATACATCCCTCGTGTAATTCGGTCTGTAGGGGGCATTTTGATGGGTCTGAAATATTGGAATCTGTAAAGTTTAGCGATGTGAAAGACCTGAAGTCAGGCCTGAACCATTTTAGGTTTTGTCCAACTGAGATTAGTTTCAAATATCCACCCGAGATATGGCCTTTACTGCTATTTGTAAGTGATGAGATAGTATGTTGCAAAGCAAACACAAGAACACATGAGTATTCCAAGAATTCATTTTGGGAATTATGCCAAGACCCTGAAGTCTGTGTTACAACAGCAGTCAAATTCCACAGATAATGCTTTCGGTCTGTCGTAAAGGGTAGTGCTGGATGGAAATACTGCTGTGCCCTGGCTAAGAAGGAGAAGTGCAAAACATGGTATGTCAAACAAATGCTCTTTTATTGAACACAGCAGCCTAAAGAACACCTGCTCAGAGCTATGTGAATGGCTGGAATTCCAGGCTGGGTCCTTTTAACCAGTCTGGTTTCACTCCACCTCCACCTCTGCTGAACAATCTGCAGGAACTGTGTGAGAATATTCAAGCTGCATGGGATGGATTATCACAGGACACCATTAGGAACCTCTACAACTCCATGCCGAGCCGTCTGGCATGTTGCATTAGCAAACACGGCAGCACCAACGCCATACTGAGAGACACTACTTCTGTATGTGTAGCTCAATAAATATTGCCCATATCAGTCTAAATTTATCATTATTGTGACCAAGCAAACACTTTAAAATTAGCGCATCCCAGATAACAGGCCAACTCGGAAATGGAGTCACAAAAATGGGCCAGGTCAAAACCAGAAGACAAGGATACAGATTCATGGGCAAGACTAGAACAGAGAACAAAGACAAAGATGAATACAAACTGAGGAGTATTTATACAAACAGGAAAAACGAGGATCAGGTGAGAACCGCTAAGAGCTTCTGACTGGAGGAGGGGGAGCATGTGACGGAGGCATTTGACTAGAGGGGGTTCTGGGAAATGGAGTTCAGAGAGTCTGTGGCTGCTGTAAACATGTCTGGAGGCGTGACAGTCATTTATTGTTCCTGGCAAACTTTATGGTCCTTCCCAATAGCATTCCAGTCCGACACACTTCCTTCTGGGTGCAGCTGTTCTTTTGATGATGAGTTTAGTTAGTGAAGTTAGCCGTTTAAAGTGATGCTGCACAGTTTGCCATTGACCTGAACGGCAATACAGGAGGTCTTTTACTGTCATGGTGGCATCTGTTCAGTGTCCATCCAGGGTGGCCTATTCACCCCGCAATCACCACATATCCAACACATATACACTAAAGGTAACAAGCCACAGATTAAAACAAGAAGCCAGACAAGGAAGGCTTCTCTCTCTCTCTCTCTCTCTCTCTCTCATTCTCTCTCTCTCTGTTTTCTGGATTTGGCTATAAAATCATAGCCTAGCACAGGGGCCTAAACATAAAGACAATTCTCAATGGTGACATGGGGTGGGGGATGGAAAATACATAATTCAGTATTTACAATAAAGCACATAAAGCATAGTGTGTGCAAACTCTCCCATGCCTTTGGGGTTTGGCACCGAAGCAAAGCCACGGCTTTCCCAGTGCCAGATGCTAATTATTCAGCAATTCGAAACAGTGTTTTGTATTCAAATAGCTGAATAATTGTTGTTTCTTGAGCAAACTTTCAAGCATGCTAATGATATTTATTCCATGCGCTCAATAACTTTTATGTTTTTTCTGTTTTTTTTTTTTTGGTCCTCTTTTTCTCCCGTCATCTTCTGCCCTTACCCTAGCAGATGTTTTCATTATACATGCTTTGCGTGGCAGAAATTCTCTTTATTGTTAAAGCAGGATGAAATTTCATATTTCATTCCATGTTAAGGAAAAAAAAAATTCAATAAATAAATAAATAAATAAATAAATATAGAGAGAAATAAACCTGCCTTGAGAAAACATGTTTATTCGGAAGGGACCGCCGAGTGCCTCGGAGGCAGGGGCTTGTAATGGAGTGATTATTCAGGAATAATCAGCATCCACGCTTGCATATGAAAACCAGCGCCCCGAGCCACAAATGAAAAATTCACGTCTCGAGATTTTTTTAATGTATGTTCATATATACATTCCGGAACGAAACTCCTGCAGTTATCAGACTGCGGCGCAGTGCGCGTGTTTACTATCCAGATATTAGGATACTTATCTCGCCTTGGTAGCTGCACAGCAAATGCCGGACGCGTACCTGCTTGCATTCGCCGCTATGTGTGTGCGCGGAGGGCCGCTGGGTGTATCTGTGTGTGCCTTTGGAGGGCTTCGCAGCCTGGCCGTGTAATCCATCTAACCTTTGCAGCAAATCCCGCACCTGTGATTGACATGGCTGTCTATGAAGCCGCCTTGTACCAGAGCACTGTAATATTCAGTGTCATTATTGCGCTGGCTGTCTGCACTGGCCGCCAGCTGCTGGACTATGTGGGGCACATAAAGAGATGGGGAACCTGAAGCGTGATGTGGGTTACTTTATTGTAGGGCGACTTAAAATAGCCATGCTGGCATTAAAAAAAAAAGACTTATTGGCTGTTCCTCTCGGTCAGCCATATTGCAGGCTCGGGGAAGAATGTGAGGCTAAAAACGCAATGAAAAGCTTATTAGATGTTTGGAATACTCCTGCTCTGCAGTTATTGGACATATTGGTTTCTGTCTAAGTGAACTTGGACAATACAGTACATGATCAAATGCTTATTGTGATATCCAGCTTAATTCATATCCACTTCTAATAATAATAATAATAAACTTTGGCCCTTTTATTAGAAACAAATACATCTACCTCGTAATTCCTGACAGTCGCCACTTTATTAGAAACACCTAAATTCTTTCACTTACTGGCCACTTTATTAGAAACCCCTATGTTGTATCTCGATGACCTGGTCACATTATGATGTTGTAATTCCTGTCAGTGGCCACTTTATTAGAAACCCCTTCCTTCTTCCACTCACTGGCCATATTGTTAGAAACAACAACCTTGTATGTCAACTCACTGGCCACTTCATTAGAAACTTCTACCCTGTATGCACACTCCCTAGCCACATTATAAGAAACATTTACCCTGTAATTCCTGTCAGTGGCCACTTTATTAGAAACACCTTCCTTCTTCCACTCACTGGCCACTTTATTAGAAACACCTACCTTGTATGATGATGACCTAGTCACATTATTACAAACAACAATCTTGTATGCCCACTCTTTGGCCATATTAGAAACATCTACCATATAATTCCTGTCAGTGGCCACTTTATGAGAAACACCTTCCTTCTTCCACTCACTGGCCACTGTATTAGTGACACCTACGTTGTATCACGATGACCTGGTCACATTATGATGTTGTAATTCCTGTCAGTGGCCACTTTATTAGAAACCCCTTCCTTCTTCCTTGTATGTCCACTCACTGGCCACTTCATTAGAAACTCCTACCCTGTATGCACACTCCCTAGCCACATTATAAGATCTACCCTGTAATTCCTGTCAGTGGCCACTTTATTAGAAACACCTTCCTTCTTCCACTCACTGGCCACTTAATTAAAAACACCTACCTTGTATGATGATGACCTAGTCACATTATTACAAACAACAATCTTTGGCCATATTAGAAACAACTACCATATAATTCCTGTCAGTGGCCACTTTATTAGAATCACCTTCCTTGTACTTCCACTCACTGGTCACTTTAAATACCTGCCTTGTGCTTCCACTTACTGGCCACTTTGTTAGTAGCCCCTACTGTGTACTTCCACTCAGTGTCCACTGTATTAGTAATACCCATCTTGTATTTCCTCTCACTGGCTACTTCATTAGAAACAGCTACCTTCTTCTACTCATTGACCACTTTTTTTTTTTACCTTCCTTGTTTGACCACTCATTGGGCAATTTAAACACTTTCCAGTCACCGGACACTTTATTAGAAACACTTACCTTGTACTTTCACTCACTGTACACTTTAAACACCTACTTTGTATTTCCAGTCCCTGGACACTTTATTAGAAACACTTACCTTGTACTTTCACTTACTGGTCACTTTATTAAGTGTACTTAGCATACAGGTCCATACAGTAGGTGTACAATTACAATCTGTAGCCCATATGTTCTTATACACTTTCTAGGATATGCAAACATCTGGGGTTGAGGCCAAAACATCTGGAGTTTGTAGGTAGGTTTTCCTTTGCTAGAAGGACATGACATTTCAACACCTATGCACATTGGAGGCTTATTTGCTAACCAGGTATATTACATTCCTAAACTGACATCTGCTAGTTGCAATGTCCATTTCCACTTCTAAATCTGACATATCACAGCACTGGGCAGCTCCGTTAGTTAGCCCTGTTGGAAAATAACAATATTGTTAGTGTCAGCATCCAAGATTGTCAGGGAGATGTGTGTGCAAACACATAATGAACAACCTGTCCTCATCAGAAAGCAAATAAGTAATGATTTCAATATTTCAGCAGTTGTGGTAGCTGTATTAGTGTAGGAAGGGAGGGAACTCCGAGAACTTGCTGGAGTTCTGGGTTTCTACCTTAGAAGCCCATTCTGATAGCATTTTGCCAGCTAGTCTGTTTTGCTGGTTAGGGTTCTCTGGGTTAGAACTGGACTAGGAGACTCAGAGTGGTTTTAAAGGGGGGCATGCACTTGTTAGTAGCAAAGATGTGAAGTGAATTGAGCTTCCTGCTTAAGCCCTGAACAAATGGTTTTAGTGATGCCCCATATGTGGAAACCCTCTACCCTGGCCATTACAGAACCATTGCTGGCCAGAAATGACAGCATTTATTGAGTGGGCATTCTGATCATGCCTTTAGTACAAGTGTATCCAACACAGCGGTATTGGTAGGGTTTTAGCACATGTCACTGTTACTGCAAGGTCAAGTGTGACCCCAGCCAAGCACATACAGTATCTGCGCTCAGAAAGTGACCACATAAGCTCACCAGACAAAAAAATGAGTCACCTGTGACTGAGACGTACCTAAATGGCATGTACACCTCCACAAGCACCAATAACAGCTGTGATTCGATTGGGCATGGACTGAACAAGTTTCTGCATGTAGGCCACATCAATCTTCAGGCACTCTTGCATCAAAGAATGTGCAGTTGGGCCAGATTTGGTGGATGCCTTCCCATAGACCCGTATGACCGTAGGCTTCCATACACCTGCAGATTCAGCTACTTCCTTCACACTATGGTCTTTGGCATGCCCAAATGCAGTCACTCATTTACATTTACATTTACGGCATTTAGCAGACGCTCTTATCCAGAGCGACTTACAACCGTGCTTAGTGTTCCGTTGGATAATATTCCAGCTAGTACAGGAAGTTCAGAGCCTAAAACTCACCCTGAGCTCAGACACTGCCCGAACAGGGGGCCAGTGCTGATACCTAGATAGATCAATACATACATATATAGAGCAAAAAGAGCACTACCTGGCAACCCCAGCCCAGTGCTCACACCTACAGAAAAGAAAAGAAAAAGTCATTATAAGTGCAATATAAGTGCAACACTCCTTTTAGCTAATCATTAACATCTGCTTTGGAGCCATTTTCCACACATGGAACGAGACATTCACGGCACTGTACCACCAAGTCGTCGTCTTCTTCAATCTATGAATCCCGTCACGTAACCAGCAGGTACTTATAGCCCCATCATCCTTGCACAGTGCCATCTGCAGGAGCCTGAAGTTACTACCACCTTAAACATGCAAGGTGACCATTTTCTTTTTGTCCATACAGTAAAGTCCATATAGTATGTTAATTCTCATGTTTGGATTCCCATGGTTTGCTTCCCAACCCTTAGTTGCTGTGTTCACTGTCACAAACCCTATTAGCCATTAGACAGTACTTGCAGAGAAGAGCTTTGTTGTTTTGTTTGGAAACGTAGGTAAACACAACAGAACTCTATTAAGAAGGAGAGGCATTGACCTTCACCCCGAACGCCATCTGACAAAGCCATATCCACTCTGTCGACTGCATGAAAGAGTTATTCTCGCCAAACAACACCTTTTGACCCGGAACACGTGTATGAGAGAGAGAAAGGAGAGGAGACAGAAAGAGAGAGCTAGGGAGAGACAGAGAGAGTACGCGTGTTTGTATGCATGGCTATATTTATAGTACAAAAAGCCAACATGCATCATAGCTAATTGTTGCGAGCAGATGAAACAGGCAGGCGAGCGATGGCAGCTTGTCGCTGGTAAATACAGTACTCAGCCCAGTCCTCCCACTCGCATCATTCCAGAGTGGGTCAGGGTTAGCCAGGACTAGAGAGAGAGAGAGAGAGAGAGAGCGAGAGAGCGAGAGAGACAGACAGACAGACAGAGAGAGAGAGAGAGAGAGAGAGAGAGAGAGAGAGAGCATGTGATAGAAGGTGGAGAGGAATAAGAGAGAGAGGGGAAAATTGGGGAAGATGGGCAATAAGAGGGACTTTGTGGAGGGATGAGAAAAAATAATAAGAGTGGAAGAAGAGAAGAGAGCAAGAGAGGAGAGAGAAAAAACAAGATAGAGGTAGATAGATAGATAGCCATACAATCTCCATAAACACTGGCAGCAGAATGGGTTGCGCTGAACAGCTCAGTGACTCTAACCGTGTCACTGTCATAGGATGCCACAAGTCACTTTGTGAAATGCCCCAGTCAACTGTAAGCGCTCTTCTTGTGAAATGGAAGCATCTAGTAGCGACAACAGTTCAACCACAAAGTGGTACACCGCACAAGCACAAACTTGGCGGTGCTGCCGAGTGCCGTCCTCTGTTGCATCACTCACTCAGCCAGGCAAGGCAAGGCAATGCACTGCAAATTTATTTAAGTGGCATCTATCATACACTGTGGTCATTCAAAGTGCTGAAAGCTGCTCAGATAGAAGCGTTTTCATCCTAGATTTAGACGTGTCTATAGTGCCACGGCTCTTCTAATGCTCTCTGTCTACTGGTTCCACTTAAGTGCAGCGTAGCAACTGAACCCTACTTCTCCATGTTCCATAGTTTTAGCTTTAGGCAGGACAAACTGACTAGTTTCTAATGATCTGAGAGTTCTGCTCAGCTCATATCACTGCAGCATATCAGATAAGTAAGCTGGTCCTTCACCATTCAGCATTTTATAGACCAGTGCCTTAAAGTCTATTCTGGTACATACTGGTAACCAGTGTAAGGATTTAAGAATGGGGATAATGTGTTCCCATCATTCGCTCCTAGTGAGAACTGCATTTTGAATCAGATGAAGACGTTTGAGTGTCTCTTTTCTGAGAGTTCAGTTAAGAGACCGTTACAGTGATCAATCCTGCTAGAAGTAAAGACATGGAGGAGGTTCTCCAGGTCTGGTTTAGTCAGGTAATCTGTAATCTTCTTGATGTTCTAAGGGTGATAAAATGCTGATTTGGTAACTGCTTTGATATGACTGCTAGTTTAGAGTCCATTACTACACCAAGGTTACATAGTGCTAGATGTTCAGATTTTAAGGCCCTTGAATCCAGATAGGCAGCTAGCCTGAGTCTCTCACTGCTATTTGCAAATTTTTAGAACATCTCTGTATTATCTTTATACAACTGCAGAAAGTTTTGTCCCATGTAGTTAGCGATGTGCTCAAGGCACGTACACAGCTAGTCAAGGGGACCACAGTCATCTGCATAGCTGTAGTAAGAGATCATATATATAGCCTTGTAGGATCTGGCCAGGAGGAAGCATGCACAAATGAAATGGAAATAAAATGTAAAATGACGTTTTTAAATAGTAAAACTTACATAAATAAGAACTCAACATTGGGGTGACACCATAGGTATAACAATAACACTCTCTCAGAAACATTGTTTTGTCTTTCAAGAAAGTAGTTCTTTCCTTGCAGGTATGAACTGAACCATTTTAGAACAGTTCCTGAGAGTCCAACCCAACTCTCAACTCTCTCTTTGACAATTTTATGCTTAGCGGCATTAAAAGCAGCACTGACGTTGGGCAGCAGTAGAACATATATATTTTTTGCCACAGTTTATATTTAAAAAATGTCATTTTAAGCCTTAATTAGAACAGGCATAGCATCATGATTAGGCCTAAATTCTGACTCGACAGCTTTTTAAGAACTGAAAGCCAGTGTAGAGTTCTAACATCAGCACAAGAACTTAAGAGCTTTATGAAATGGTTCTCCGTGCCCGAGCACATGCACACAAACCTAAGATCACTAATGCCAAGCATCTACTGGAGCGATGTATTATTGGCTAATGGAACCAAGGTTTTTCCCTTGCATTATTTTCACCACATTCCACACGTGTGATACCCCTCACGGTGCATAATTGGAGTTATTTGATAGGCTTTTTAGCAATGCTAGCGTACATTGCATTCATGAGCTAACAACTGGCTTTTAGCCCGTCTGACAGAGTCGATGAACATACCATCAACCCCCTACTTTGATATTATCCACCCTCACGAGATGTTGAATTGGTTAAGACATTTTGCATTCAGGCTGTTCCCACCCTAATACGTTTATTTTCCCACCCACATTTAGCCCGTAATTACTTACGGCTGCGCCCAGATGTTCTCAGTATGAGATTACGTCTGGGCCTGCAAGATGCAAAAGAACAAAGAGAGAATGAGAAAGAGAGAGAGAACAGGTAGAGGGAGTCCAATGAGGGGAGAAGCATTAGCTTACGATAGGGACCTCAGACCATTTAAATACACTCCTCATCAAAACAATAGCTGCACAAATAGCTGCACCCAGAAGGAATCAACCGACAGGAATAAAACTTGGTGGGTAGGTTTGACATTGTGAGACATGCAAATGATTCAACTTTAACGCTCGGCTGTGCATGTGACGTAAGCAAGGATGGGCCTTTTTGCTGTACCTGACTGACCCACGGTTCCGGAAAATTAGGGAGCAGTTACGCCCTCCATGAGTCATCCTGTTAGTGCCAACACCATTGGCAGATGGCTGCACGATGCGGGAGTACATGCATGCAAACTGTTGCGATGGCTGCCCTTAACACCACGTCAGCATCGCCAAAGACTGTAATGGAGTCATGCCAGGCCTGATGTCACTCCACCTCAATCCCTACTATGAAATCTGCAGGAACTGTGTGAGAATATTTAAACTGTATGGGCTGGATTTTCACAGGACATCATTAGGAACATCTACAACTCCATGCCGAGTCGTCTGGCATGTTGCATTAGCAAACATGGTGGCCTGATGACATAATGAGAGACAGTACTTCTGTATGGGTAGCTCAGTAAATATTGCCCATATAAGTCTAAATGTATCATCATTTATTGTTCCTGGTAACCTTTATCTTCCTCCCAATAGCACTGCAACCTGACACTTCCTTCTCGGTGCTACTATACTGCAACTGCTGCTTTGCAACCACAAACTCAGACCTCAAGTACGAGTTAAGATGTGAGCTTTCATGGACTGACAGGAGTCATGGAAGCCCTTTGCTATGACACAGCTATATGAGCTTACACTGCTAGCTAATCAATAACCTTTTCACTGTAGCAGAGCTGCTATCAGTAGCAGCCGTTTTTCAGCCATAAGCTGACATCGAAACTCAACAGCCTTCATAGCAAGATGCACAGCAAGGTAAAAGAAAACCATTCAATCAGACCATTTTTATTTCTCTTCTTTAGCATGCTAGCTAAATAGCCAGCTAGCCATTCACTTACAACAGGCTACTGGCTGTCCTCATATATCTGTATGCTTGGGTGTATAACGGTGTTGAGATTTTACTGTATATGACTGAATAATAGTATCTGTTATTCTCATTTCCGCAACCCTGGACTAATCTTTAAATGTTCATCTTTCCCTTATCATGTGCTGTAAATGAACACACACACTGCATGAAAGACTTTACTATAGTGTTCATAAGGTAACACGTAACCTGACTTAGGTATTATGTTAACTTGGCATCAAAGTCACCTTATAATAGTCTTTATGACAGACAGAGCTTATAGAATAAGTCTATGCACTGTGTGGCCAAAAGTATGTGGTCACCCTTCCTTATTATCGAGTGTATCAGCCATAGCCATTGTTAATAGGCATACTAAAACAAGCACATAGCCATGCACACATCTGTAGAGAAGGAACCAAGGAAGGTCAAAGAATACAGCATCAGCATCAAAAAAAGGGTGTAAACGGAATAGCGGAGAGCACTGATTACCTGCGAGCATTTGTGCTGCTATTCCAGATGTTTGTTTATATCCAGAAAGCAAGCACGGATCAACTACTGGCGATAAGAAGACGAAGGAGAGTTTCTTCGGCAGACCACTGCGCACTCTTCGAGGACATTGCCATTTTTGCCTTCTCTTTCACCAGCAACAGACATGCCCACGGATGTCATCATGGTTTGTGCTAAGCAACCTACTATTCTTTGGTTCCAGCTGGGAATGAACTTTTCAGTTTCTGAACCTCTATGTTTTTGGTGGAAGTGTGCCAATTGGTTCAAAATTAGGTGCGCGAACCGGAACGGAGCTCGTTCCACGTTATTGGAAAAGAGCTATCACTGACTTCAAACGTGCCACTGTGACAGGATGCCACAAGCCCAATTGTAAAAGGTATGTCCCTTCTAGATCTGGCCCAGTCAACTTTAAACGCTATTACTGTGAAACGGCTAGGCAGCTGCGAACAATCCTGACATCAATATGCACAATGCCAAGTGTGGGCTGGAGTAGAGATTAGTTACTAGACAATAGTAGGGTGTTTTTTGAATTGATGAATTCTACTTCACCCTCTTCTGGCCTGATGTAATCTAGAAGAACGCCACTTAGTGGAATGCATAGTGTCATAGGCCTGTTTCTCGGGGTTTGTGCTCCTTAGTTCCAGGGAAGAGTAATGTTAATGCTAGGGCATACAAAGACGTTTTAGACCAATCTATACTTCAACTTTGTGGCAACAATATGGGGAAGGTCCTTTCTTGCTGCATGACCGGGCTCCTGTGAACAAAGAGAGGTCTAACATCACTCCGTGATCCTGGTTGTTCTCATCCAACATCAGTGCCTAACCTCACAAATGCACTTTTGACTGAACTGACCCAAATTCCCAAAGCCTGGCAAAGGCCTTCCCGGAAGCGTATAGGCTGTCAATACCGCAAAAGGGGACAAGTCCATGGTTTTCGAATGGGATGTCCAGCAATCTCATAGGTGTGATGGTCAAGTCAGTCCATAGAATCTAACTGTTGCTTAACAAAAGCCAGAAGTGAACTTCTTCATTTTCGAGCAGTCTCATTAGTGCGCCAGGCGCTTTTCCATGTCTAACCACCATGACATGGAAAACATCCATTACTTTGTGTTTCCAAATGCCAAACGCCACAAACGCGCTATTCCCAGTGGAAGGAGGCATTGTTCTGAGCCCGAAACAGCTGTGCCAAATGCGTGTTGTACAGAGATACTCCCTCTGACATTTTAAAAATTGTCAGCCATTACTGTGGCCCACAATAGGCCCACTCTTTGGCCTGTTCGTGAGTAGCAATCCTCCCTCTCCCAGGCACCCATTAGAATGAGGCAGGGGTTCAACCTGCCCACAAGACCCTCCTCAGGCGCGTGGGCCTGTGTTCATTTTATCATTCTTTCAGATAGCGTATGGGGAGATGGATGCCTCTAACAGGCCATGTGTGCCACAGAGTCCTATTGTCTCTGTCTGGCTTATAAATGAGCCCAATCTCTCCCACCTCAACCCCATGACCTCCCTATGAGAGAGGTACAGAGAGAGAAAGCTGTTCATGTTCATGGTCACTCTGACTTGCTTCAGCAGGTAGCAGGGATGGACATTTCAACCATTTTTGCTGTTTGCATACCCGTCTTTGCAAGCAAATACACTCATCGTCAAAAGAATAGCTGCACCCAGAAGGAAGTGTGGGATTGCAGTGCGATTGGGACGGAAGATAAAGGTTACCAGGAACAATAAATGATGATAAAATTAGACTGATATGAGCAATATTTGTTGAGCTACACATACAGAAGTAGCGTCTCCCAGTATGATGTCGGGCCGCCATGTCTGCTTACGCAACATACCAGATGTCTCGGTATGGAGTTGTAGAGGTTCCTAATGGTGTCCTGAGATAATCCATCTCATGCAACTTGAATATTCTCACACAGTTCCTGCAAATGTTGAGGTAGGGGTGGAGGTGGAGTGACGCCAGGCCTTCTGGACGTGTGCCGGGTGACAACAAACCGTTCCTTTTGGTGCTGACCACGGTACCTCCACACACGGATTCGTTACTTGTCTCCACCAAGACAAAGCGGGACCCGCTGCCTTTCTGAGTCATTCCATGACAGTCTGGCATGACACCATTGCAGTCTTTGGCGACATTAACGAGTCATAGTAACGGTCTGTGTGCATGTAGTGCTGCGTCGTGCAGCCGTCTGCCAATGGTGCTGGCACTAACAGGATGACTCATGGAGGGCATCGCTGCTCGCTGAATGTCCACAAATATTTGACGATCAGTGCAATATTTACGTACCAAAATAAGATTTTCATTCCATTGTTTTTCCCAGTTCAATCACTGCCAGTTGATATCTGCGGTTCATAATGCTACCAAGCGTCCTAGGTTTGCATGTGCTTCTTATAAGTCATGTGAAGCAGCACCACACATTTTCAGTTCGCTGCTAATGCATCAACAATGGAGAGCCCCAGTTTTGGAGAACCGAAAAGCCTCTTTAAGATGAAAGTTGGGAGCTGACTTGCACTGAAATGCTGATAAATAGGGACAAAACAGAGGCATCTTATGATGCCGTAGCCGAAAATTACAGGACTTTTTACCTGCCCTTGTTTTTTGATGGGTTGATGGATTTCCTGCATTTTGCTTGTCAGCTTGTGATCACTGCCTTCTAAAATTCATCAAGCCAAACTACTAATTAAGCTTTTAGATTTTTTAACTAAATAAATATTTTTCTTTATTCTGTCAATTAGTTAATTAGAAGGTAGACTAAGGTTTTATTGAAAATAAAATGATGTACTATATATAATATCTTCATCTTGCCTCATTTTGGCAACAAAACAATTGACAATAGGGCTGAATGAAAAGCCATTTAAGAGCTGAAAGACTTTTTCTAAGCAGAGCTAATTGATCACACTTACTGAAAAGAGTCGGAATGCCCATCACTAGAAGGAGAATACTAACTGCTAGTTCTGTTATGTCACCAAGCAGACACCTGTTTTGGCTAGCAATGCACTGAAAGATGGGGGTGGGGGGGTTGGTTTAAGAGAGCACTGATGTGCCCACCTTGAGTAAAAGTCGCAAACTGATCACTAAAGGCACAGACATGGCTTGGGTTGCACGACACTACACTATACTTGAATCCTGCTGTCCACTCATGGGTCACTTCATGTGATGCACCTCCTTGCATCTACACTAACTGTCCATTTTATCAGCTCCACTGACCATATAAAAGTACTATAATTACAGACTGTAGTCCATTTGATTTGCTGCATACTTTATTACCCTGTTCTTCAATGGTCAGGACCCCCACAGGACCCCCACAGAGCAGGTATTATGTGGTGGTGGTGTGTTAGTGTGTGTTGTGCTGGTGTGAGTGGATCAGACACAGCAGTGCTGCTGGAGTGTTTAAACACTGTGTCCACTCACTGTCCACTCTATTACACACTCCTACCTTGCTGGTCCACCTTGTTGATGTACAGTCAGAGACGATAGCTCATCTACCGCTGCACAGTTTGTGTTGGTCATCCTCTAGTCCTTCATCAGTGGTCACAGGACACTGCCCACTGGACGGTGCTGGCTGGACAGTTTTGGTTGGTGGACCCGGGCTGTGTATGATCCAACACCCACTATTACCTGCTCTGTGGTGGTCCTGTGGGGGTTCTGACCATTAAAGAACAGGGGAACAAAGTATGCAGAGAAGCAGATGGACTACAGTCTGTAACTGTAGAACTACAAAGTGCTCCTATATGGACAGTGGAGCTGATAAAACAGACAGTCAGTGTAGATACAAGGAGGTGCACCTAATGAAGTGGCCGGTGAGTCTATAACATTAACATAATCATGTCATAAACACTTAATCATGTGATGTGAGCTGTCATGGGCTGACCACAAACATTATGGCATCTGACAAGGCAATTACAAGTAATGGTAACATGATGCTGTTATCTCACGGCAGCATTTGACAAATGCCACAGCATCTTTATGTTGTGTGCAGTCATACCAATGCTAAGTAGAAGCGTTCAAGTAAGGCATTACTGTCATTTGCTTACATTGGAAACCATTGCATGCATTATGTACATATGACAAAGTCAGGTAGATACCACCTGGGAGCTATTTAAGTACACGACAAATGCCGAAATACATCAGGCTTGCTAACTAGCCAACTCCAGTAGCTAACTACAAAGTACTACAAGGCAAAGGCCATAATTACAACTTCGCAAGTCCGAAATAAGACCATCCAAAGGCAGTAAGTGTCAGCGAAGAACGCCGGCACACATGCACAGTGCTGAGAGCCAGAGCCTGGCCTATGTTTTGACAGCGCAGACGGCCATGTGCCCCGGCCCTCGCTGGGTAATTGGCTCGTCTGTTGCCATGAAAGCGCTATTAGGCTTCTGTTCTCGATTGGTCCTGGGGCACCAGGCTCTCTGGTTCTGCCTGTCAACCCCTCATCTCTGGGTCAAACGATGACCCCCACACTCTCATCCCCCCCACACCCCCCATCTTCCATCCTCCATTCCCTCCATCATTAACCTCACAGTGGCCTGCTGGAACATCCACGTACGGGCTCCGCGGAGAAGTGAGGGGGGGAGGGGGTGGGGACAGCAGGCACCGCCAGACAGAGGCACGGTCACAGAAGGGAACGGAAAGCCCTGCTGAGAGCACTATTGATCTGGCTGGATTAGGAGCCCTTGTCTGCAGGGGCATCTTCCTCAGCTGACAGATTATTACAGGCTTTTCTGGGATTTGGGCATCGGCAAAGACTCCCAGCACAATAACCGCGTATGGCCCAGACATATCTAATATCATAGCCATAAGCTTCAGAAAGAGATGGGTGGAAAAGACATTCGGGAAGAGGCAATTCTCATTTTTCTTCCCTTTGCTTTTGTTTCTCTCTCTCTGTCTCTCTCTTTCGCACTCTGTTCTCGGAATGTTCATTCCTGTACTCCCAGCAATGCAACGTTTCTTCTTTAATTTCGGAACAGGACAAGTGGGGGTTTACAAAATAGATTGTCTCGCTTTATTAGTTCGCTGTGGCTCAATTCATTTATGACTCCTGAAACTCTGCCTATTAAATATTTCATATGGCACCGCTGTGATGCCGGTTGAAGTCATGGGCATAAAGTTGAACTGGGACCTATCATAGCTCTATCCATGTCTATCCAGATGCTGATGAAGTAATAAGCTTGGGGGTCTCTTCCCACTATCTCTCCTTCTCCAGCCCTGTGGTTCTAGGCCTCCGAGCAATATGAGGGTGCCAGCCAACAGCTCCAGCCGCGGGTGGCAGTTTGGTGCCAAACATGACTTATAACGTAATTAAGGCACGCTTCCGCGGTGACAAGGCAACTTGGGCGAAGCGGAGGTAGCAGGAATTATGAGGTGTAAACGCAATGAGGTCCCCTCGTTTGGGATGCTTCCTTTTTTAATATATGTTCATATTGGACAACAGTGTAGAGAGAGAGAGAAAGTGAGAGGAGAGTATAATAACTCTGCTAAAGGAAATATGAGGCTGGGAGGAAGGGAGGGGATTAAGCAGGGCGAGAGGGACAGCGAGAATTGGAGAGGTGAAGTGGAAGGACAGAAAGAGTGGGGGTAAGGTCTAGGCGAGGTTGGATCTGCCTGCCTCCACTGGTTATGACGATGTGATATCAAACCGGTCGTAAATGCGAGATACCCCCGCCTAAAGGTTGCACACCAACATTGCAGTACAAGTGGTTATCATCAAGCTGCTCATGAAGATTCATTCAAGTGGTAATTAACGGTGGAAGTGATTGTAAACACGAGTTACAAGTTGCTCACAAATATCATTTGAAGTAGCTATAATCAAAAGGAACTTCTAGGAATTCTAGGAACTTCTAGTTCTAGGAATTTCAGTACTTTCTTACTGACCTTTATGTGAATAACCTTTACTTTCATAAACAGCAGTTACAATACGTGGACTGGTGTCCTGTCCAAGGTGTTTCCTGCCTTCTGCCCAACAAGCACTGGGTTAGGCACTTCAACCGTCAAACCGTGATAACATCACACAGCATGGCTGCTACTTACAGGTTGCTGGTGGGGTCGTGACCAGTAAAGGAAGCCTTAATATTGTCCGAGGTTTAAAAAAACTGCAAACTGATCTCTTGGAATTAAAGTTTTCTGGGATATTGTTAAAGATGTGGGAGCTGAAGTTGAATTCATATTCGCCATTTTCTGTTACACCTTAAAAAGGTGTCGTTGCTAAATTTAGGCACCTGTAAAAGCTTTAGCATTTAAGGTGGAACGGTACCATCAGTTAAAAAGCTGGCGCATAGGAAGCCAATTTCAGCCTTGTTTAAAGATCAACGCCACTGGCAGCTCACTGGGAAGTGTATGAAAAGTGCCGATATCCTTTTCACAGCCTGGAAAGGCACATTTCCGCACATGTTATCCACCATTGCTGTTCCTTTGTTGTTGCTGTTTCCTGCTGAGCTGGAGCTTGAGCTAGTAAATGTAAATCTAGGGGGTGTCATTTCGGGTGTAGTCAGGGCTGTTACATAACAGGAAATGTCTCATTAACACGGGATTTGTATTTGAAGGAGGAACAACAGTGTTTGAGGTTCACAGTGTGCCAGCTTTATGTACCGAACTCTCTGATTTAACTATAACAATGTAAATACGGTTTTCCAAGCGATGGCACCTTTAAAAGTCGTTGGTGTAGCCCAGCGGGTAACACCACTACCCACCAGGGATCCACCACCACATGTGGGAGACTGGGGTGTGAATCCCGGTCTGGGTGACTATGCTGTGTTACACCAATAAGAGTTCTTGGGCAAGACTCCTAACACTACATTGTCCTACCTGTAATATGATTAACCTTGTAAGTCGCTCTGGATAAGAGTGTCAGCTAAATGCCATAAATGTAAATGTAAACGAACACTATTGGAATTCGATTTTTGGGGGTTGATAGAAAATGACATGAGAAGATAATGAACTAGCGCATTCAAATGATGCAGGAGAGCTTTACAGGTTTTACAATGGGCAGGATTTTTTTTTGGAATATTCCAAACTAGAACAGGCAAACTATCTAACTCACGTTAGCTGTCAAAACACTCATCATCAAATTAATAGTTGCACTAATAGCTGCACCCAGAAGGAATCAATCGACAGGCTTAAATCTTGGTGGGTAGGTTTGACATTGTGGGACATGTGAATAATTCAAGTTTCGGATGCACAGGTGACGTAAGCAAGGCTTGGCCTCCTCACTGTACCTGACTGACCCAACAGCCACGATTGTGGACATTCGCCGAGCAGTGATGACCTACATGAGTCATCCTGTTAGTGCTAGCACCATTGACAGACAGCACGACACAGGATGACATGCACACAGACCGTTACGCAACTGCTTTTAACACCACGTCAACATCACCAAAGACTGCAATGGTGTCGTCCCAGATTGTCACGGAGTGACTCAGAACGGCAGCGGGTCATCTTCAGTGACGGGTCCCGCTTTTGTCTTGGTGGAGACGACAAACGAATCCATGCATGAAGGCACCATGGTCGGCACCAAGATCGTCACAGGTCCAGAAGGCCTGGTGTCACTTCACCTCCACCCCTACTGCAAAATCTGCAGGAAATGTGTGAGAATATTCAAGCTGCATGGGATGGATTATCGCAAGACACCATTAAGAACCTCTACATCCCTCCACATCTTGACTACAAAGTACATTAATGCAAGAGTTTCATAATTATGACTTTTCAAGTGGAAATCCAACGAGCAGGAAGAGGCAGTATTAGCCCTGACTAGCGATCTGTGTAGACTCTCTCTCACTCTCTATGATGATGTGCTTCAGGGTACACTGGCCAAATAATGAGCTGATCATGACTATTTAAAACACTCGGTTGGGGGAATGGAGGGACTGAAGTATCCAAACCACTGCTCATAATGCATTTACAAATTACCTGCTCGGAAATTAAAGTCCGCTAGTTCAGTCATCACCCCTCAGGGCCAGCTGGAGATGTTTGTGCCCGCATCGGTCACTGGAAAGACGGCGTCTGGGTGATTTATAACGGCCGCTTGAGTGTGATTCTCTTTAAATGGACAAAGTGTTGTGAGTGAGCTGTGTTCTTTGAAGTGAGGCTGGGCTTCTTCCCCCCGAGTAGCTTCACTTCTGATTAGTTTGCTGTTTGGTCTGTGAGATTTTAGAAAAAGAAGGGATATTTGTGTGTGGTCAAGTGTCAATCGTCACAAGTGTAGCTGCGCCAAGAAAGAAGTGCCAGGTTGCAGTGCTATTGGGAAGGAAGATAAAGGTTACCAGGAACAATAAATGATGATAAATTTAGACAGATATGGACAATATTTATTGAGCTACACATACAGAAGTAGTGTCTCTCAGTATGGCGTCGGGCCACCATGTTTGCTATCCCAACATGCCAGACGTCTCGGCATGGAGTTGTAGAGGTTCCTAATGGTGTCCTGTGATAATCCATCCCATACAGCTTAAATATTCTCACACAGTTCCTGCAGATTGTGCGGTAGGGGTGGAGGTAGAAAGACATCAGGCCTTCTGGATGTGTGATGCGAAAACAGGTCGTTCATGTTGGCGCTGACCACGGTGTCCCCACACATGGACTCGCTGATCGTCTCCAACAAGACAAAAGAGGGACTCATCACTGAAGATGACCCGCTGCCATTCTGAGTCACTCCATGACAGTCTGGTGCGACACCATTGCAGTCTTTGGCAAGGTGGACGTGGTGTTAAGGGCAGTTGTCGCAATGCTCTGCATGCATGTAGTCCTGTGTCATACAGCCTTCTGCCAATTGTGCTGGTACCAACAAGATGACTCATGGAGGGCTTCACTGCTTGCTAAATGTCTGCAATTGTGACTGTTGGGTCACTCGGGTACTGTGATAAGACCTGTTCTTGCTTATGTCACATGCACGGCCGAGAATGAAACTTGAATCATTCTCATGTTTCACAATGTCAAACCTACCCACCAAGTTTCATTCCTGTCGGCTGTGATTCCTTCCGGGTGCAACTATTTGCGCAACTCTCTTTTTGATGATTAGTGTATTTTTCGGTTTTATATTTAAATGCACCCAAAATAACCGCTCATTCAAATTCTCTGCCCAACTCTCTCTCTCTCTCACTTTTTGAGACCTTTCTATGTGCCTTGTTAAATTCATCTTAAGCCTCCTCCTCAGTACGTGCAGTTCTGTTCATTTCATAAGGTCATCTGGGCCATCTGAGCAAGTGACAAAATGAATCATTTGGGAAAATGATCAATGTGACCCTCACGAACGGAATCGTTTAACATTTTATGTTCCTGTGTCTTTTATGATTCACATTTACACGCAGTGTCAACCCTTCGCAACACTTGCAGTGTGCTGGAGACCCGATGATTCAGTTACGTGAATCATTTGCAAGTGAGCACTGACCGGCAGCGTGGGAAGAGAGAGAGAGATAGAGAGAGAGATCAAGAGGTGAGACAGAGAGAGATTGAGGAAAAGAGAGAAAGAGGTATCATGTGGAGAAAAATATTATGAGAGGTAGAGTAATGGAGAAAGATAGACAAGAGAACGAGAGAGTGACAGAGATTGAGAGAGAGATGTAGAGCAAGAGAAAGAGACAGAACAAGAAAAAGAAAAACAGAGTAAGGGAGGAAAGAGTGAAGAGAGAAAAGAAAGAATAGAACAGAGAACGAGTGTAAAGGACAAAAGAAACAGGAGAGAGTAGAAAGAGAGAAGAGAGAGTAAGAAAGAGTGAAGAAAGAAAGAAAGAATGAAAGAAAGAAAGAAAGAAAGAGAGAGAGTTAGGATGAGAGAGTGAGGGACGAAAGAGATGGTGAGGTGTTCTTTCTTTCTTTCATTATTTGTTTGTTTATTTATTCACTCTTGTTTACTCTCAGGGAAACAGGGAGTGAGGAGAGAAAGAAAAAAGAGTGAAGGAAGAAAGAGAAAGTGAGGTTAAAAAGAGAAAGACAGTGAGAAGAGAAAGAGAGAGTGAGGGAATTAGAGTGATGGAGAAAGAAAGAGTGAGAGGAGAAAGAGAGTGAAGAAAGAAAGAAAGAAAGAAAGAAAGAGAGTGATGGTGAGTATAAACTGGCAGAGAGTGAAAAAATAAAGGAGAGAAGAGAAAGAGTAAGGGGAGAAAGAGAAAGAAAGTGAGGAAAAGAGACACTGAAGATGAGAAAAGCTGAATTGAGAGATACTGTGAGAGAGTGCAGTAAAGCAAAGGACAAAAAAGAAAGTAAAAGATTTAGAGAGAGAGAGAGAGAGAGAGAGAGAGAGATACTGAGAGTAAGAGGGGAGAGAGAGAGATACTGAGAGTAAGAGGGGAGAGAGAGAGAGACACAGAGTGAGAGAGGAGAGAGATTCTGAGAGTGAGAGAGATAAAGTGAATACAGAGTTTGAACTAAGGAGGAAGTTTATTTTACAGGGTGTATAGATGTGATTACATTCTGCAGACCTTTCATAAAAAACTTTAGACTTTAGAGTATGAAGTGTGTGTGTCTGTGTGTGTGTGTGTGTGTGTGTGTGTGTGTGTGTGTGAGCGCTGCTGTGTGAGGTTGCCAGCCCCATAAGGACTGAAGACTCCTTTTTGGCTCAAGACGCTCGCAGTCTGCCCCTCGAGTCCCCCAGCCCTCTCTGCTTCAAACCGATGCCCAGCAGGACCTGCAAAACGCACCCCCCTGGCCAGCCCTCTGTAGTCCCCTCACTCGCAGCCTCTTCTCCCCTCGCTCCCTGGCTCCAAGGAGACGGGGGGGGGGGG
>CM067486.1:5482669-5520225 GCA_034552555.1 Semaprochilodus insignis
AAAGAAAGAATAGAACAGAGAACGAGTGTAAAGGACAAAAGAAACAGGAGAGAGTAGAAAGAGAGAAGAGAGAGTAAGAAAGAGTGAAGAAAGAAAGAAAGAAAGAAAGACAGACAGAAAGAAAGAGTTAGGATGAGAGAGTGAGGGACGAAAGAGATGGTGAGGTGTTCTTTCTTTCTTTCATTATTTGTTTGTTTATTTATTCACTCTTGTTTACTCTCAGGGAAACAGGGAGTGAGGAGAGAAAGAAAAAAGAGTGAAGGAAGAAAGAGAAAGTGAGGTTAAAAAGAGAAAGACAGTGAGAAGAGAAAGAGAGAGTGAGGGAATTAGAGTGATGGAGAAAGAAAGAGTGAGAGGAGAAAGAGAGTGAAGAAAGAAAGAAAGAAAGAAAGAAAGAGAGTGATGGTGAGTATAAACTGGCAGAGAGTGAAAAAATAAAGGAGAGAAGAGAAAGAGTAAGGGGAGAAAGAGAAAGAAAGTGAGGAAAAGAGACACTGAAGATGAGAAAAGCTGAATTGAGAGATACTGTGAGAGAGTGCAGTAAAGCAAAGGACAAAAAAGAAAGTAAAAGATTTAGAGAGAGAGAGAGAGAGAGAGAGAGAGAGATACTGAGAGTAAGAGGGGAGAGAGAGAGATACTGAGAGTAAGAGGGGAGAGAGAGAGAGACACAGAGTGAGAGAGGAGAGAGATTCTGAGAGTGAGAGAGATAAAGTGAATACAGAGTTTGAACTAAGGAGGAAGTTTATTTTACAGGGTGTATAGATGTGATTACATTCTGCAGACCTTTCATAAAAAACTTTAGACTTTAGAGTATGAAGTGTGTGTGTCTGTGTGTGTGTGTGTGTGTGTGTGTGTGTGTGTGTGTGAGCGCTGCTGTGTGAGGTTGCCAGCCCCATAAGGACTGAAGACTCCTTTTTGGCTCAAGACGCTCGCAGTCTGCCCCTCGAGTCCCCCAGCCCTCTCTGCTTCAAACCGATGCCCAGCAGGACCTGCAAAACGCACCCCCCTGGCCAGCCCTCTGTAGTCCCCTCACTCGCAGCCTCTTCTCCCCTCGCTCCCTGGCTCCAAGGAGACGGGGGGGGGGGGGTCTACATCTGTCCCTTCTGGGTGGGAGTGCCTGACTCTCCACATCAAGAGCTCCCAGCGGGCCCAATCCCCCAGCCACTTGCCTGGCCTCACACACCAAGCGCTCTCCAGCAGACGGGGCTCTGCCAAGCACTTCTGTTATCTCACTCTCTCGCCCACACCCCACACGGCCAGCGCTTCGTTTGTGGTGTTAGTGACCGGAGTGGGTTCTGATTTTGAGCCACCTGCGCTCCAGGACCTCCAGCTGAGACAGTAGACCTTCCGGATTCAGGCTCTGTATTAAAACCAATAAAATAAAATATGCTTGTAATACAAAGTCTATTAAAACCGAGTACACAAGCACTGATACACATATTTAGTAAACACTGAATAGCACACCTTAACTGAATAATGCACCTGAAGTTAAAGGGCTTCATGAATGGCATGGGAAAGTACACATCCATCTACTTTGTACTCTGTCACCTGTTTGTTTCCCCCCCCATCCCCCTTTCCTCCCCTAGGGGCCCATTTGTTTCTATATTGTTTCATTCAAACAATATTGGTTCATTTACCCAACAGCCAACTGCATATACCCACTCAGGGCAGAGCCCCAAATTCTAATCTACACTCCTCTACGTGTCATTTATTCATCCCTCGTTCTTCCCATAGATTCCCATTTATTGTTGTCAACAGGGCTAGAAACACAATGCAATCACTTGGCATTTTCTTCAAGAAATGTACTTTTCTAGTTATTATTATTAATTATTAATTATTAAATACATTATTAAAATGATTAAAACCAATAGTTATATAGAACTGATAGATCTGGGCTTCTAATAGCCAAAAGTCTGCAGAGTATTCTTATTTTATGACAATAAAGTGTCAAAGACCTTGGAATTTGTAATTACTACCAGTCAGATTAAAGGGTTTGCTTTCACAAAAAAAGTGGGTGGGGCATTATGCAAGGGCAAAGAACCAGGATGTATTAGTCTAGATATTATCCATAGATTCCAGTCAATAAATAAACCCACTTTCATCACCTCCCATATCACTTTAAGCCACACCCACTCCTAGCACATGCTGTTGGTATAATGTAGTGGGCAACATCTCCGTCCTCCACAATGTATATGCTATACCATTAAGAGTCCTGGAGCAACACTCCTAGTGCTGCCAATTTGTGCAACCGTAAATTGTGAATACATTACAATGAAAATGTGAATACAATATATTCCAGTACAAATACAGATCATTTTCTCTGTTAAACCAATACAAATAGCAGTATCTCTGTATGCCCTTAAGACAGACACTGCCCTCTGGGAGGGGGTGGATTTATAAACTATTGGGGTCTAAGCAAAAGACAGGAATGGGCCACGCTGGATGCTCCCAGTTGGCATTATCGCCCTCCTACATTGCTGTATATACACTCATCGTCAAAAGAACCTGCACCTAGAAGGAAGTGTGGGATTGCAGTGCTATAGGGAAGGAAGATAAAGGTTACCAGGAACAATAAATGATGATACATTTAGGCTGATATGGACAATATTTATTGAGCTACACATACAGAATTAGTGTCTCTCAGTATGGCGTTCAGCCGCCATGTTTGCTAACACAACATGCCAGACGTCTCAGCATGAAGTGGTAGAGGTTGCTAAAGGTAGGAGTGGAGGAGGAGTGACAAAAGGACTTCTGGACGTGTGACAACAAACTGTTCATCTCGGCGCTGACCATGCTGTGTTCACACACGGACTCGTTGGTCGTCTCCACCAAGCCAAAAGCGGGACTCATCACTGAAGATGACCTGCTGCCATTCTGAGTCACTCCATGACAATCTGGCACGACACCATTGTAGTCTTTGGTGACGTTGACGTGGTGTTAAGGGTAGTCGTAGTAACTCTCTGCGTGCATGTAGTCCTGAGTCGCGCAGCCATCTACCAATGGTGCTGGCACTAACAGGATGACTCATGGAGGGCATCACTGCTCGCTGAATGTCCGCAATCATGGCTGTTGTGTCAGTCAGGAACAGCGATAAGGCCCGTCCTTCCTGTCAGTTGATTCCTTGTGGGTGTACCTATTTGCTATTTGTGCAACTATTTTTTTAATAATAGTTAATAATAATAAAAATCTAAAAAAAGGAATAAACAAGAATAATAAAATCATAAATAACAGTTGTTTTGAAATGTAAATGTATTTTGAAACGTGTTTTTTTTTTTTAACATCATCATTTACAGTGTTACAGTAAGTTCAAGGAGCCCCTCACTCATGGAAGCCTGACGTGACTCCCTACCTTCGCCTAGTGCAAAGAGTGTCCCTGCCAGAGTCAGGCTAGGCCACTCTGAGAGCCTCCGCTTGAGCTGTCCGATGGATTCCAGCTGCTGCTCCTCGTCCAGCACCGCAGCAGAATCCAGCGTTCTATTTACCGGCGGATTACCGCTTTTGTACGTTTGGAATTTGACGGCTGCTCCTTTCAGTTCCCCAGCGTGGCGGCCCTGCGATAAGACAGATATGGCTTTCTAATCTCTCCCCCCAGCCCCCCCCCCTGCCTAAATCCCTTCCAAATCTGTTATTTTTCTCTCCCTCGCTCACTCCTGCTTGCTTTTTTACAACCCCCCACACCCCACTCGCTGCCACCAGCGCCGCTGCTACCTCTCATCATTCCTGCTAAAGATTAGAGTGCTTTGCGGCACCGTTGCTGCAGCTGGAAAGTTGAAGTAGAAGGATGGTGCGACCATGGGGGCCGTGCTTTTGACAGACTTTGCCATGATTTTGCTGGGAAATGTTCTGCACCTCATCACTCAGCTGACGTGCGACTAAATGGGATGGGGGACTGGAGGTTATAAATAGCGCAGCATGCAAATGAACATTAAACTGCGTTCTACCGTTCGCACGGACTCCTATGGCGAAAGCTGGAGACCACTTTTTTCAGTTATTTAATTTTCCAGTTACAGCCTCAACGATGAAAAAAATAATTTGTGGTTGTTCAGAACCTGGTGAATGCAGCCTTTGCTTTTATGCCAGCTTCTGTTTTGTTGTTTTGTGAGTCAGAGCACAAGTCAAGCAGTTGATTTCTCTTTGGTTTGCTTTTACAAACAGGTTTTTTTTTAGGTGGTGTTGCATTTATTTATTTATTTTTATTATTATTATTTTTATTTACCTAGTAACGAGGAGGCAAGATGCAAGTGCAAGTCCAACGTTTTAAACTGTTTTAATAACTACAAACATTAATATTATAAGAAATCAAAACACTAGTAAAAACAAGCAGTAACAGAACAACCAATAGCAGGACAAAACACCAAGCCACCACAATGGGAACAACAGGGAGTCTAAATACATGAGGGCTAACCACAAAACACTTGGGACAGGCCAGGAGCATGACAAGAGGGCAGAGACAGGAGGAGCTATAAACCAAAACAAACAGTAGCACCTGGCACAGGAAACAAAAGACCTTGGATATTTACAAGGCAATGATCTATTTGAGTCCAATGCATTAACAGCTAGTAATATTCTATATTTATGCTTTGCTTTCTACTAGGCAGTGTATTTCCCAAAAATGAGAAAAAAATGCAATACTGAAAAATTGGTAATTTTTCATAAGTTTATTTTTACAGGAAAAAACAAACAAACAAACAAACAAACATAAAAAACCCTTTAACATGCATTTGCTAGCAATGCTAACTACATTAGATTCCTCATGAAGGTATGGAGTGGCACTGCGGTGGAGAAGAGTGGGTTGTGTTCCACCTTCCACAGGTCAGAACAGCTGTCAATAAAGTACGGTTCATAGTTTTGTCCCAGCAAGAATCACATCCAAGCTAGAAAGTCTATTGAGGTTAATACGTCGGAGAAACTTGTGTTTCAAATTGATAAAAGTCTTTTTGGCTGTTTAAGCAGTAGTCGAATGTCCTTCTAAAGCCAGACATGCACTGGTTTCACAGACATGTGGCTCTTTGGGGAATCACACTGTAAGCTTTAAAACAGTTTAAACCAAAACAGCACGCTGCACGCTGAGTACTGAGCAGCTCGGCTAACCACCCTGTGCATATGCACGGTAGGACAGTACAGTCTCTCTAAAAACATGCAGGCCAGCAGTTAAGAGGCAACCTATTATTGTTCTACTGATGATACTATTTGCATGTAAAACAAGATAAGAACTATCAGGAAAAAGGAAGAGAATTGGGCTGTTTGAATATTTAACAAGCATCAATAAATTGGTTCATAAACTCACACTTCAGTGGAAAGGCTGACATTAGCGTTCTAGTTACCTCAGAATCATTACCTTCCACTAAATTGCACTGGTGAACACACTTGAAACATTTGGCAAGGCAAAGTCACAATATGGATTTGTGTATTACACATAAGCTTTAGCAGAGTCAGAGTACAGTCCCGGAGACATGCAGGAGCACACCACCAAACAACCACCCCTCACAGTCTCTGCAGTAGGGGTTATCCCAATGTCCCAGTCAACGCACATATCGTGGGTGCATGCTTTCGGCTGTGTATGTTCCCAGCCCTCCCTCGTGGAGTACTATTCCCTCAGAAGCTGCATCCCCCTCCCAGCACCCACAGCCACTTTCTGCTTTCTTCACCTGTCCCTAAAGACTTGGCAGAGAAGACGACTTGGGAAAGATTGCACTTTTAAACGAGTGCTCATACAGTGTCAAGTGTTTCTGAATGACTAGGATAACAAGCAGGTCATCAACAGCCAGCAAAGAAGTATGGTGGGGACGCCAATGTAATAGTGTTGTATCGTTCGCGAACGATTCGTTCGAATGAACGAATCATTTGAGTGAACGTACTGAATCGATGATTCGTTCCTTTCTCAGTTCAGTAGTTGAGCTCAGCAGCGACCGTGCAGGCCGGCAGGGGAACTGCTGTGTGGTCTGTGAATCACTGAATCACCCGCGAATCTGGTGGCGGAGACTCTCATTGCGAGGGAACTGTGCTTGCTCAGTGATTCGTTCACTGAACTGAGGGCTCCCGTTCACTCACTGATTCGTTCACTGAACGTACTACCACTCAGTGCTGACGGCGCTCCCGTTCACTCACTGATTCGTTCACTGAACGTACTGTCACTCAGTGCTGCTGACGGCGCTCCCGTTCACTCACTGATTCGTTCACTGAACGTACTGTCACTCAGTGCTGACGGCGCTCCCGTTCACTCACTGTTTCGTTCACTGAACGTACTGTCACTCAGTGCTGCTGACGGCGCTCCCGTTCACTCACTGATTCGTTCAGTGAATGTACTGTCACTCAGTGCTGCTGACGGCGCTCCCGTTCACTCACTGAGTCGTTCACTGAACGTACTAACACTGTGATTCACATTCGCGCTGCCACCCAGAGAACTGTTGCTGAGGACGTGATTCACGTTTGCGCTGCCACTCACTCACATGGAGTCAAGCCATATAAACATAAACACACACCTCCCCCTTGTTTTAACAGATTTAGTTTCTAGAAACAAACTTAAAATGTCATGTAACAAGTACTGTATAAAACAAGTAGCAATAGAAATAAACATAAGTGAGTGATTAATGGCTGAAAAAATTGTGGTAGAACAAATATACAAATGTCAAAGTTATGAATAGAATTAAAATATGAGAATTGCAGAAAAAATATGAATGACAGCTTATTACACATTTCAGATTATGGCAACAAATATATGAATAGAAGAACACAGTATGATTAGCAGAGCAAAAAATGGCAAAAACTGAATGAACCGTTCAGCCGTGTATCAGTTAGGTGGGTCGGAGTCGCAGGCTCCTCCTGCCAAGCACTGAACGATTCGGTGAACGAATCTTTTGAACGAATCTTTTTAGTGAATTGATTCTAATGATTCAGTTCATCTAAAAGAGCTGCTGTGCCCATCACTACAATGTAAAGACAGACTTGGGATTGCACTTCTAAACGAGTGCTAGTACAGTGCTGCTGAGTGATTAGCATACCAGGCAGGTCATCAATGGCCATACAGCCTCACAGCCCAGAATGGCCCATGCAAGACTTATATAGGTTTTAAGTCTATATCTTCCCGGGGCTACTTCCCTTTGGCACTACGCAAGAGACTCTAAGTATCCCTGCGCGTCTACAGCTTCGTGGTAGCCAGCAGTGGGACACCAATATCAATGACACCGAGTATGCTAGATGCAAACCCATGCATTACCACATATACCAATGTAGCCAGAATTGGTGGACCCTGGTGCAGCACTGTGACTTGAACCTCACATGTATTCACCAGCCACTTCACTGTACGCACACACATGGTTTCCCAATGAAAATACTGACATTTTTGAAAGGCGTTTGGGTGCGTCCAGCCCATTTCCACCCCTCGGTTACAATACGAGTACAATACGAGCAAAATACAGCACATCACTCACAGTACGATGGTTCATTGTAAGCTAACTAACAATCAGCTCTAATGTACAGTCAAGAGTGCCCAATATGTCTGTTTGTTGAATGTAGGTTAATCGAGATTCATTTGGCTGGTCCAAAGCTACTCGTGACCTGGCCAAAGCCAGCCTCAACCCTCTTTGCCTGACTGCAATACAAGCAGACGCTAAGGCTAAGCTTCAGAGCTTCATGGATTACATATTAGCGTAGCAGAAGCATTTAGCAAACAGAAATCCATCGGAAGTTGAGCATTTTAAATGGGCATTGGCCAATTTTTGGTACATTAGTGGCTCCATTCTAATGCGCTTTGGCCTTCAGTCCAGGGGGCCATGCTGCAGTGAGCTGTATTTATGTTCCGTAGGCTGTAGTGCTTTTAGCATAGCTACAGAGCAGAGGTCAATGGAAGCACTGTCTCTTTGCTTCCTCTGTTTGGGTGAGCGGAGAGGCCACAATGAAGATAGAAATGCATATTGATGCATTAAATCGCATTACAAGGTGCAGCTCTCAGCCGTGCTCTGGGCGACAGGGGAGGAGATGGAGCAGAATAAAGTTTGTTGGCTTAAAAAATAGAGCTAAACACCTTTTATCTCACAAGGGAGGGGGGCTGTGTTTTGCACGCCTGCGCCCGCTTTCTGTTTTTTTTTTTTTTTGTGTGTGTGTGTGTGTGTCTGTGTGTCTGTGTGTGTTTTTTTTCATCAATACAAGCCGCGTGATGGTGTCAGCAGAGGTAAGCACTTTGTGCCACAGGTTCACAACGTGCAGAATGATTTTTCCCTCTCAAAGAAAACAGACTGGCAGGCAACAGCTTCAGATGCATGTTAACCAATTCGCCGCGAGTGTCATATGGTTGATTTGCAAGCGTAACCCAGGGCTAACAATGCTTTTGAAGTGGAATAGAGAAATCTATAGATATCAGGAGAGATAGGAGTGTTTTGAAGTGTGGATCTTGCAGCCGCTTCCTTCAACGTTTGCAAGTGTGTGTGTGTGTGTGTCTGTGTGTGCGTTTTCCAAAACTAGAACTGCATATTTTGATGTAAAAATAACGCTACTTATGAATATCAATGTGCTTCTTTTGTCAGCCAAATATACCCTCTGTTTAATGAGCTAGTTAGTTTGAGTGGTTGGGAAATGTAGCCCATTGTTAGCGAAGGACCGTACTGCAGCGAGAGGCCCTTTGGATTTGAGGCTTCTGAAGATGAAAGTAAGAACCAGATAAATGAATCAGTGTCCTCATAAGGAATTTGGTGACTCCTGAAATAAAACCCACTATTAAAATGGTCACACTTTGTTTTCTTTTCTGAGACTGGGGGAAAAGAACACCCTAGCTAAGCGTCCCAATGAGATCTGTTGGATTTCAGCCTTTCGCAAACTCTAACAAACTATCAAAGTGAGACCTCAATAAAGGAATCGATGTCTTTATAAACTATTTCTGGGCTCTAAAACTCCTGAAATTGTGCTGTTCTTGGAGCATATGGTACACAGGCCTAGGTGATGGGGCGATGCAACTGAAAACCAGCAATGACTGACCTTAAGATGATGCTTCAGACTTTGAACAGCTTGCTAAATAATATGAAACAATGTGTATACCTTTTTCCCACTTCAGTGTTGAAGCAATGGATTGTTATGGAGCATTTACTACAATACCAAGCAAATAAGTTCTGTTGGTCTCATGGTACCAGACCACCAACCTCATAATGAAAAAGTCTAGGAGCAACCATGAGAAATTATGGGCTAACTATGGATGGGAATGTAGACTTATTATGGTCTACATTCTTATTATTAACTCCAAAAATTCCGGCCAGCCATCACAACATTTAGGCCTTGTTCAGACTGCCAGTCCATATCTGATTTTTGTCATATCCAGATTGTATCCAGATTGATTTTCAATAGTCTGGGCAGTGAAAAACCACATCAAATCTGATTTTTAAATCACTTTTTTTTTGCTTTGCAATTGCAATGGCTGGAAATGGTTTGTAATTGCAATTGCAATCAGGTTTTTTATGGATTTCTCTCATTCTGGACATTATGGCCACTCAAATCAGATTTCAAAGTGTCTTTTGCATCACTCACAATGTGCCAAACCAAGACAATGTCAGATCCAGAGTGACGGTAGTGTTGGGATTCAAGAGCAGCAGAAAAGAGCTGTGAACTGTGACTTGACAGAGCGATGAGATTGAAACTTGACAGAGTTTGGAGGGTAAAACGACTCACCTCTGCGTCTCCTGCTTCTGTCTATGAAAGCCACATCAACAGCATGGCTACGTAGTTACTGACATCTACGGCATTACCACAGAAGCCTATGCAGATAGGTTGGCGAGGTCTGGATACACAAATCCAGTCTGGTCACTTGCAAACAACAGTGCAGACAGTCGTCTCAAAAAGATCGGATCTGAAAAACAATCCGATATGCCCGCAGTCTGAACACCATGGATTGCCATGGATAGCATATAGGATAGAATAGGATAGGATAGAATTCTGGCTGCCAAATGCATGTGCTAAGCCTTGTAATGGCTGCCTGAAATTAGCACACACATGCTAAGTGGGTGGAGCCAGGGAGAGTCCAAGTAGTCTCCCTGGAAGGGGCAGACATGACAGCCTTTTTAGGCTCCTAAAGTGCCCAACAGAGCAGGTGGAACCATTAGGATGCACTGCCACAGCCAGCAGAAAACCCAGAGTGGAAGGTGGTCCATCATCTGGGCCAACAGAGGGTCAGAACCAGCAATGTGAGCTGACTGAGTGGTAAAGCACTGGGAAGTCAATTGTGGAGCCAATCACCTCTGGGAGCCGGGACAGGAGGAGCGGTCCTAAAAGCTGCCACTGGATCAGCTCTGGGAGCTGGCACAAGACCAGGACAAGGAGCCGCTTGGGAAGCCACCACAAGAACAGCAGCAGCTTGGGAAACTGGGATTAGATCAGCACAGGGAGCCGGCGCAAGAGCCACACAGGGAACCAGCGCTGGAGGAGCAGAAGCAGCTTTGGATGCCAGCACTGGATCGCGATGGGGAGCAGGCACAAGAGCCACACAGGGAACCAGCACAGGAGTAGCAGCAGCTTGGGAAGCTGGCACCAGATCAAGATGAAGAGCCAGCACAGAAGGGGAACCGGCAACTGGAGGAGCAGACATGACATAGAGCATGTGTGGATGTTGAGACATAGCCATTCTTTTTGCTGGCGTCTCTTAATGTCTTTATGGTCAAAATTATTCTAGTATGCAACAAAGATGTCTCAAAGCCTTTTGGCAGTGAAGTAGGAAGCACTAGTCACATTTCAATAGGCATAACTGCATTCAGAATTAGCACGCTAAGCAAACGACAAAACAGTGAAGAGGACCGTCCTGACCCTCACATCTGTACACCAAGAATATCAATAGGGATGCTTAGCTATGTTTTACTCCAGTGACTGACCAAACAATGATGGCAGAAACACTGGCTAGAAAGCTTCTGGTGAGCTATCAGAACATTTAGCTAGTCTCGCTAGACTTGTGACTACTCAGAATGCTGTAGTTCCACATGCTAAGATTTCCAGTGGCTGATGAAATTAGCACCAGTAGCGAAGTGTTCTATTCAGAAGATGTTGAAATGTGGCCATTATCTTCGTTGTCATCTGTTAATGACTGTGAAGGGCCCTCCTACTGGCATCTGTCATTGTCTTAAAAATAGTAGACATTACGCTGCCATGTGACAGAAATGGCACAAAACACGAACGTGCTTCGCAAGGCAGGAACCTTGGCTACGGTGCAATGAGTATACTTCTTATTAGCAAAACAGCAAAAACAGATCACCCTGGACATGATATCTGAATGCCAAGCTTTTCTATTAGAACACTTACTTGCACTTCACTATAAGAACTGACGAAAATTAGCAGACACTAGCTAAGCGTTCTAGTCAGAACATAAGTGTGCATATTGAGACATAGCCATTCTCTTTGCTGTCATCTGCTCATATGCATGAAAATAGAGGGATCTTCCTCCTACGGGCATCTGTCAATGTCTTAAAATGGTCAAAATTACTCTGGTGTGCTACAGAGATGGTCCAAAACATAAAGGAGTCTTCTGCCAACGGAGGCGGAAACACTGGCCAATTCACTTGTGCTCAGGATTAACGTGCTTAAAGACATTGTTAGCGAGGCACAATACAGCTAAGGATATGACTGGGAATTTGAGAATCCCAGAGTCAGGAAAGCTAAATAATAGCTAAATAAATGAATATATGCGCACATATGCATATGGGTTTTCTTGGCTCCTACACCTGTGCAATTGAATTCAACAATAAGACGGTCACAGTCGTGAGGCGTTTTCTGTGATTGTACAACTTTATCGCTTCTTCTGCCAATGACGAGGGCGGACAAAACTGGCCAGAACGTGAAGGATTCTTGCCGCTCATTAAAAGCTTAGTTAGCGCATAGACTTGGCTGCCCAGTGGGCATGCTAAGCGTTTTAGCTAGCATGCTGCTGAGCTATAGTTCTGTCTGGTGGGTGGTCACTATAGTTAAGCATTCAAGTTAGAACACAAGTATGATACTGAAACATGGCTATTCCCTTTGTTGTCATCTGTTTATGTGAGTGAAAATTGAGGAATAGGAGAACTGTCCTCCTACTACCATCTGTTGACTCTTAAAACCGTCGACATTACTCCGCTATGCTACAGAGATGGCACAAAATGAAAACAAGTCTTTTGCCAGTGACGGTGAAAACACTGGCCAGAATTCGCTTATGTTCAGAATTTGCATGCTTAGCTATTTTTAGCCAAGTATAGTCATTTAGATTTAGGTCTCAGCCAGAACTATTAAATCAATGAGTTCTTGTTTTTTGGCTTTGACACTCAGGAAATTGAATTTAACAGTGAAACTGTCACAGTCGTGAGTCTTTTTCTGTGATTTAACAACTTTAATGCTTCTTCTGCCAATAATGATGGTGGACAAAACTGGCCACAAGATAAAGGATTTTTGCTGCTCATTAAAAGCTGAGCTAGTATGTAGACTTCTGGCTGCCCAGTGGGCATGCTAAGCAGTTTAGCTGGCATGCTGCTGAGCTATAGTTCTGTCTGGTGGGTGGTCACTATAGCTATGCATTGTAGTTAGAACACAAGTATGCATACTGAAACATGTCCATTCCCTTTGTGGTCAACAGTGAAACTGTTTAGAATTAGCATGCTTAGCTATTATTAGCTAAATGCTATCATTTCCATTTAGACCTGAGTCAGAACTATTAAACTAGTCCTTGTTTCTTGGCTTTGACACTCAGGAAATTGAATTTAACAATGAAACTGTCACAGTCGTGAGTCTTTTTCTGTGATTTTGACTTTATCATTTCTTGTGCCGATGATGAGGGTGGACAAAACTGGCCAAAGGATAAAGGATTTTTGCTGCTCATTAAAAGCTTAGCTAGCATGAAGACTTCTGGCTGACCCTGGGGGCATGCTAAGCAGTTAAGCTAGCATGCTGCTAAGCTATAGCTCTGTTTTTGGGTGGTCACTATAGCTAAGCATTATTATACTTAGCTATTATTAGCTAAATATTATCATTTTCATTTAGGCCTGAGTCAGAACTATTAAACTAGTCCTTGCTTTTTGGCTTTGACACTCAGGAAATTAAATTTAACAAACGAAACTGTCACAGCCATGTGTTGTTTTCTGTGATTTTACAACTTTATCACTTCTTGAGCCAACACTGAAGGCGGACAAAACCGGCCAGAACGTTAAGGATTCTTGCCGCTCATTAAAAGCTTACCATAGCTAGCGCATAGACTTCTGGCTGCCTAGTGGGGATGCTAAGCGGTTTAGCATGCTTAGCCACATTTTCGTCCAGTGGGTGGTCAAAATAGCTTGAACACAATTGCGCACATTGAAATGTTGCCATTCTCTTTGTCGGCATCTCTTCATGTGGGAGAATGGAGGAAAAACCCTGGGCTTCTTCTTCGTCTTCTCTTAAAGAAAGTTGAACGTATACGCCACAGAGACAGCATAAAACATGAAGCAGCAGAGCGACGGCAAGTGGAAGTCATGCTGTGAAACAGCTGAGGAAAAGAAAGAGAAGGGAGAAAAATCTATCAGTGCACAAAAGTGGCCAAAGCTCTTGTGTTCCGCTCCGTCTCTGAGCTTTTTACAGATTACATTTTATATGACAAATGCAGCGCAAAGCGGGCCACACTAAATCACAGTGGTTTGTACAAGTCCCTGGTGAAAAAAAAAAAAAGAAGGGAGACAGGGCGAGAGAGATTTACTCCCTGTGATGGCAGTCTGCAATAGAGAGAGTCTCTTAATCAGCAGAATGCTGCGGAAGCCCCTTTGCTGGCGGAGGAATGCCATCAACTGTCAGAAAGCTTCCCATCATACACGCGCACTCTTGTCGCCTCATCAGTCTGTGCAGCACCCAGGCTGGAGGAAACCGCAGATTATGATGACCGTGTGCAGCAGCAGCCTCCGCCACCGCCATCACCACTGCCATCACCATGTTCAGATAATAATATGAGCGATGATTTGGTGGCCCGGAATGTAGAATATCAGCAAGATGAATCGTGGAGGTGGCAAGTTTCTGTTACGGCTACACTATTAAGAGAGAGGTGCAATGCGCTTTATCAGTTTATGATGTTGAGCATCCTCGCTTCGATCTCTCTCTCTCTCTCTCTCTCTCTCTCTCTCTCTTTCTCACTCGTTCTCCTTGTTTTTTTCCTCAGAACTTCCACCTGGTATCTTGGGACCGGAATTATCCTCGACTATTAGGGACTAGGGAAATAAGTTTCCAGCTAGCTTGAAAATAATGCAATTACCAGCACATTAGCTCTCGTCCCGGTGAAGGACGTTATGGCATTATTACACATCATTATCAATAAATCAAATCCAAAGTTGCTTTATTCTCCCGCACAGGCTCTTTTAAGTGGAGGTTGCTGTGGAGAGCAACAAATTAAACGAGTGCGCTCTTTTTGCAAAAGGAAAGCAATTATGGACAAAAGGAGCAAGGCAAGCGATTTACTCCGCGCTGTTTTAAATCGACGCCAACCTCTCTCTCATGTTTCCTCTCTCACTCCTGCCCTCCCTTCCTCCCTCCCTCCCGCTTTCGTCCTCCTTCATCATATTTCTGCCTGGTTGTGGAGAAGGCGGCATATGGATGCTGCTCCACTGTGGCGACGATAGTTAGTGCTTAGCATTTCAGGTTTATATCTGCTATAAATCCCTGCCACGCCTGCTGTTAGTCCTGATTTGTGAATTCATATAGTCTCATTCTTCACTTTAAATTATGCTAATATTACACTCCACAGCCTCGTTTCCTCAAGCATATAAACCACATGACCAAAATTACATAACCCCTTCTACTGATTGAGTTTAGGTGTTGCAGCCACGGCCATTGCTAAGAGGGGTATAAAATTAACCAGATGCCATGCAAACTCAATAGACAAAGGCTGCGTCTCATTTGTGCACTACATGCTAATACTACACAGTATACAGTATATCAATCAACCTTTATTTTGACTCAGAGGTACGTTGAGGGTGACCCTCATTTCCAATGTAGCCAAGCGTTTACAGTGAACAGGGACTGATAAAGAAAAAAATAGAAACAATATTTAATCACCCTAAAAAACAACAGACAAATTTAAGCAAGCTAAGAACGTTAAAAAGGAAGCAATTTAAACATATAATGTAACTAATACTAAATGATCAAATTAAGATTGAATTAATAAGAGTTCAAATAAGAAGGTTAAGGAGGTAAAATTCAAAATGAAAAAGAATACATACTAACAGAAGTTTTTTAACAATGTGGCTGAGATATTTATAACAAAAATGTAAAATCAATCACGAAAACATAAAACGAAGCTAAAACTAACTATATAATAATCAGAATAAAATAATGAAGAACAAAGGGTAAAGGAAAATAAAATAAAGTGATAAGATTAATGCAAAATAAAAACAAGAATAATCAAGACAAATAATTTAAAAAGCTAAAACTCATATAACCCAAATAAAATAATAAAATATTAAAGTAAATAAAAAAAATAGCAATAGTAATGATACTAATGGTTAAGAAAAGCAAATAAAAAAAGCAAGAACTAAAAAGTAAAATAATTAAGATTAGGTAGAACAGGTACAGGCGGTTAGAAACTAAAAGTTTAAAATGATTAAGTGACGCCAGTGAGCTGAACTTTAGAGATTCCTGTAGTGAATTCCAGGTCACTGCTGCACTGTAGCTAAAAGCAGATTTACACAGTTCAGTAAAAACTCTCGGGACCTGGCTGCTGATAAAACTATAAGAGCGCATCTGATAATTACTATTATTTCTATTCATTCAAGTATATACAATATACTAATCTTAATAGTGTGAGTGTGGCAAGCTAGCACCCAAATCATTAACATACTAAGCTAACCTAATAACTAATAGCATGTAATACCTCCACAAGCATGAATAACAGCTGTGATTGGATTTGGCATGGACTGGACAAGTTTCTGGAAGAAGGCCACATCAATGGTCAAACACTCTTGCATCAAAGAATTGCGCAGTTGGGACACATTTGGTGGATGCCTTCCCTGGTGCGCATGTGATGCAAGCTAGGATGGGCCTTATCGCTCTATCTGACTGACCCATCAGCTACGATTGTGAACGTTCAGCGAGCAGTGATGTCCTGCATGAGTCATCTTGTTAGTGGCAGCACCATTGGCAGACACAGGACTGCATGCATTTCTACGACTGCCCTTAACACCACGTCAGTGTTGCCAAAGACTGCAATAGTGTCATGGCAGACTGTCATGGGGTGACTCAGAATGGCAGCAACAAACCTGTGGGTGGAAGCACCATGGTCAGCACCAAGATGAACAGTTTGTTGTCACGTCACATGTCCAGAAGGCCTGGTGTCACTCCACCCCCACCCCAGCCACGAAACCTGCAGGAACTGTGTGAGAATATTCAAGCTGCATGGGATGGATTATCACAGGACACCATTAGGAACCTCTACAGCTCCAGGCCGAGACGTCTGGCATGTTGTGAGACACTGAGAGACACTACTTCTGTATGTGTAGCTCAATAAATATTGTCCATATCAGTCTAAATTCATCATCATTTATTGGTCCTGGTAACCTTTATCTTACCTCCCAATAGCACTGCAATCCCACACTTCCTTCTGGGTGCAACCATTCTTTTTTGACGATGAGTGCAATCTTCAGTAATCAGAATCAATGCATATTGGTATGTATATTTGAAACGTTGAATATGGGTATTGTTGGTTTTGAGAGGCCATTACTAATGCAAGCATTCAAACAATCACATACTCCTACATCTTACTGGGGGGAATTTCAACAAACTCCTGTGTTCATCTTGGACCTGGTTTCATTCCTCTGGGTGGTCAACTTCTGGAGTTATGTGCCTTAAGAACTATACCCTTAAAGTGTAATATTGGTGAATTGCAAAGGATGAAATCATCGGAACTGACAAATCTGCACTGCGAAAATGCACTATTACTTGCAGGTGTAAGTTACTGCTGGCAGAGTTGTGGATTTATTGCCAACAGAATTCTGAATTGCTAACCGCCAGCTATCTTTACCACAGCGCTCAGTTCCCCAGGGCCGGCGGAGTGGCCCAGTCCTGGGGGCCGTGAGAGATTGATGCCCCTATGCCTAGCTGCACCTCCATCATTCCCCAGGCCCAGGAGGAATCCCTGACAGGGGGGCGATTACTCAGAACCTCCTCCACACCGCACCCGGCGGGACATCAATTAGTGTCCCGCTTCAAAAAGTCGCACCCTCCTGCCGCCTCCCGCTCTTCTTTCTGCAAGTTTTAATTGCTGAGAAGAACCAAGCACGGTGGGAGGAAGGAAAAGACGGAGGAGCTGTTTTTTTTCCATCCCTTACCTCAAGCTGTTTTCTCTGATCCAACTATTGATGCACCTGATATGCCCCTCCATTTGTGCTAAATGGTGGATATTGACATTCTCTCCATATTTGAAGGTGACAGATTTCCGCACACAAACACAGCATTGTTAGATCTTTAAACCATGTTGCTGAGTCACTGATAAGCAGGCGATGCCTTTTGGCGAAAATAACATAATGGGGAATCCATTAACTTTGGCGTGCTCTTCGAATAACGACGATGGATTTGGAACAAAACACAGCTGCGTGTTGTAGCTTCTATTTTGGAAGAATTTTTACTGTGTCCATCAAAACACCTTGCCTTCTTTTACAAGTGAGAGAATATTCAAGCTGCATGGGATGGATTATCGCAGGACACCATTAGGAACCTCTGCAACTGCCGAGATATTTGAAGGTAAACATGGCGGCCCAACGCCATACTGAGAGACACTACTTCTGTAAATAAATATTGTCCATATCAGTCTAAATGTATCGTCATTTATTGTTCCTGGTAACCTTTATCTTCCTTCCCACTAGCACTGCAATCCCACTCTTCCTTCTGGGTGCAGTTACTCTTTTAATGGTGAGTGTGGCACGCTGGGTAAAAGTGGAGCAGTTATCAGAACTAAGAGAAGCAAGACTAGTAGAAGAGACTGATGGCCACCATCATGGTCAGCATTCAGCTAACATTGTCCCAAATTAGCGTTGTCTCATCATCGGCTCAACTGAGACAGAGGTGTGCGATTGATCTGAGGTCATTCTGGTATAATAAATCTCTATCTCTGAGAGAATGGTTGCCTGTCTCCCTGTCATCCGTTACTGTGTGTCGAAGGATGACATCCAAACACTTAAATCCACTGCATTCCCCAAGGATTAGGGCCACAGAGACCGAGCCTATTTCACTCTTTGACCAGGCCGAGGACTCCTTTTCCCACTAGCATCGATGAAATATTGCACTGCTTTATTTAAGAATAATTATGCCCAGAAGGAAGTGTGGGATTGCAGTGCTATTGGGAAGGAAGATAAAGGTTACCAGAACAATGAATGATATGGGCAATATTTATTGAGCTACACATACAGAAGTAGTGTCTCAGTTTGCTGTTGGGCCGCCATGTTTGCTAACCCAACATGCCAGACATCTCGGCCTGGAGTTGTAGAGGTTCCTAATGGTGTCCTGTGATAACCCATCCCATGCAGCTTGAGTACCCCCCACAGTTCCTGCAGATTTTGCGGGATCGTGATGCTGATCATGGCGCCTTCACACATAGATTCATTGGTCATCTCCAACGAGACAAAAGAGGGACTCGTCACTAAACGTGACTTATTCCATGACAGTCTGGCACGACACCATTTCAGTCTTTGGCGACGTTGACGTGGTGTTGAGGGCAGTCGTAATGGTCTGCATGCATGTAGTCCTGCGTTGTGCAGCCACCTGCCATTGGTGCTGGCACTAACAGGATGACTCATGAAGGACAGGATGTCGTTCCTGTTGGTTGACTTCTCATTGTCCAAAGAGTAGTTGCACAAATAGTTGCACCCAGAAGGAATATTCTTGGTAAGTCTAAACTTGGTGGGTAGGTTTGACATTGTCAGACATGCAAATGATTCAGATTTCACACTCGACCGTGCATGTAACGTAAGCGAGAAGGACCTTATCATTGTACCTGACTATCACTGTGAATGGTCATCTTCACTGATGAGCCAGATTTTGTTCAGTGACGAGTTCCACTTTTGTTAGGAACCTCTACAACTCCATGTCAAGACGTCTGGGATGTTGCATTAGCAAACATGGCGGCCCTACACCATGCTGAGAAACACTACTTCTGTATGTGTAGCTCAATAATTATTGATCATATCAGTCTAAATGTATCATCGTTTATTGTTCCTGGTAACCTTTATCTTCCTTCCCAACAGCATTGCAATCCCACACTTCCATCTGGGTGCAGCTATTCTTTTGATGATGAGTGTATATATGGACAAAATTCTGGTTTTGGAGCAAAGCAGAGCAAGCGAACATACAAATAATACAAACAAGCAAACCTAGAATAAAATATGCTCAGAATTTACATTGACTTGAATCTAGAAACATGTCCCCTCTGTCAGGGTATAATCTTTGTAGATGGATGCTGGAGGATTTGTCCTTATTTTTCCTTCAACTTAATATGATCTTTCTCCCCGACCCCCCATAGTTTTGTTGCGTTTAAAGTTTATGGAAAATAAGCTGACAGTAAACCATCTTCTAGGGCGACCTTCAAAAATGTGAAGATGCTTCTGCCGATAAAGTTCCTCACGGGCAAGGTAACAGCACAAAGGCTTGGGGGAAGTATTGTGTGCGAATATGTGTGCGTGCGCCTGTGTGTAAACACACCTGACCGCCGAGGTGTATATGACCTTTGAGAGGACACCTCTCTCTGTTTATCGGTAGCTCCGAGGACATTGATTAGGTGGCAAAAGGAACAAATGACTCTCCGCACGCGGTCGTTACCGTGGACAGCTTCCGCTCCAAAGGAACCATGGGGTACGCCGTCTAGGAGAAGAAAAGGGAGATGAGAAAGAAGATACAAGGCACCTTGAAGAGGTTGAGCACATGGGAGGTGACAGAAAAGAAGTTGTATCGAGCGGAGGAGTCCAAAGGCCGCTCGGTATAGCTTGCTCTACAAGGTTGGCACAGCAATTTCCCACATTTGACCCTCGGGCTTTTTGGTTTGGCTGCGTGGTTGACCTTTCTTTAAGATGCCGAGGCTCAGTCTTCTTGTCCAGTCACACAAATTCAATTAATTGTCTACTTCCACAGAAAGCGTAGGCGTTATCAAACATGATGTGCCAGTCAAAGGACATTAAGACAGAATCACGGAGAAATGAAAGGCTGATAAAAAGTATTTCACACATGTACAGAAGGTCTGGTGTCACTCCATCTCCACCCCTACCGCAAAATCTGCAGGAACTGTGTGAGAATATTCAAGCTGCATGGGATGGATTATCACAGGACACCATTAGGAACCTCTACAACTCCATGCCGAACATCTGGCATGTTGAATTGGCAAACATGGTGGGCCAACGCCATACTGAGAGACACTACTTTTGTATGTGTAGCTCAATAAATATTGTCCATATCAGTCTAAATTTATCATCATTTATTGTTCCTGGTAATCATCATTTATCTTCCTTCCCAATAGCACTGCAATCCCACACTGAATCATTTGCGTGTCTGACAATGTCAAACCTACCCACCAAGTTTAGACTTACCAAGAATATTCCTTCTGGGTGCAACTATTTGTGCAACTACTCTTTGGACAATGAGAAATCAATAGGAATGACATCCTGTCCTTCATGAGTCATCCTGTTAGTGCCACCACCAATGGCAGGTGGCTGCACAACGCAGGACTATGTGCATGCAGACCATTACGACGACTGCCCTCAACACCACTGAAATGGTGTCGTGCCAGACTGTCATGGAATAAGTCATGTTTAGTGATGAGTCCCTCTTTTGTCTCGTTGGAGATGACCAACGAATCTGTGTGTGGAGGCGCCATGATCAGCACCACGATCCCGCAAAATCTGCAGGAACTGTGTGGGAGTATTCAAGCTGCATGGGATGGATTATCACAGGACACCATTAGGAACATCTACAACTCCATGCCGAGACAGCAAACTGAGACACTACTTCTGTATGTGTAGCTCAATAAATATTGTCCATATCAGTCTAAATTTATCATCATTTATTGTTCCTGGTAATCATCATTTATCTTCCTTCCCAACAGCACTGCAATCCCACACTTCCTTCTGGGTGCAGCTATTCTTTTGACGATCAGGCCTGTAGTCAAGTTACTGACTTAAGTACAGTTTTTCTGTACTTTTTCCATGCCAGCATACTTGATTAGATTAGATTCGGATCTGGATCCTGGGCAAAGAAGCTAGATCAGAACATTCCTAAACCATACCGAGAGTTAAAGCATCAGATCAGATACAGTTCTGCTGTATGTACCAGATTAGGGTAGCATTACAATGAGATTAGAGTGAAGCAGCGATAAACAAGTCGTCCTGTAAACACGGAACTGACTAACAGACCCTGACAGGCCTCCGAGTCTGCAGCCCTTTTCACCGGCCAGTAATTGAGTCCTTGATGTGCGTTTTAAAGCGCTTAGCTGTCCCTTAATCTGTCCAAGACGAGATTGAATCAAATAAACAGATGTAATCTTGTCAAATTCAAGCACGGCCGTTTCCTCCGAGTTTGGAATTGTATCATCAGCTTTACCTGCTCTTTTCCTCCCTCCCTCTTTCACGTGTTTTTAGGCGAGCCAAGAGAAAAGCTGCTCTTTTAATGCTGTTGATGTGTAATCCCTTGAAATGCATAATCCGGGGGAAATAAAACCCGCCATGAAATGATTAGGTTTCATCTCTGCAAATGATTGTCGATTTTAAATCATTATTTTTTGGGGGTCTCGTTGCTGGAATTATATTATGCATGTGCTTAAGGGACAGTGCTTGAGAATGGAGGGGAGGTGTATAATTGCATGCATGGAGATTGCCTATATATGCCTGAGTTAGGCGCTAGAACGTCTGGTGGTGGTGTTGTTTTTTTCCCCTCCTCTGCATAAATGCCAGTCAATCCCAGTCGAGTAGGTATTAGAGCACGTTGGCCCTCGGAGGGAGGAGGCGCCACACTCTGTTTTGAGGTGTGTATGCGTAGTACAGGTGGCTCTCCCGGCAACCTCGCCCTGGGAATGCAGCTAATTAAGCAACGTCAACAACACACAAAGCCCGGCGCTCCTCGGAGACTCGCTACACAACACTATCCCAAACAATTTCTCACAGTTTGAGGAATTTCATATTCCCCTCTTGTTCACGGGTTTGAGATATCCATTACGGCGCGTGGAATGAGATGTCTGGCACGTTCAAGTCTCATTTCTGGAGCAATACACTTATTGGCAGTAGCAAGCATGTAATGTAGACAACCGAGCAGGTCCAAGCTCTCCATTAATTAAACCATTCTCTGAGGATTCATGAAGGAACACATCAACTGTAGGTTCACTCAGATCACAGTTCTACCCAAGCATTGACGATTTGCCCTGTGTTTGAATTAGGGCTCTAGACCCCATGTTCTTATTTTAGACACTGTCTACTTATCTAGAGCATGGATCATTTCTAGGGTACAGTGGATATCGTCTCATTAGTGAAATTGATTTTTGCAGAAACCATCTGTCTGAAGGTTGTTTAGAAGGTTGTTTACAGTCTAATATAGTCTGATCTCAAGACAGAGACCAAGACATTTCAAGATCAAGTCAAGACCAAGACCAGGAACTAGACCAAGAACAGGTTAAGATTTATATGTATGCAAGGGTATTATATACACTCATCGTCAAAACAAGAGTTACTGCACTCAGAAGGAGTCAGCCGACAGGAATGAAACTTGGTGGCACCTCCACGATTGTGGACATTCAGCGAGCAGTGATGCCCTCCATGAGTCATCCTGTTAGTGCCAGCACCATTGGCAGACGGCTACATAATGCAGGACTACATGTACATAGACTGTTGTGACGACTGCCCTTAACACCACGTCAACATCACCAAAGACTGCAGTGGCGTCGTGCCAGACTGTCATGGAGTGACTCAGAATGGCAACAGGTCATCTTCAGTGACCAGTCCCGCTTTTGTCTTGGTGGAGACGACCAACGAATCCATGTGTGGAGGCACCGTGGTCAACACCAACATGAACTGTTTGTTGTCACACATCCGGAAAGGCCTGGTGTCACTCCATCTCCACCCCATACCGCAAAGTCTGCGGGAACTGTGTGAGAATATTCAAGCTGCATTAAATGGATTATCACAGGACACCATTAGGAACTTCAACTCCATGCCGAGACATCTGGCATGTTGGCTTAGCAAACATGGGTGCCCGGCGCCATACTGAGAGACAGACTTCTGTATGTGTAGCTCAATAAATATTGTCCATATCAGTCTAAATGTATCATCATTTATTGTTCCTGGTAACCTTTATCTTCCTTCCCAATAGCACTGCAATCCCACACTTCCTTCTGGGTGCAACTATTCTTTTGACGATCCTTCTTTTGAGTCCTGCAGGCCTGCAGATTTTGTCTGGATTCTTTAGTGATTTCCTGGATAGGTCAAGGCACTTGGTAAGCCGGTCACTTCTTGGCAGATGCATCACTGTTCCATTTATATATATATATATATATATATATATATATATTTGAGTGATGTTTAAATGGCCTTGTGGTAATCAAGCTTGGGTCTGTCTAGCTAAAATGCTATTAGTTTATACCAAATTTACTTAAATTTTTGATTGTGTAACTTGCGTTGGGGGTGCATTTATGCTTTCCACATAGATAAAATAAAATAGGACGCATATCCATTTTACTACATTTTGCATATGATTTGAACAAAATTCAGTTTAATTTGTATTGTCCATTTGACAACAGGCACTGTCCTAAAACAGCAGTCCAGAAATCTTCGGAAAAAGAGCACTGCTTAGGGTAGGACTTACTAAGAGCATGAGGAGGAAACACTGAGAGGAACCAAGATCCCCTGAGCTGCACTGAGTAATGCAGTTATGAAACAAGTAGGACAGATTTACAAGTAAGATTAAACAGAGAAACTGTGTAAAGCAATGAATGTCAGAGTCTGTTAGAGATCTGATGGAAAACTGATAGTGTAGGAAACACACAACCTGAGAAATAAACCTCCCAAACTGTTTTTAATAAATGAGTATGTTTTTGTTCCCAGTTCACCGTAACATCAAGTGGAACGCTGTTCAGATCTCACTGTTTCCTGTGCAAACTTCAAAACTGAAGGAACAACTCACAAAAGTGCTACCTTGGGAATAACTAAGGAATTTTATCTCCTTGTTGTGTGTACAGTAGATTTTCAATATCTGCTTTTAACAAGAGATAAAAAAAGAAACTGTCAAACTTTTATTGAGACAAAGTCTGCTCTTTAATCCCCAGCAAGGCACTTTGATGAAGGTAAAGCTGAGTACTGCAAAACACATTCAAACTACTAGCAAACACACAACAACATGGCCAAAAGTATGTGGGCCATACGTGTTGGTTGAACATCATTGTTCCAAAATCATGGCTGTTAATATGACGTTTCATTGCTGCTATAAAAGCTTTCACTGTCATTTCCATTATTTACATTGGAACATGGTTAAAGGGATCCATATAGCCTTAAAAACATTAGTGAGGTTGCGCTGATGTTGTGCATGAAGCTCAAAAACCCGGTTCCAATTCATGTCAAAAGCTTTATGATGAGGTTGAGGTCAGGGCTTTGTGCTAAATGACTAAGGAGCCCAGTGCATTTAAAACAGTCTTTGTCCATTATCCCTCTTCCACCAAACTTTTGAGTTGGCACTGCGCTGTTATGTAGATAGACATTCTTCTGCATCTGCCAAAGCTAGATTTGACTGTCACACATGATAAGTCATGCCTGAGAACACGTTTCCAGTGCACCAGATTCCAGCAGTGGGTGTGCCAGTCTGGCTAATGCTTGGCATTGCATATGACAATGTTGGGCTTGTGTGTGGCTACTCATCCATGGAAACCCAATCCATGCTCTGAGGAACTGAACAGTCCTTATGGTGATGTTGCATCCACAAGAAGTCTGGAATTTGGAAGTGAGTGTTGCAGTTTAAGACAAGCTACTTGGTGGCTCTTCAGAATCACAGCACTTAGAGCTCTAGAGGGTAGTGCTGTAGCCCTGCCATTTGGAAAGTCATTGAGCTTCTTAATATCACCAGTTCTACTGCTGATGTTTATTGGATATTACATACTGTAGCTGTATGCCTCATTTTATGCACTTGTAAACACATGTGGCTGAAATGGCCAAGTCCACTGGTTAGAAGGGGTGTTCATATATGCCTGGCTATATAGTGCAACTGATTTATGCTTAATTAAAAACATACATTCATCGTCAAAAGAATAGTTGTGCCCAGAAGGAAGTGTGGGATTGCAGTGCTATTGGGAAGGAAGATAAAGTTTACCAGGAACAAAAAATGATGATAAATTTAGACTGATATAGGTAATATTTATTGAGCTACACATACAGAAGTTGTGTCTCTCAGTATGGCGTCAGGTCCCCATGTTTGCTAACCCAACATGCCATACTTCTCTGCATGGAGCTGTAGAGGTTCCTAATGGTGTCCTGTGATAATCCATCCATGCAGCTTGAATATTCTCACACACAGTTTCTGCAGATTGTGTGGTAGGGGTGGAGATGGAGTGACACCAGGTCTTCTGTACATGTGTGACACATGACAACAAATGATTTATCTTGGCGCTGACCACGGTGCCTCCACATACAGATTCGTTGGTCATCACCACCAAGACAAAAGCAGGACTCGTCACTGAAGATGACCCGCTGTCATTCGGAGTCACTCCACGACAGTCTGGCACAACACCACTGCAGCCTTTGGCAACGCTGATGTAGTGTTAAGGGCAGTCGTCACAATGGTCTGCATGCATGTAGTCCTGCATCGTGCAGCCATCACTAACAGGATCATTCATGGAGGGCATCATTGAACGTTCACAACTGTGGCTTTTGGGTCAGTCAAGTACAGCGTTAAACCCCTTCCTTGCTTACGTCAGCTGTGCGGCCGAGCATGAAATTTTAATCATTCTCATGTCTCAAGATGTCAAACCTACCCACCCAAGTTTCATTCTTGTCGGCTGATTCCTTGAACTACTTTTTTGACAATAAGTGTAACATGAAAATCAAACACTCTTTGGTATTTTCAAAAGAAAGCGATGTGTCTCAACTTCTTGATCGTTGTTGGATACAAGATTTTAGATCTGGCAACATGGAAGGGAAGAAGTTCAAAATTAGTAGACAGCATGAATCCACACTTCATGGCTGTCTATGCAGACAGCTCACTAGCCATGTGTTGTTGCTACTCTTCCTTTTTGGGAATTACACTGCCAAGCCGTCATATTTTCATCACTTCATCATGACAGGTCTATTTCGTGTGCTGTGGTTAATGACAGATGTGAAAGAAATCATATTACAGAGGAGATAAACAGTTATTTCAACCATCAATTCGTGCTTCTGATCCTTCATTATAGCTTTTTGATTTATTGGAACTCCAGTGCCTTGGAACTTCATTGCATTACTGTCATGTTGCCTCGGCTTGGGTCCTCTGGGAGAGGACGTGTGATTGACTCAAGTAATCCCTGCATATCCTGTCCCACACCTCCTGTGCTGGACAGACCTGGCTGCCTATGAAATGGAAAACCCTGACTTGTATTTGATCCCAAAACTGGGCTATTGCGGAAAGGGATACTTGCCATATTCCAAGGCATGGTCAGAGTTCAAAGCAGTTATCTATACCCATCGACCTCTTCATTAGGTAAACCTCCTTGGTGTATTTAGTAACATCCACTTACCATAAAGGACTAATATGTAGTTCTACAATTACAATTACTGTAGTTCATCTGATTCCCTACACACTTTGTTCTTCAATGGTCAGGACCACCACAGGGCAGGTATTATTCGGCTGGTGGGTCATGCACAATACTGCAGTGACATTGATGTGGTGGTGGTGTGTTGTGCTAGTATGAGTGGATCAGACACAGCAGTGCTGCTAGACTAAGAATAGTCCACCAACACATCCTGCCAACAGCATCCTGTGGGCAGAGCCTGTAACCAATGATGAAGGACTGACGAGGATGACCAACACTAACTGTGTAGCAGCAGATGAGCTACCGTCTCTGACTTTACATCTACAAGGTGGAATAATAAGGTCAGAGTGGTGCACAATGGACAGTGAGTGGACACAGCACTGCTGTGTCTGATCCACTAACACCAGCACAACACACACTAACACACCACCACACCACCACCATCATGTCACTGCAGTGCTGAGAATGATCCACCCACATAATACCTGCTCTGTGGTGGTCCGGTGGGGGTCCTGACCATTTAAAAACAGGTTACCGTTGAAAAACATACTCTGTTAACAAAGTAAACAGAGAAACAGATGAACTACAGTCTGTAATTGTAGAACTACAAGGTTCTCCTATATGGTCAGTGGAGCTGATAAAATGAACAGTGAGGGTAGATACAAGCAGGTGTACCTAATGAAGTGGCCAGTGGGTGTTTAGTCAGGACTACAAAACAAGATGTCAGCCAGTACATGCTCTTATTCAGTGTGAGCACATTAGATAGCTGATTGTATGCGTTGAGGGCAATTTGTGTACCACTGATACAAATATGTCTGAAAATTAAAGGTAAAAAGATCTTTGATATGCAAGTGTCCTTCACGACAACCATATGATTGCCGTTCGTCTCAGCCCACTATAACTTCATTTTACCTTGGAATTTAATCATTATATTATTAATGATTAAAAGTGTCATTATTTATGTATTAATCTTCGAATACGTTTAATTCATGCTCAAAGCATTTATTCTGCATTCATTATTGGGTAGGAAATTGTGTCCTTCAACATTCACTCAGTCCTGTTGTGATGTTCAGTCTAACCCTGAATCATCTCCCAACAACGAATCACTTTTTAATGGGTTACATGGGCAGTCTTTTAATGGAGGTGAGGCTTTTTGGTGTCATTCATGGCATCGATTGCATGGAAAAAAAGAATCTAATCTAATCTGATAAATAGATACTAGGTATATAAAGCTGGTATTTCTCCAAGGGATCACACAGTGGAAGCGGTGACGGTGTTTTTATTACAGATACAAATGCTACACTTTCTATGCATTTACAACCCTATATCAGAAAATGTTGGGATGGAATGGAAAATGAAAATCCAACAAACAAAAACAAAACTAATGGGGTTTCTTACATTTACTTTGACTTTTATTTCATTGCAGACATTATAAACCCAAGATAAATCATGTTTCATTTATAACTTCATTTCATTTGTTTACATACATCCATTTCTGCAGTTCAGGCCTGCAACACACTCCAAAAAAGATGGGACGGTAAAGCATTTACCACTTTCTAACATTGGCATTCCTTCTCACAGCACTTAAAAGACGTTTTGGTACAGAGGATACCAAGTAATGAAGTGGTTCAAGTATTATCGTATCCTATTCTTCCTGCAAATACACATATGCACGGGTACAGGGTCATCATTGTTTCTTTGGTTTTTTTTTTGTTTAAAAATTTCCCACATATTCTGTATTGTGGACCGGGCAGGACTGCAGGCAGGCCAGTCCAGCAGGCAGGTCAGTCCAGTACTTACACCCAGTACCCTCTTCTTCCGCAGCCATACCTTTGTAACACATGCAGCATGTGGTTTTGCATCGTCTTGTTGAAAAATGCATGACATTTCTGGTAAAGACGTCTTCCTGAAGGGTCAGCATGTCTCAAAATGTACTTTGCTGCAATAATCCTGCATCACATAAGTGTGACTGACCTTTGCCATAACAGACCCTGGCTTTTGGACTTTGCTGATATCAGTAATTCCAGAAAAGATCTGGAATATCGATTCGTCTGACCGCAATACACGCTTTCACTGTGTGATGGTCCATGCCAGATGCCTCTGAGCCCAGAGAAGTTGGCGCCGCTCCTGGACATGGTTAACATAAGGCTTCTGTTTTGCACAGTAAAATTTTAAGTAGCATTTGTGAATGTACCTTTGTATTGTAGTGCTTGATGAAGGTTTGCCCAAAAAGAAAATCCCTTGCCCATGTGGTTATATGGCTACTGTCAGCTACATCAGCTATTGTTGAATGGCAGTTCTTCATGCAGCGCCATCTGAGAGTCAGCTTAGGCTTGTTCTCTTTACACACTGAAATTTCTCCCAGTTCCTTGAATTGTTTAATGATATTATGTGCTGTAGTGAGAGAAATATGCAAATCTATTCCAATCTTTCTTTAAGGAACATTGTTTTTAAACATGCATGTGTGAGAAAACTGTAGATTCCTTTGCCCGTCTTCGCTCCTCAAAGATTTAGCTTTTTTTTCTGGATACTGCTTTTGTACCAAATCATGATTACAATCACCTGCTGACATCACCTGTTTGAAATCACATTATAGTTTAGTCAGTTTTTTTTTTTTTTTACCTATTTAGTGCCTTTTTCACTAGCCCTAATTTGACACATTCCCATTTTTGAAATGTGTTGCAGGCCTGAAATCTAGGAATGCATGTATAAATAAAATGACCAGACAAAACATGCAATATCTTGGGTTCAAACTGTCTGCAATGAAAATAAAATGAAATAAAAATCACTGTTTTTTTTACTCTACATTATATATTGTTGTCACTACATTTTGTAATATGTATCTTCCATTATGTCCCAATCTTTTCTGATTCCTTGTATTTCACTTGTTTGAACAGGCTTCATAAGACAGGCCTTTACAACAGTAACAGAAACAGAGTCTATGTACTTTCACAACCATACTAATTACAAGACACAGGTGATGGTAATGATGAGGGGACAGGACAAAGCCAGATTATTCCAAAACACAACCCCAAAACACAAGACTCCTTTTTAGAGTCTTTTTTCACTTAGTGGTGTTTTTGGGGTTTATTGTACCGGCTGCTTGTATGACAGTGATGCATCGTCTTACGGACCCACGGTAATGAGATAGCTTTGTTTTAAAGGTGGAGGTGACAAGGTGAACAGACTTGTACGGGTCAGAGAGAGACGGGTGAGAGAAGAGAAGGATAAAAAAGAGATAAACATAAAAAAGAGAACAAGCAAGAAAAGTAAGAGAAACAGGCCGAAAGTAAGAGGAAGAGAGGGAAAAAGTGACAGAGGGAATGAACTGGTAAAAGAAAGTGAAAAAAAGAAAAGATGGCTGTAAAGATGAGAAGGGGCAGATGGGAGAGCAAAAATGAGAAACTGAGAAAGAGAAAGGGACACATGAACAGAGAGAAGAGACAAAGAGGGAAGCATGAAGAGAAAGAGGGGGCATCGAGAGACATGAAGAGAGACAGACATGATGAGAAAGAGAGGATATGAAGAGAAAGACAGAGAGAAGACACAGAGAGATATTAGAGAGAGGAGACACAGAGACATGAAGAGAAAGAAAGAGAATCAGTAGGCCAAACAGAGGGATAGATAGAGAGAGGGACATTGACAAAGAGAGACAAAAAGAGAGAGAGCAGAGACAGAGAGAGGGACATGAAGAGAAAGAATGGACATGAAGAGAGATAGACATGAAGAGAAACAGAGGGCATAAAGGAACACAGAGAGACAAAGAGGAGACAAGAAAAGAAAGGAAACAAAAGGGGTAAACAGATGGAGAGATAGAGAGAGGGGGAGTGACAAAGAGAGGAGCCAGAAAGGGACATGAAGAGAAAGAAGGGATGTAGAGATGATGAAGACATGAAGAGAGATAGAGAAAGAGAGGACATAAAGGGACATAAAGAGGAAGGCAGAGACACAGATAGGAGATAGAGAGGTATAAAAGGACAGAGACAGAAACAGAGAGCAAGAAAGAGATATGGGGGAGTGACAAAGAGAGACAAAAAGAGAGAGATGGAGGTGAGAGTGAGGGAAAGAAGGTTTAGGAGAAGGAGACAAAGACAGATAGAAAGAATGAAAGAAAGAGAAAGAGAGGACATAAAGGGAACATAAAGAGGAAGGCAGAGAAACAGAGAGGACATAGAGAGATATTAAGAGAGAGAGACAGAAACAGAAAGAAAGAGAGAGAAAGAAATGAGACCTGAGGAAAGAGAGCGTGAGAAACAGAGAGAGGGAGAACTGTAGGCATGCATATCTTCAGCTCCACCTTTCCAGCCCGACCCTCCATGTTTAACTGATCCTGATCAGGTAGAGCTGCTGGCACAGCAGCACTGGCAGTTCAGGCAGGCATGCGGTCAGGTTGGCATGGCCCAGGTGGCCAGTCTCCAGCCTGCGCTTGTGCTGGACCGCCGATAAAGCGTCCGGCGGCCGTATGACCAACGCTAAGCTGCCCGGGATTACAGACAGGGAAAGTGTTCAAAAGCTCAAAGGGCATGAGGGACACAGCTTGTCTGACATGCGGCACGAATTAGGGACAGATTAAAGGTGGACGTGGCAGCCAAAAAGCGAGGGTGGGTGGGTGTGTGGGTGGGTGCATTGGGAGGGGGCAGCTTTATGGGACGCTTAGGCAAAAACTAAAGAAAAGGCAGAAAGAGGATTAGACGGCGAATCGCTTTACTCGAGATTGCTTGGGCAAGTTCTTCCAAGCTCATTTGCTTTTGTTTCCTGCATGGAGCGCTCGGCCACTCGCCTTTCCAAACCTGCCGATTAAAATGTATCTGCGTTGACCAGACGTCCGAGGCTGTGACTCTCTAAGGATTTTACGGGATTTAATAGAGGGCTGGTCGAGAGCAATTACAACCGGCGCTGAACGGAAAAGCGGGTGTGGGCACGCATGTGTCCATGTTGTGGAATGTAGGAGGTGGGTAATCGTCCGCTGTTAACACGCCATCCAAGCCCTGCGGTTTAAGTTGAATGCCTTAGTACGGATTGATGATTGTTGGTTACTGCGACGTTTCGTCCCATAATGCTCTAGAGCCTCGCTCCGCCTGTGCATTAGCCCTGGCGTTACATGTAAGTGATAGCGATTTCAGTGATCGTAATCAGGCTGTAAAGACAGACTGCTGCAAAATTCGGCATGCAGTTATGTCTCAGGCAGATATGTAAATGATTCTAGGTTTGGTTAATCTGGGCACAGCCCAGCACAAGCAGCTCCCACAGTTTCCTTGTCCACCATCCAGACACAGGTGGCACTTTCATTACACGCCCCTGACTCTGTCCGGACCATTTCCAGGAGCCTAGCAGACGAAAATTTGGTGCCCATTACATGTCCTGCCATTGACAGCCAGTCACCATCGCCTTCGTTTGCACTGGTGTCGTGAACAAGAAACCTGGACTGCTGTGACCTGGAACCAACAAATCCAGGTTCTGTTTGAGATCCGGCGATGTTCGGGTTTGGGTATGGAGGCCTCGTGGTGAGTGCTTCAATCCTGCCTTTGCTGTGGAGCCACACACTGCCCCGACTGCTGGTGTGATGAACTGGGGAGCCATTGCATATGACAGTCGGTCTCCTCTAATATAGATACGAGGGACACTAACAGCTCAGTGATATGTGCAGGACGTCCTGTGGCCACATCTGTTGCCTCTCATGGCAGGGAATTTTTCAGAATTGCTTTTGAAGTCCAGCTGGTGGATCCAACACATGGCCAAAATATCCATTGGAAGATCCGGACCTGACAAACTCAGCCAACTTCTAAATCTAAACCTAAGCCTATGGTGGGCTGGAAAATTGTTTATGGACCCCTTATGTCTTACCTTTGACTGCTTGATTGCACTAAAGTAGACATTAGCTTTGCCAGTTTACGTTTTGTAGTAATGACTAAAAGTTTGCTAAGCAATGATTGGAGGCATGAGGGAAAGAACAGATTGGGATTGGTCCGTTAACTGTTACTAAGAGTTTGAAGAAGCTGCAGATGTGGAAAAATATGGCATGGCAATTCACTTTCCACCACTCGTGGATTAGAATGGTTTCACGGTTGACATCACGACCATGATGAATCCAAAATGACCTACTTTTGAAGCTTCCTGGTTCCTGTATATGGGCTGCTCATTGGTCCATCAGACTCTTGAACTTTTTCTCCTCACTTTCTCCTCACTGTTGTTCCTTCATTTAGGTCAAGAGGATGAAACAGAAGAGGATAATGCCTCCAATATGACTATTAAATACTGAGAGCATAAAGGCAACCTCAAGCAAACATGGGGCGTGCGCTTGTCACAGTGCTAACACGTAGGAGAAATCATGATGTTCCAGTCTTATGCATGCAGCTCACCTTCACTGTGGGCTAAGCCGCCGTGACCAGTTTGCATTCTCTCACATTTTCCCTCCCATGGAAGGCAGGTTTTATGCCTCTACTGTATTTGCATGCCTTTTTAAAATGGGCACACAAACACACACACGCGCGCACACACACACTCAAGCTGACGCACGTGCTAATATGCGCACACACAAACCCACACTAGCAAACCCAAGCTGCTTTTGTTTCCCCAAACCAATTTGTTCCTGCCAATATCGCTCTGATAGATGGGGTTTTATTATCATGCTATGGCGACAGATTGAAAGATTTCCTTGCCGTTGCCTCACTTTCTTGTGCGGGGTGGTGGCGTTTGCTCCGGATTTAATCAAAAACAAGCAGACCAGCGCGTGCACACACACACACACACACACACACACACACACACACACACACACAATCATAGGAAAGGGAATTGGCAAGAGCGAACGAAAGAGAGGAAGAGAGAGAGAGAAAGAGAGAGAGGGAAGCGGAGATGGTAGTTTTAGAAATAGAAAGAGAGAAAAAGAAATAGAGGGAAATTTGAGACACACTCATTGTCTAAAGAATAGTTGCACAAATAGTTGCACCCAGCAGGAATCAACTGACGTAAGCAAGGACTGGCCTTATCGCTGTACCTGGCTGACCCAACAGCCACGATTGCAGACATTCAGTGAGCAGTGATGCCCTGCATGAGTCATCCTGTTAGTGCCAGCACCATTGGCAGATGGCTACACGAAGCAGGACTACATGCACGCAGACCGTTACTTACGATGACCGCCCTTAGCACCACGTCAGCGTCACCAAAGACTGCACTGGTGTCGTGACTGTCATGGAGAGACTCAGAATGGCAGCAGGGCATCTTCAGTGATGAGTCCCGCTTTTGTCTTGGTGGAGACGACCAACAAATCTGTGTGCAGAGGCACCGTGGCGAGCACCAAGATGAACGGTTTGTTGCCAGGCGCCACATGTCCAGAAGGTCTGGTGTCCTTCCACCTCCACCCCTACTGCACAATCTGCAGGAACTGTGTGGTGTGAGAATATTCAAGATGCATGGGATGGATTATCATAGGACTTCATTAGGAACCTCTGGCATGTTGCATTAGCAAACACGGCGGTCTGACATCATACTGAGAGACACTACTTGTGTATGTGTAGCTCAATAAATATTGACCATATCAGTCTAAATGTATCATCATTCATTGTTCCTGGTAACCTTTATCTTCCTTCCTGTTCCTTAGACGGATGATGAGTGCACAAAGGGAAAAGAAGGAAGAGAGAGAGTAGGAGACGGACAGCCGACCAAGACGGACAGAAAGAGAGAGATATAAAAAGTAAGAGACCCTGTGAAATAAAAAAAAGTAAGCGCCACAGAGAAAAAAGGGAGAGAGAGCGAGAGCGAGGGAGAGGCAGAGAAAAAGGAAAAGAGAGCAAGAGAGAGAGAGCTGCTCTCATCATCAGCTCTTATTTCAGGGACTAAGTGAATGAACATGGTTTAACACACAGCTCCATCACCTGCTACAACACCTCTGAACGTCTGTCAGTGCCGCTGCCTGTGAGCGAGCTTTTCAATTTCCTCTGCAGCTCTAAGCTGGTCCAGAGGCATCCAGAGGGGGCTCTGGGGGGGGCTTGGGGAGGGAAAAAGATGAAACCTGCGTCTCCAGGAACAGGCTCCATCTCTAGATCATGTTGCACTCCAGCAGGCCTGTGATCAAAGCTCCAGTGCAGCAGGTACTCATGGGAGGCCTGCGATTCAGCAGGTAAAGAAGAAGGAGAGACGCACACACACCCACGCACAGACACACAGAACTTGTTTACACCATGCATTAACGTGTGTTTCAAGTCTATGTCTGGATATACTCTACTTCTATTGGATTCCATTTACTCTTTTCACTAAATCGTATTCCCAGTATTCCCAAATAAGGAATACAAGCTCACCAGACTGAAAATGAGGCACCTGTGACTGAACCGTACCTAATAGCGTGTAATACCTCCACAACCATGAATAACATCTATGATTCGATTTGTAGGCTTCATCAATGTTCAGACACTCCTGCATCAAAGAATTGTGCCGCAAAGCCAGATTTGGTGGATGCCTTCCCGGTACAATTCTGAGGAGAATTCCTTGTAGACTAGGATTTGTGCCACTGCTGGTAGACCCGTATGACCGTACGCTTCCATACACCTGCAGATTCAGCTACTTCCTTCACACTATGGTCTTTGGCATGCCCAAATGCAATCACTCCTTTTAGCCAATCATTAACATCTGCTTTGGAACCATTTTCCACACATAGAACGAGACATTCACTGCACTGTACCACCTCTTCTCAATCTATGAATCCCATCACTCACACCCCGCAGGTATTTATAGCCCCATCATCCTCGTGTAGCACCATCTGCGGGAGCCTGAAGTTACTACCACCTTAAACACGCAAGGTGACTCACAAGGTGCTTGGGTTTGTGATGACACCTGCTTTGGCCATTCCCCCCTATATATTTACTCTGATGAGCCAAAAGATGGTCTCTTAGCGACGGTGCATGACAAGTCGGTTCCTATAGTCATCATGGTATATATGGGCAGGCATGAAGACTTTGAACAACTTTGACTAGAGGTACATCATTATGGCTGAATCTCAAAGTGATCGCAAAGCATCTCAGAAACGGCAAGGCTTCTGGGGTGATCCCGGTCAGCAGTGGTGGTGATTACTAACCGACAGTGGTCAAACCACAATTCAGTCACAGGGGCATTGGATGCCCAAGGCAAAAGGCTATCCCATCTGGTCTGAAATGACTGTGGCAGAGGTTACAGACATTTTTAATGGAGTTATGGAAAAAAAAACTGAAGTGGGAGTTGGGGAGGGGTTGATGCATGGAAGCCCTTGCAATCTAGCACCCAGTAAATCTCTACACTCTTAAAACAGATGTGTTAAGTACATTGGTCTCAATGGAGAAAATGGTTTGTTAATTGGAGACACCACAGTTTGTATTATGTTTAATAGAAAGTGTGCTAATATGTTTCTGTGCCCATTTATGGGTAATGAAGTGTTAATGCAGAAGTCAGTGCATTAAGTAACACATCACTTTTTAGAGGGTACCTACCATTTCCACCCCATCACCTCCCTGTTCCCCAGTCCTATGTTGGTCCTACCACAGCCTCACTCAATCAGTCTCCCCTCATAATACCACCATATGCCAAAGGCACAGTCCAAACTCCCGAAATGAGGATTACGGCCACGATTGCAGCCAGTGTGCAAAATACCCCCTGGTATTTGGGGGTCCCAAGTTCCCTGGCTACTCCTGCTTTGCCTGGCTGCTAACTAACTTGCCATAGCAGCACTCGTGCCAGCTTCAATGCCAACAAAATGTTTGGATAAACATCTTCATCTGGAGATGCTCTGTTCCAGTTTTGTGATGCAGTTGCCTTTGAAAGCAGACCACTGCTACATCTACAGCACCACCCTGAGGCAGACCACTGCTACACCTACAGCACCACCCTGAGGCAGACCACTGCTACATCTATAGTGCCACCCTAGGGGCAGACCACTGCTACATTTACAGGAACACCCTGATGTAGACCACTGCTACACCTACAGCACCTCTCTGAGGCAGACCGCTGCTAAACCCACAGGACTACGCTGAGGCAGATCACTGCTACATCTACAGGACAACCCTGATACGCTCTAAGGATATTGTGTAATATACTCATCATCAAACGTATAGCAGATGCAACCAGAAGGAATCAGCCAACAGGAATGAACCTTGGTGAGTAGGTTTCACATCATGAGACATGTGAATGACTCAAGATCAAAGTTACACACACACACACACACACACCCACACATAATCTGGTTTCTGTGAATTATGGGGCCATTACATAGACTTTTCTTTTCTTGGAGAATACCTCAAGCCTAACCAAAACTACTACTGGCCTAACCCTCACCCAAATCGTAGCCTTACCCTACCTCTACTCTTAACCTTATCCTTACTCTGACATTAATATCAAATGATCATGGGCACGAGCTTATGGTCTGAAAGGATGCAAGGTCCTCACAGCGTGAGTATATGAGTATATGATCAGGTTTTGGTCCCCACAATGTGGTATAAACTACACACACACACACACACACACACACACACACACACACACACACACACTTTAGACTGTCACATATCCTCTCTTCCAAAGTTACAGGCACACACAAACATGTGAGTGCACACACACACACACACACACACACACACTCATTACATGGAGAAATACAGGCTCAATGTGCACACTCCATCTGATACTCCCCCATACCCTGACACACACACACATAAATGTGCCTACACACCCACACACACACACACACACAAATAACACACACACATAGTCATCATAGACTATGCTGCTCTCTGGTGTACACACACACACGGTCATCATAGACTATGCTGCTCTCTGGCACACACACACACACACACACACACACACACTGAAGTGATATCCCCAGGGTCCCCATAGTAATCTCACA
>CM067486.1:5520251-5592028 GCA_034552555.1 Semaprochilodus insignis
CCCCACCCCCACCCACTCCACACAACACCCCACCCCACCCCACACATGCACCGTGCCATGCTGGCTCTTTGAGTTGGTTTGATTTCTCTTTCTTTCTAAAGGCAGTGGGAGGAAGACAGCCTTTGTGCCCGCCCACACAGTCTTAAAGCTTCCAGATGAATTTTTCTAATGTGTGTGTGTGTTGTGTGAGTGTGTCCCTCTTTCCCATTTTAAACCAGGCTACAATTTATCTATTTTCTGTATGTTTGCGTGGGCGTGGGTGTGTTAGAAGAAGAACTGGGCCATAGCGATGTTTGTTCTCGTGCTCTACATGAATAATGCCATCCGAAGCCATATGGGGGAACTAACGCTAGACTACATCAGGAATATTTACAGTGTAAACAGATAAAGAGTTCAGATCTGTGTTTCCTCTGCTTCCTCTGCTCTTATTTAAGTACAGAGGAAGTGGGACAACAGTGAGGTTTCCCAACTCTGTACACATGCAGCGCTAACGTCAAGGCTAAAACGGCCAGATGTAACAAGTCAAGTCAAGTCCAAGCCCCCAAATGAGTAAGCCAGAGGCGACAGTGGCAAGGAGAAATTCCCTCAGAGCAAGAGGAAGAAACCTCAAGAGGAACCAAGACTCAATTCATCATCTTCAGGCCAAACCCTGATAGCAACAAACACAAAAGGATCAGAGTTTATAGTTATAGGCAATATTGAACAAGAACTGTTAGTAACTGTCAGATAGAAGACTATGATGGTGGTCTGTTAGAAAGAATAGGAGAAGTGTTGAGTGTTTTGTGAGGCGGAGGAAGAATTGTCTGATTAGTCTGTGATTAAATAGCAGGACCACCGGATGGGCGCACGGGATGCAGGTGAAGCCCCCTCATAGCACAAGACAAGAAGAAGCTTCATGGTAGGAAAACGGGTCAGCAATACAGCCAGGCTGTGGCACCCAGCCGAGGCAGATGAAGCAGCAGCATCAGAGCGCACAGGATGGGCAGTAGCTCTGCATTAGACCACAGAGTTTGGGTAATAGCTCAGCTCAGGCAAAGACAACACCCAGACAATTAGCTCTGACAGAAGGACTTAGAGCACTATATGGTGTTAGCAGGGAAACTAATTACCAAAGGCTTGACTGAAGAGGTAGGTTTTCAGCCTAGACGTCCTAGAGCCTAGAGTCCAGAACACTGACTGGAAGGTTATTCCAAAGCTGGGGGGCTTTGTATGAAAAGGCTCTGCCCCCTGATGTAACTTTATTAATTCTGGGTACTAATAGTGAGCCTGCACCTTGCAATCTGAGTTCACGTGTCAGTTCATAGTACGAGATGAGTTCACTGAGGTACTGAGGAGTGAGCCCGTGTAGAGCTTTATATATCAGAAGGAGAATTTTATACTCAATTTTACTTTAACTGGGAACCAGTGTAAGGTCAATATGACTGGGCTGATAAGATAGATCAGTAGTAACGGTTACACAATACAGCACAGTAATATAATAAAAAAAGGGTTGTACAGAACATAAGTAAGTAAGCAAAAATGATTAACTATAAACTATAAACTATAAGTAATTCTGTCTGCTATAGATAAATATATATCGCTTATTACAATGAGGCAATCAAAAAAAAATTGATATGATCAAATTTTCTAGTTCTCGCAAGGACTCTGGCTGAAGCGTTCTGGACTAACTGAAACTTATTAAGGCTTTTGCTGAAGCAATCTTCATGAATTGTAACATGCCACGGGTTGTGTTTTTATATACACTCTATGGCCAAAAGTATTCATTCACCCTTCCACATCACTGAATTCAGGTGTTCCAATCACTTCCATGCCCACAGGTGTATAAAACCAAGCATGCAGACTGCTTCTACAAGCATTAGTGAAAGAATGGGTTGCTCTCAGAAGTCCAGTCGTGAAATGTCCTCCCTACTAAATATTCCACAGTCAACTATCAGTGGGATTATAACAAAGTGGAAGTGATTGGGAATGACAGCAACTCAGCCATGAAGTGGTAGGCCATGTGAAATGACAGAGTGGGGTCAGCCGATGGTGAGGCACATAGTGCGCAGAGGTCGTCATCTTTCTGCAGAGTCGATCACTACAGACCTCCAAACTTCATGTGGCCTTCAGATCAGCTCAAGAACAGTGCGTAGAGAGCGTCATGGAATGGCTTTCCATGGCTGAGCAGCTGCATCCAAGCCTTACATCACCAAGTGCAATGCAAAGCATTGAATGCAGTGGTGTAAAGCACCACTACTCTAGAGCAGTGGAGCCGTGTTCTCTGGATTGACGAATCACGCTTCTCCGTCTGGCAATCCGATGGATGAGTCTGGGTTTGGTGGTTGCCAGGCGAACAGTACTTGTCTGACTGCATTGTGTAAAGTTTGGTGGAGGGGGGATTATGGTGTGGGGTTGTTTTTCAGGAGTTGGGCTCGGCCCCCTAGTTCCAGTGAAAGGAACTCTTAATGCTTCAGCAGACCAAAAGATTTTGGACAATTTGGGGATGGCCCCTTCCTGTTCCAACATGACTGCACACCAGTGCACAAAGCAAGGTCCATAAAGACATGGATGAGCGAGTTTGGTGTGGAAGAACTTGACTGGCCTGCACAGGCCTGTCCTGACCTCAACCTGATAGAACACTTCGGGGATGAATTAGAGCAGAGACTGCAAGCCAGGCCTTCTCATCCAATATCACTGTCCGTACCCATAAACACATTCCTAAACCTTTGTAGAAAATCTTCCCAGAAGAGCCGAAGCTGTTACAGCTGCAAAGGGTGGGCCGAAATCATATCAAATCCTACGGATTAAGAATGGGATGTCACTCAAGTTCATATGCGTGTGAAGGCAGATGAGCGAATACTTTAGGTAATATAGTGTATCTTGCAGTTGATGTGCATAAACATCCGAAGGCCTCTCCATGGCACTGCAGGAAGGACTTTAACAGGAAGGCATGCAATCAGAAAAAAATGTTGCGTCATGTTGTATGTTATGCTGACATTATTTTACAGGAATTCATATAAAATCTTCCAGAAAATGGGCTCAGAATTGGCAATGTAACATGCATGAAACTGCATTAGTTAGCTGGTACAGGGTGGCCTTGAAATGAACTGTTTCTGCTATCTACTATTTGTACTATCTGCTATCTTTAGCGCGGAATATGCCGGCTAACGGTGGGGTTATTGGGAGCAGCTGCAGTGAGGATATTTAATGCAAGCTGTATCAAATCAGCTTTCCCAACACCATCATTTGATAAGCAGAGTTCATTTTCTCTTGGCATTGGGAGTCAAAGTAGAGATAGCCAATCAGTTTGCAGGTGGCTGGGAGGTCACAGAGTCTTGGTCTTCGATCTGTCTCACTTCTTCCGAATATGCCATTCTGATTCTGCATAGTGCATGCTTGCATCTGCAGTATTGATAATTGCTTACAGTCAAGGACATTAATCTCATTTGAATTGTTTACAGTATTTACTGAGGGGGGGAACCGGGGACACTTAATTAGGCTATTCAATTTATGGCTTCTCGTTCCATGAAAACGCCTTGGAAACGGTTGGAAGCACATGGGAGAAAGATGTTTTCCATTCGCTTTGGGGCAGCATCGAATTCCCAATCATTATCATAAACTTTAGGCTATGTTTGCAGTTTTGCCTTAAGACTTTCCTCCATGCTTTATTTCGTGTTTATAGGAACACAGCAGACTTATCCCGTATTTCCGAGCCCTGCTCTACATTAAGTCAAATTGCATGTTGCAATGAAGTGTAGCTAACAATGTAATCATAATTTATTGGCTATGTCAAGAAGGATATTTCCTTCTATATAACTTAATAAGGATGGTCATTAGTAACTTCCAACACAAGTTTGTTATGCTAAAAGCTTGGATTTGTTAAGAAAACAGTTCACAGAATGGTCAAAAGTATGTGGACATCTCTCCTAATTACTGAGTTCAAGTGATTCAGCCATTGTTAACTATTGCTAACAGATTTACACTCATCATTGAAAAAAATATTTGCACCCAGATGGAATCAAGTGACAGGAATGAAACTTGGTGGGCAGGTTAGACATTGTGAGACATGCAAAGTTTCACACTTGGCTGCGCATGTGATGTAAACAGTTATGGGCCTTATCGCTGTACCTGACTGACTATATAAGGTCCTCCTGTTATGTGTCCTTTCCATTCTGACTCATGCTGTTGTGTTGGTAGTGTCCTTTCCAAGTGAAGTATGTCTCAGAGAAGAGTTTGAAAGCAATTCAAGCAGTTGGAAGAGTTGGAGAGGGGTCGTATGGCTCCGGGAAGTGGGTTGGTCTTATCACTGTATTGGACGTCATATCGGTCGTGTGGGTCTACCATAGCACACTGTTGGCAGCAGTGCATTGAAAAAGGCACGCACCAGTGACACAAAGGGTCTGGGAGGCCTTGGGACAAACTACAGAGAGAAAGAACCAATGAATTTTCCGGTATGCGCAGAATGACCCAACAGCCATGATTGACATACATGCAGACCGTTATGACGACTGCCCTTAACACCACATCAGTGTCGCCAAAGATTCCAATGGTGTCATGTCAGACTGTCATGGAGTGACTCAGAATGGCAGCGGGTCATCTTCAGTGGCGAGTCCCACTTTTGTCTTGGTGGAGACGACCAACGAATCTGTGTGTGGAGGCACTGTGGTCAGCACCAAGATGAACGTTTTCTTGTCATGTGTCACATGTCCAAAAGGACGCAAAATCTGCAGGAACTGTGTGAGAATATTCAAGCTACATGGGATGGATTATCACAGGATACCATTAGGAACCTTTACAACTCCATGCTGAGACGTCTGGCATGTTGCATTAGCCCAACGCCGTACTGAGAGACACTACTTATTAATGTGTAAATGCTAGGACCGGAAGTATTAATAATTAGGTATCGATCCGCCCATCCCTACTGCATTGAATGGTGTGAGGGGAGAGGAGCAAGGCCATCCTGCGCCCCCAGAAAAAGACTGTGATTATGGCATCCCTGGAGTACAGATTCATATAGTTTACTGCTTATCATGAACACCACCACCACTCTACCACGCTGACTAGCAGACAGTAGTGTACATGTTGGTATCATGTATGAAGAACAAAATGACTCAGAAATGGCTTATTTCTAATTTTGCTTCCCTCTTTCCCTTCCCTGCTTTCCACTTTGGCCATTTCCTGTTTTGTTCTACTATGGCTGATTAAACAGTAATGATTCCAACCTAGATTCCTGCCTTCAGTACAAGACATTGTTTGATAGTGATAATCAGCCCGGCTAATTATTTATTTAAGTAATGTGTGTGCATGTGTGTGCGCATTAGCCTGTGTTTGCACGGACAGCAGTGTTGCTCTGTGCACCCTCTCATCAAGATGATTAGCACTGAAGACCGCTTTAATTAAAAAAATGCTGTGGCTCACAGGAGCTTTCATTAGCCTGGTGCCTGCCACCAGCGGCTCCTTGTCTGTCTGCCTCACAGAGAGGACGAGGAGGAACGCCGGTCCGGCTGAAATATGGTCCCTTAACGCTCCCGTCTTGATGTCACCATCGGGACCGGTCCACCTCCTCAAATGAACTTCTGATGCTAGGCTCGGATGTTAAATCTCATTAATAGCAAACAGCAACTCTGCGATGACGTTTCATCTTCTCCAATTATTCCAACCCTGAACAAAAGTGAATGACCCCTACACTTCGAAATGAAACATCTGTTCATTTGGACTCATTTGTAGAAGCCAGTTGACATTTGAATGCCTCTCGTTTGTTGCCTTAGGGGCCCTTGATGGTTTGTGATTAGAGGAATAGTTTGAGGATCAGCTGAACACAGTTTCATCCCTCACACCAAACTCAGACATGTTTGGTGTCTGGAGTTAGCTGCTTTAGTTTGACGTTGGAGCTGTGAGGTGATGCTAACTATGCTAAGCTATGCTTCCATCAGCAGTAGGGTGGCCACTTTCATAACCCCAAAAAGGAGGAAAGTAAAGGAGGGGTGGGGGTGTCAGGCACGATACTGGGACATAATTAAAATCATGACCTAACCTATATAACACATAAATGATTACTGTACACAGACGTCATAATTGGGTGGAATGGATCAGTCGGTTTATTAATTGACTAGCATAGAAGCTATGATATATCCAGATTATGCAGATGTACACTTTTCCATATATGCAGAAGATAAGACATGCAGGGTATATATATATATATACACACTATATTGCTAAAAGTATTCACTCGCTGTGTTTATGGGAATTTTTGACCAATCTTCCAGAAGCACATTTGTGAGGTCAGACACTGATGTTGGACGGGAAGGCCTGGCTTGCAGTCTCTGCTCTAATTCATCCCAAAGGTGTTCTGTCAGACTCTACTGTTAGACTGTGCAGACCAGTCGAGTTCTTCCCTACCAAACTCACTCATCCATGTCTTTATGGACCTTGCTCTTTGTACTGGTGCGCAGTCATGTTGGAACAGGAAGGAGCATCTTTTGGTACGCTGAAGCATTAAGAGTTCCTTTCACTGGAACTAAGGGGCCGACCCCAACTCCTGAACAATAACCCCACACCATAATCCCCCTCCACCAAACATTACACTTGGCACAATGCAGTCAGACAAGTACTGTTCTCCTGGCAACCGCCAAACCCAGACTCGTCCATCGGACTGCCAGACGGAGAAGCGAGAATGGTCACTCCAGAGAACACGTCTCCACTGCTCTAGAGTCCAGTGGTGGTGCTTTACACCACTACATTCGGCACTTTGCATTGTGCTTGGTGAAGTAAGGCTTGGATGCAGCTGCTCAGCCATGAAAACCCATTCCATGAAGCTCTCTACACACTGTTCTTGAGCTAATCTGAAGGCCACATGAAGTTTGGAGGTCTGTAGCGATTGACTCAGATAGTTGATGACCTCTGCACACTCTGCGCCTCAGCATCTGCTGACCCCGTTCTGTCATTACATATATATATATATATATATCCTGTAGATGACGCTACATGAGGATGATGGGGCAATGAATAGTTGCAGGGTGTGAGTGACGGGACTTATAGATTGAGAAGAGGTGCTACAGTGCAGTGAATGTCTCGTTCCATGTGTGGTAAACGGCTCCAAAGCAGATGTTAATGATTGGCTAAAAGGAGTGACTGCTTTTGGGCTTCTCAAAGGCCATGGTGTGAAGGAAATAGCTGAATCTGCAGGTGTATGGAAGCGTACGGTCATTCGGGTCTACCAGTAGTGGCTAAAATCCCAGTCTACAGGAAATTCCAGAATTGTGCCAGGGAAGGCATCCACCAAATCTGGCCCGACCGCACAATTCATTAATGCAAGAATGACTGAACATTGACGTGGCCTACATCCAGAAACTTGTCCAGACCATGCCAAACAGAATCAATTATGTGTGCTTGTGGAGGTGTGTGTTGTGCTGCTGTGAGTGGATCTGGAACTGGAGTATTTAAACACAAATATATATGTGCAGTATCTCACAAAAGTGAGTAAAACCCTGTCATTTTTGTAAATATTTTATTATATCTTTTCATGGAACAACACTGAAGATGTGACACTTTGATACAATGTAGTCAGTGTACAGCTTGTATAACAGTGTAAATTTGCTGTGCCCTCAAAATAACTCAACACACAGCCGGTAATAATGCTAAATGTAAAGTGCAGAGTGATGGTGAGAGTAATTGTGATGATCCCATTGACCGATGCACTGATGGTATGCACACGGGGGAACCGGCTCATTCTGGACTTTAAGCTTCTGAACCTCCTCCCGGTTGGCAGCTGTGAGAACAGACAGTGGCTTGGGCGAGTGAAGTTCTTCAGAATCCTCCTAGTCTTCCTCAGGCAGCGGCTAGTGTATAAATCCACAAGGTTTGGGAGCTGAATCCCATTCTTCATGTTCTGATTATGACCCCATCTATAGTTTAACAAAGCTTAAATTAGCTTCCTCTTCAGCAGTTTCACAGGCTCCACAATGTAACGGCTGCGCCATTTAAGAAGGCACATTTGAATAAGAAGCTGGTGAATAGGAAGCTAACTTCTGGTTCAGAGGGTCATAACTGGAATGTGTGCTAACAGCGATAGCTAACACGAAAGATATTAAGTCATATTTCTCTATGTAATAGTCACTGATGAACAGTGGAAATGTGTAGCCTTCTATTAAACCTATATGTTCTAGTTATAGGTGGATTTTGTAGAGCTCCCCTACGTAGGCTGGTAGTTGATACGTTGTTAGATTGTCTCCACTTTATAGGGTTGGTTATTGTCCATGGATTCAGATCCCAGAGCATAAAGGATATGCAGTCATCTCTGAGGCTCTTTTAACATGTCTGGAATGGCACTGGGGAGGAGCATGGAAGGTGGAAAGTGGATAAGGAGACGAAGAGAGTGGCCTGTGAGAAACACAACAGTAACGTCTTAATCAGGGGAAATGAGATCCTGCGTGAGTGAGTAAGTGACTAAACCCTAAAACAGAGCTGCCTTAAGGGATACGTGAGCCTCTTATCCAACACAGGGAATCTACATCCGTGTGCAAAGAAAGGCCTAGGAACATCAGACCAAAAAAGTAGTCAGTTTGTGTGTTTAAGGTGGTAGTAACTTCAGGCTCCTGCAGATGGCGCTGCACGAGGATGATGGGGCTATAAATACCTGCGGGGTGTGAGTGATGGGATCCATAGATTGAGAAGAGGTGGTACAGTGCAGTGAATGTCTCGTTCCATGTGTGGAAAATGGCTCCAAAGCAGATGTTAATGATTGGCTAAAAGGAGTGATTGCATTTGGGCATGCCAAAGACCATAGTGTGAAGTAGCTGAATCTGCTGGTATATGGAAGCATACAACAGTGACACAAATCCCAGTCTACATTCTCCTCAGAACTGTGCCGGGAAGGCATCCACCAAATCTGACCCAACTGTGCAATTCATTGATGCAAGAGTGTCTGAACATTGAAGTGGCCTACATCCAGAAACTTGTCCAGTCCATGCCAAATTGAATTGCAGCTGAGGTGTACGTTGTGTTGGTGTGAGTGGTTTAGACAATCCAGCAGTGCTGCTGGAGTGTTTAAACACCTCAGTGTCACTGCTGGACTGAGAACAGTCCACCAACCAAACCTATCCAGCAGCGTCCTGCGGGCAGCGTCCTGTGACCACTGATGAAGGACTAGAGGATGACCAACACAACTTGCTCAGCAGCAGATGAGCTATCGTCTCTGACTGTACATCTACAAGGTGGACCAGCAAGGTAGGAGTGTCTAATAGAGTGGACAGTGAGTGGACACAGTGTTTAAAAACTGCTGTGTCTGATCTACACACACCAGCACAACACAAACTAACACACCACCACCACGTCAGTGTCAATGCAGTGCTGAGAATGATCCACCACCCACATAATACCTGCTCTGTGGTGGGACTGTGCAATTAAACAAATGGACTACAGGACTACAAGTACTTCTAGAAGCTAAGTGAAGTCAATTAAATGGACAGTGAGTGTAGCTGCAAGGTAGGTGTTCCTAATGAAGTTCTTGGCGAAGGTGTAAATCAACAAAACCTATGTCGTTCATATATATAGAAAACAGTATATGATATCATTTCATGTCATTTCATGTATATACTGTCATACATGGAAGTCTACTGTGCAAACCTACACTTATAGCAAGCTATAACATTCACACTGAACTCCTTCTTTAATCTGCTTTCTCTGCTACTACGCCAGCTGAATCTAAAGAGAAAGGGACTTTTAAATGGCACAAAAGCTGTGGGTGGGCGTTCGCCTGAAGTGTGGTTATATTTGAATGAGCACTAATGGGTGGAGTGTCAGATACGGAGTCCAATAGAGCTCTTTAAAGGGGGATTCCATCAGAGGATAATGCGGATGCCGGTTTGCTGTCAAATGCTGTTGGCCCTTCCAGCTATCTTCCATACACGAAGCGTTCACGTTTTTTTTTTTAACGATGGCGTTTAAAAGCACCCCCCCCTCCTCTTTTCTTTTTCTTTCTTTTTTTTAGGCGAAGGAACGAGAGAACGGTCATAAATATTAAGGCCCCACTAAGGCTCGGATGGCCTCTGGGCGTTCTCGTCCGCAGTCAATCACAACGTGTCATCACGGCTCCCCTGAGGAACTTTGGCGAGGATGTCGCTTCTCCGCTCTTTCTTCCAGACTGCATTTTTCATACAAGCGGGGGGATTCGCCGGCGACGTTCCAGTCATGTTTCTTTCAGCGCGCTTCCTTGATGTGTGACATTTTCTGCTCTCTCTTTGGAGTAGTTACGCCGCTGAAACGTTCAAACGGATGAACTAATCGAGCAGTGAGGGAAGGCTTTCAAATGGCGACGGCTAAATGTCATCACTGTCCGCTCCCATTTGGCGCCAATTGCGTGCCGTTGTCGCATCACGGAAGCTGCTGTTATCCTTCTTGCTACCCTTTCTTTTGGTCCCATTCTTGTGTCTGTATGATGTATCTGGTTGGCCGGAACAGAGTGGGCGTCGTAAAAACAGCTTTACGCCCCTGTCACCAAACATATGAAAGTGTTGGGATTACATGAGCAGAGGAGTCGTATGTCTGGCAGAGCTGTTCGTTTGTCCGTGTGATGTTTTGCTAATTGCGCATGGCGTAATCAGGGCAGGCTCTTGCGTCCTTATGATTGAGTGCGGGCACAGCATGACGGATGGAGGCTGGGTGTTGGGAAGCTTCCCTGACGTGGAGAGAAAACTTGTCTTCGAAGATCACAAAGTGGAACACGTAAAGCTGATCTGCTCATGTCTTCTGCAAGACGTGATGAGGCATAAGAACAGTTGCATAAATAGTTTCACCCAGAAGGAATCAACCGGCAGGTATGAAACTTGGTGGGTAGATTTGACATTGTGGGACATGCAAATGCTCGGCTGTGCATGTGACATTAGCAAGGATGGGCCTTATCACTGTACCTTACTGACTCAACAGCCATGATTGCGGACATTCAGCCAGCAGTGATGTCCTCCGTGTGTCATTCTGTTAGTCCCAGCACCATTGGCAGACGGCTGCATGATACGGGACTACATGCACACAGATAGTTATGACGACTGCCCTTAACACCACGTCAACGCCATCAAAGACTGCAATGGTGTCGCGCCAGACTGTCATGGAGTGACTCAGAATGACAGCGGGTCATCTTCAGTGACGAGTCCCGCTTTTGTCTTGGTGGGGACAACCAACGAATCCGTGTTTGGTAGGCAACGTGGTCAGCACCAAGATGAACGGTTTACTGTCACACGTCCAGAAGGCCTAGTGTCACTCCAACTCCACCCTTACCGCAACATCTGCAGGAACTGTGTGAGAAATATTCAAGCTGCATGGGATGGATTATCACAGGACACCATTAGGAACCTCTACAACTCCCTGCCGAGACATCTGCATGTTGCATTAGGCCCGACGCCATACTGAGAGACAGTACTTCTGTATGTGTAGTTCAATAAATATTGTCCATATCAGTCTAAATTTATCATCATTTATTGTTCCAGGTAACCTTTATCTTCCTTCCCGATATCACTGCAAACCTACACTTCCTTCTGGGTGGAACTATTCTTTTGAGTGTATATCTGTCCACCTACAAGGATCAAACAGAGGTGCTAACGTCAAGCAATGCTATCTAGTGTTGAACCAATACCAATACTGTATTGATCCTGATACCATGAAGCACTTTAATGCTTGCGTACAAAACATCTGCAGTGTGGGTTAACAAATAGAGGAAAATTGCTTACGTCAAAATCTGTAATGACAGCGCTTTGTGTGCAAAACCACACTAACAGGAGTCCCTTACCTGAATGGCTAAGCCATGCTTCTTTCAGTAATCCCTCATCTCCTGCTGGAATCTTTTCTGAGTGAAATTACAGTTTTTAGTCTTTAGCATATCAGGCGTGTCCACTAGTCCCACCTGCAGTGCACCCATTGCTTCAACCAAGCCAGATAAAATGCTAAAAATTGCTGCTACTGACAGCGTGAACAATGGAAATATTTACTGAACTCCAGCAGATGCAAATTCAGATACAAAACAGCATCCAGCACCATTTCTGCTGAGCCATAGAAGCAATTTCTGGGCTTGCATGTACACATCACAGGTTTATCCATATATTGTTCAGATCTGTTTCAAAAAAATGTGTACAGTCAAATATGTTTGTAACACACACACGTTTCTGAATGAAGGCCACATCAGTGTTCAGACACTCTTGCATCAAGGAATTGCACAGTTGCACCAGATTTTATGGATGCCTTCCCTGGCACAATCCTGAGGAGATTTTCCTGTAGACTGGGATTTGTGCCATGGCTGGTAGACCCGTATGACCATACGCTTCCATACACCTGCCGATTCAGCCACTTCCTTCACACTATGGCCTTTGACTATAACCTTATGTTAGCATAGCTACAGCTGAATAGTCTGATAAACTAGCTTATTACACAGAAGTTCATTTAATTTTCCTGTCTGCATCTATTTGCACATGTTGCTTCTGTGTGATTATCGTGGCGTCTCAGTGAAAACCAGCCAATCAAAGCACAGCTCATCAAATTATTCACAAGCTCATCAAAAAAGGGAAAACGGCCCGTTTCATTCTTGGGCCAAATCATAAGGTTTGTAAAACTGTATCTGGGCACCCCAACCAAAGTCACATACCCCTTATGTAGACATCTGAAAATTTAAAATGCTGAATAAATGCATTCTATGGCACTTTCACAGCTAGCTAGCTAACAGGCTACGAGCTAAAAGCTCAATAGCCAGTTATAATAATGGCTATAATACAGTAGGTAGATGTCCTCAACCTAACCATTTACCTATTAAGATTGTATATATATATATATTCTTTCATTCTTTTTTTCTTAATCTCTATTTCCATTGTACCATGCATTTAGTTAAAATCCTGTCACAACTTTTCCCAGGTATGATATGGCTGACGTATAAGTTAGGAGGTAGGTCTGATATGATTTGCTTATAAGCCACATGATCTGTTTATGATTGGCTAAGCCAATATTACACCGCTAAGGAGCAGAGGATCACTGTAGTTGTGTAGTTGTGTTAATAAACAGCATGTTAGTGGTGGATTAGTGGAGCAGTAGCACCTCCTCCAGTTTGCTTACCGCTCTCACTGTCTATTGAGAATATGGAAACCATTGGCACAGTTGAATAAAGAAGAATGGATGTAAAACATGGTTGATGATTTGAACTAATAATGTCCCCCCATCTGGGGGATGGGGGTTAAAGTCTCCCTAAAACTGGCCTAGCTCCGCTAACTAAAAGTGCATTATTCAACATTGACATACTTGCCCTAATAAGCAACAATATGCCAACGTTTAATGGCTAATAATCATGCTAGTTTTAAGAAATAACTGAATACATAATGATGTTCATTCTGAATCAATACAGGTGACAAACAACATGGTCCAACTTAAGCCTGATACTCAAGAGAATCAGCCAACACGCAATAACAAAGTGGCGACAGCATAAAACGAGGCCTACTAAATTTACCATGCAAAGTTCTCCTGCAAATGAATTCCCAGCGGTATTCATTCAGAGCTCAGCCCTCAAGAACAGAGCGTGATTATATTTAACGACTGAAAAGTTGCTTGGCGGAAGGCAAAGAGATTCAAGGAGGAAAGCCGGTGTCGATTTCTCCTTCAGCGGTCGCGTACACACGGCTGTTGTTGCGGCTGCCTTGGTTTTATTTATGTGCTATTGTCTGTTATCCTTAGTGCCATTGAACCCGGATTGTGGAGCAGCAGGCGAGCAAACGGGGGGGAAATAATTGATACTCTGCTCTGTTCTCCTCTGGATGCTGGTAACTCTGGCTTTACCACTAAATGAGAGGAAATCGATGCATGTGTGGCCGATTTTGACGATCCCAAATGAGAAAGCGGCCTTTGTTGTCTCGGCGTCTGTACTAGCAGACAAACGTTTGCGTGCTCCTTTGACGAGAACGGTTTACTCCAGTGTCACCACTACCATATATGAGCTAGTTAGTGAGAAAATAGTGGGACTTGAAAGGCACTACATGTCTGAAACGAGTGAACTTGGAAAGCGGCTAAGGCCGTGTGAAGCTAACAGCGCAGTCAACATTAGCGTCTAGCCCATCTAGCTCTAAACTGTCACTCTCTCATTTCAAAGAGGGTAAATATCAGTGCAACATCTGGCTTGTTATCCTTCACCGGCTGTGAGCATGGGGTTGAGATTTTGTTGCAGTCATTTTGCTAGCATGACATGAAGGACATGCTAATAGTTAGCAGCTAATGGCATATAGAGTTTATCCTTTCTGATCTGGTGAAAAACCATATGCAGATAATGTATCTTGAAGGTGGGATGAGCTTTCAAGTAAATACACTCATCGCCAAAGAACAGTTGCACGCAGAAGGAAGTGTTACCTGTGATACCATAAGCCTAGCAAAGCCTTAGGAATCACCTGGGATAACATAGTAATGCTCAGCCCAGGATGTGATGTAAGCAAGGATGGGCCTTATTGCTGTACCTGACTGACCCAACAGCCATGATTTTGGACATTCATTGAGCAGTGCTGCCCTCCATGACTCATCCTGTTAGTGCCAACACCATTGGCAGACGGCTGCATGACGGAGGACTACATGAACGCAGACCGCTATGACGAGTGTCCTTAACACCACATCAACTTTGCCAAAGACTGCAATGGTGTCATGCCAGACTGTTATGGAGTGACTCAGAATGGCAGCGGGTCATCTTCAGTGATGAGTCCCGCTTTTGTCTTGGTGGAGATGATCCATGAATCCGTGCGTGTGGAGGCACGGTGGTCAGCGACAAGATGAACGGTTTGTTGTCACGCATCACACATCCAGCAGGCCTGGTGTCACTCCACCTCCACCCCTACCGCACCATCTGCAGGAACTGTGTGAGAATATTCAAGCTGCATGGGATGGATTATCACAGGACACCATTAGGAACCTCTACAACTCCATGCCGAGACGTCTGGCATGTTGCGTTATCAGACATGATGGCCCAACGCCATACTGACAGACACGACTTCTGTATGTGTAGCTCAATAAATATTGATCATATCAGTCTAAATGTATCATCATTTATTGTTCCTGGTAACCTTTATCTTCCTTCCCAATAGCACTGCAATCCCACACTTCCTTCTGGGAAGTATTCTTTTGATGATGAGTGTATGTGAAGTAGTATATGTGGGTCTGTATGCAATATTAATGATGATCAGTGAAAGAAATGTTTTTTGAGCCAAATTAATGTCAAATTAATAGATTTAATTTCTCAGCATCTCACTATTCATTTGATAGGGGATCAAGCACTATATGAAAAGCCCACATCTGATCGTCCCCAAAAGCACAAGCACAGTATTCCCATACAGGATACGAAAGCTTTAGCACAAGTTCTTCCAAGAAGACTCTAATGCTACGTATCCCCCCACCCCACCAGTTTGGTCCTGTTGTCCAGGGAGTAGACTCCGTCCCTGACATCCATATCCGGCAGGATCTGCAAGGGTCCGAAGACCCGGGCCCAGGACGTGGCCTACACCAAAGACTCCTTAGTTTTTAAGTCATCCTTCATATTGTACACCTTATAGAAGATTGAATATCATTTTCCATCACTTTTGACTTTGTGTCTTTCTGGCAGAACTGCGATCCTAGCTCGAGAAACAGCAACCTGTGAAAACAGTACAAAAGAAGCCCTAAATTATAAAACAAAGAAAGGTAAGTTTGCTTTGTCGGGCTGGCCCGAGCTATTGAAACACATCTCTAGTGGTGCCTATGATTTTCATAGCAAGAGCTAAAGGTTTTCTCTTATTCTGTCTTTTTCCCCTCTCTCTCTGGGCAGTCATTTGTTCTTGTTCTCGCTCTCTCTCTCTGGACTGTCCACATGACCAGATGGCTTGGCAGAAGTGGCTCCTCTGAGTGCTGCTCATCTCTCAGTGGCCTATAGAGAGAGATAGAGTGAGGAGGACAGAGGCTGAGAGTGAGAGAGGCAGGGAAAGATGTAGTCAGCGAACGAATCACTGATGGGCAATAAAAGACAACGGCAGCTGCACTAAAATTAGATGTACACAAAGCTCATGGCAAGACGCTCCTGGCAGACGACACCTACGGAGCGCCAAGCTTTCCTAACGGTGCCCATGGAAGCCTTCTCATCACCGACACCAAATGTCCCCAGCAACAGCCCCTTGGAGGAAGCAACTCCATTAAAACGTGACAAAACAAGAAAACATCAAAGTTGCCATGTGTGGCTAGTGCAAAATGTGCTGTTTGTCCACTGAGGTTGCAGATCAAATGCAGTCTCAGAATCAGAAACTATTATTCGCCCAGTACAGGGCCGTTCTATCATTAAAGGTGCCAAGTCCACAGAGGTTCATGGAGCCAGCATGGGAACAATTACGCAAAGTTCATCCCGACTTAAATCGAGTATGGAATGTCACCGGAAGACACTGATTGATGAATTTTAGCTTATTTTTGGTTTGCTGATAATTAGAATTCAGAGATAATTACAGATTATTTAAACTTAACATTGCACCTAGCATAAATTAGCAACCACTACCATTAGACATGTGAAGTTTTATTTATTTATTTATTTATTTCATTAGTCGGTTATTAACTATTCGGTCTCCCCCGATGCGTGGGGGTTGGGTTCAGGTCATTTAGAATAGTGTCAAGCTGTAGTTCGGTTGGAGCTACATTTTGTCAGGCTAGAATCAAGGGCCACAATTCCAAGCCCTGTTAAAGCTCTACTTGGAATATACAGTAGATATAAGCTCACCGGACAAAACAAAAAAGAGTCACCTTGCGTGTTTAAGGTGGTAGTAATTTAAGGCTCCTGCAGATGGCACTGGACCAACATGATCAGGCTTTAAATACTTGCAGGGTATGAGTGACGGGATCCATAGACTGAGAAGAGGTGGACTGAAAGTGCACTGACAGTCTTGTGCGGAAAAAGGCTCCAAAGCAGATGTTAATGATTGGCTAAAAGGAGTGACTGCATTTGGGCGTGCCAAAGACCATAGTGTGAAGGAAGTAACTGAATCTGCAGGTGTATGGAAGTGTACAGTCATACGGGTTTACCAGCAGTGGCTAAAATCCCAGTCTACAGGAAATTCTCCTCAGAATTGTGCCAGGGAAGGCATCCACCAAATTTGGCCCAACTGCGCAATCCTTTGATGCAAAAGTGGCTGAATATTGATGTGACTTACATCCAGGAACTTGTCCAGTCCATGCCAAATCCAATCACAGCTGTTATCTGTGCTTGTGGAGGTATCACATGGTATTAGGTATGTTTCAGTCCCACGTGACTTATTATGCATATTCTGAAAAGTGCATTAATCTCTTTTCACAGTAGCCGCAAAATGCTCTTTCCACTAGTTTTGAAAGCATCTCAGTTACATTACAGTATTAGGACTTCCATGTCTTCAGATAGAATGAAATGCCTCGGGAGAATGGAATGCTCCGCAAATAGTAACTTTGAAAATCTGACTTGTGATGAAGCCAGACTCCACAGATCAGTGACTGCTCGACATCAAGCTAAAACAGTCATTGCCAAGCAGTCGATTAGTCAGTTAGTCAGTGCCAAGTCTTAACCACGCTAACTAAATGGATGTTGTGGGTGATCTTAAAGACTCTACAGGCTCACACTTAACAGTTACAACTGACGAAATGTCTGAAACAGTACATATCCTGAAATACCACATATATGGAACAATAAATGATGATAAATGTCGATATGGGCAATATTTATTGAGCCACACATACAGAAGTAGTGTCCTCAGTATGGCGTCAGGCCCCCCAGACATCTCGGTATGGAGTTGTTGAGGTTGCTAATGGTGTCCTGTGATAATCCATCCCATGCAGCTTGAATATTCTCACACAGTTCCTGCAGATTTTACAGTAGGGGTGGAGATGGAGTGACACCAGGCCTTCTGGACACCATAGCAGTCTTTGGTGACATTGACACAAGCCAAAAGGCATGTCCTTGCTTACATCACATGCACAGCCGAGCATGAATCATTTGCATGTCTCATGATTTCAGACCTACCCACCAATTTTCATTCCCGAGTGGATTTTGATGAAAAAGCTTTATTTTATCTTCGTCATGTTCTTTGCAGTCAACCGAATATGTGATTCCTAAGGATGCTCAAATATCAAATTCATAAAAACTGTACTTGCCATCCATATTTTAGCCTGGAGAGAGAAGCTCCACAAGTGAAAGTTAGAAGCTGGAGATCCAGTAAGTTTCCAATCCCTTGTGCAGACGTTCTCCGTGTGCCAACTCGACTCTTCGTTCATTCAGACCGTCTTTGGAGAAAGACAAGTTGTTGGTAACAGTTTCTCGTTTCAGTCGCGAGTGACATGTATATTAGCAACAGCAGTAGTACGCTGTCGATGTTGGGGTAGAGAGTTGAGGGGGGGATCAGACATGAAAGAGAGGGAGGAGTGAGAACGTAGATGAAAGATACACAGGCATCTGTCATGTCCAAGGCTGCTCGTTTCCTAGTCACTTTGATGTGCCAGATAAAGCCATATAAAATATTAATTTTCGTCAGCGTACACATGATAGGCAAAATCAGCAAACCTTTTACAGGCACTTCTCTCTCTCTGTCTCTCCCTCTTTCTCTCTCTCTTTTTCCCACATGTGATGGATCGCATTCATTTTCAGGCCTAAAAGTGCCATTAATAACAAATGGAATATGAGAAGGGTGGAAAAAAAGGATGGGATAATTGGAACAGGCTGGAGATCATTGCATGTGTGTAAGTACATATGTTGGACATGAGAAAGGGATTTTGGTTTAAAGGGCCCAATCGGAGAACACTGTAGTTCCAGCACTGGTTTTGAAATAATTCGACCATTTTGCCAATTGTGTTTGCACACATAGGAATTTGTCTACCGTGTTAAACCCATCTGTAAAGTGAAACTCCCACATACATGTTCATTACGGGGCAATGAGCACACTTGCCCAGAGTAGTGGACAGCCCTGTCCAGAGCAACCCGGGTAGCAATTGGGGGTTAGATGCCTTGCGCAAGGGCACTTCGGTCATGTCCTGTCGGTTCAGGGAATCAAACTGGCGAAACTCCAGCCCCAAGGCTGGTTCTCTAACCTCCAGTCCATGAATGCCCAAAATTAGGGTTTGATGTAAGTTAGCTTGAATACTCCTGGTCTTATGATGTGTGATACTAAGTTCCTTTAAGCCTGGCCCAATTAATGCTGAAAACACAAGTGACCCCACACAGCAGGGCAGCCATTTGCCTCGTGCACCTTATATACAGTGATAGAAAACATGGTAGTGCACAGAAAGTACAGATTCTACATACTGATACCCTTCACTTTGCTCAGTGTAGTCATGAACTCCTCTGGTGCTGGATTTGAACGTAAATTGTTTAATTCACTCGTTTATTCAAGATTCAAGAGTTTCTTGTCATATGCAAAGAGAAACAAATAGTTACACTGTACAATGAAATTCTTACTCTGCACCAGCTCCTAGACTACAAGTACTAACAATTACAATATAAATACTAAGTACTAAATAAGAAAGAAAGACTAGAGGGAAGAAAAATAGATATATATGTATATAAATTAGGATGTACATTACATGTTATAAAAGTCTGAAAAGTATAGGAGCAGAACATTTGTACAGTATGCAGTATTAGTGCAGATAAATGACAGATCTGTGCAATAGCAACCAAATATAGATTCAAGTATCCTTATTGTGTTTATAAAACATGTTAATCAAAGCTGCTATTTTTTATGATTTCTGTGATTGGTTTTAACATAGTGATGCTATTTTACAACATCTGTATCATTCTTAGTATGGAAAGCAGCAGTCAATACTTAAAGTTTCTAATGCTGCTACCATCCGTCCTTTGAAACGCTCCTTTCACCTTGCCGGCTTAATTACTCAGACGGGATAGATCATTTACGGAGCAATCAGAAGGGAAGGATCTGCATTTCTCCCGAGCTGGATTGCCTCGAGGAGTGTCACATGGCCACAGCGCATTACCTTCCTCAAATGGAAAAAAAGAAAGAAATAATAAATAGAGCAAGACAACAAAATGTAATTAACAGCTCTGATTAATGTTGTCTAGGTGCATCCAAAGATCAAGGGTGCCTCCGAGCTTATTGTGTTAGTATTCCTGACAGAGGAACACAAAGCAACAAAGCACCCTTCCAAGTAAGCAGGTCGTCTAATAAACGTTAGAAGTTGAGGGTTATTACTTTTGCATTGCTATGCTCTTCAGATATCGTTGCTTATTACATAGTAATTACATTGCAGTTAATAGCATTTGTTTTCTGTAGCAATACATTTAAGGCTGCACTTTTTTCCAAAGTGTTATAATGCAAAAAAAATTCATATAAATAATTTGACACTTATTTGTAGCTACAGCTAAGTATGGTACCAGTCAAAAGTTTAGACACGACTACTCATAGAGGGTTTCCTTATTGTCCTTAATGCTTTACTTTAGAATGAAAGTAAAGACATCAAACTAAAAAATTGCACTCTTGGAATTATACAGTCCACCTTAAAACCTCCAAAATGGACATTTCCAGGCAGATAAAACAGCTTTCTTAACTTGCAACGAGGGTTTGTATAACAAGATTTTTTTCTAAGCAGTTTTGGGACAGTTCTATTGGTCTGTCCATCATGAATATTCACTAAACTGGATTTTAAAAAATTACACCATTGCAATATTTGGCGATGTTGATGTGGTGTTGTAGGTCTGCGTGCATGTAGTCCTGTGTTATGTGTTACGTAGCAGAAAATTCAAGCAACTCCTAAGACTGAACTTTGAAGGTGTGGAATATCATACATGAAAATCAAATCAAGTTTCACACAAAGAATGGAATCCATAATACAAATAAATGTAGTCAGTCTTAAATATGTATTCTGGTATTTTTCCCTGATGTTTAAAAATTAATAACTTGCACTTGATGGCCATTTTGACTGGGAATTACCATAAGCAGCGCAGTACTGTAAGCAAAAGCAGGTTTAATGGATTCTAATGTAGCTTATTTCTCCCAGAAATAGAAACATAATTGTTACATTGTCAGTTATGCAAAATAATAACCAGTAGCTTATTCATGGAGTAATCGCCAATAACTGGGACGTCTAAGGGTTCAACTCTACTGCTTCTTGTTTAGGTGCAAACTGCAAACAGAGTATAAACAGCCTTGCCAGCGAAAGCGAGAGAGAGAGAGAGAGAGAGAGAGAGAGAGAGAGATAACCTGATCACTTTTTCTTTGTACAATGTCGCAATGGTTGGAATTCGATTAAAATGAAACATCATTTTTAAAACAAAGATTGAATTAAAACTGCAAATTTGCTGATAATCAGGCCGGCGGTGCTGCGGTAATGCAATTTCGCACAGCAAAAAGCTACTGTGAGTGGAGGAGAAGGAGAGAGGGAAGGAGAGAGAGAGTCAGAGACAGAGAGAGCAATCAGGGAATAGCAGCACGCGGCTGTTGTTATTTGAAGGGACGTCTCTCTCCGCAGGTTGGTTGGAGGCGCAGGAATGATAGATGAAAAGGAGACACAACAACAGTCAATTACGGCTGGCGCGTGATTAACTTAAACTAATTAAGCGCTCTGGATAATGGAGGGAACGAAACTCTAGCCACTTCGCAGACAGTGGGAAGTCCCTCGGCTGAGCTCTAGCTGCCCGTTTGCCTTTTGTTCTGTCTCGCTCGCTATCCCCAGCCGGCTGTGGCTTCCTCTGCCCCACGCTGTCGGCTCACACGACAGCCTGTTTACAGGAATCCAGGCATGCGGGAAAATGCAGCCTGAACAGTTTGAGTAGCAATTAGAACAATCTGGCTAACAAAAGATGCTAGCCGTGCTCTCTGTGTTCAAAGGTGCATGAAACAACTTCATATTAAGGGTGGATTCACTGAAGGTGGATTTGTGTTACCATGGATTAGCATCTCAGGGCAACGTCAAGATGCTAGCTGTATGGTGCAACAGTCAATAACAATGAGAACTCCATCTTAAACTAATCTGGCTAGATCTTTGGCACAGAGGGCAAAACTGTCGCCTCACAGCAAGAAGGGCCTGGGTTCGATTCCCTGGCCAGGTGACCAGGGTCCTTTCAGTGTGGAGTTTGCATGTTCTCCCCATGCCCGCATGGGTTTCCTCCCACAGTCCAAAGCAAAGACATGCAATCAGGTGAACTGGAGATACTTAATTGTCCCTCAGGTGTGAGTGAGTGGCCTGTCATTGATGTTTCCAGCCTTCCACCCTATGAGTGTTGGGATAGGCTTCAGCACCCCCATGACCCAGAAGGATGACCGGACTGAAAAACGACTGCAATGGTGTCGTGCCAGGCTCAGAAGGGCGGCAGGTCATCTTCAGTGATGAGTCCCACTTTTGTCTTGGTGGACATGACCAACAAATCCGTGTGTTGAGGCACCGTGGTCAGTGCCAAGATGAATGGTTTGCTGTCAGGCATCACACGTCCAGAAGGCCTGCTGTCTCTCCACCTCCACCCCTACCACACAATCTGCTGGAACTGTGTGAGAATATTCAAGCTGCATGGGATGGATTATCACAGGACACCATTAGGAACCTCTACAACACCACGGCAAAACGTCTGGCATGTTGGGTTAGTAAATATGGTGGCAACCGACACCACACTGAGAGACACGACTTCTGTATGTGTAGCTCAATAAATATTGCCCATATCAGTCTAAATTTATCATCATTTATTGTTCCTAGTAACCTTTATCTTCCGTCCCAATAGCACTGCAATCCCACACTTCTTTCTGGGTGCAACTATTCTTTTGACGATGAGTACAAATTGCCACAATTTAGACATATGGTCTTTTTAAACCTGGGCAGGCTCTGTAATGCAAGTGCAAAAGAATTTGACTGACTGACTTGCAGAGATATGAAGAGATGAACATCTGTGTAATTTACCCAAGTTACTACAATTAACTCAGATTGAAAAGTAACACCCAAGATGTTCAGACGAGCATGCGACATGTATCACTTAATAAAAACCTGATAACAGTGACAACATGTTTTACACTCGGTTGTGTTATTGCACTGTGAAAACGACAGATGTTAGATTCATACTGCAATCACTGAGATTACAATACCTTCCTAGGTCCAACTAACCCACCTCTAATAGTGCCCTAGTCACTGGTAACCTACAAAATGAGCATACACCTTCCTAGCTCTTTTGCCTGGTTCAGGAATGCTGCTCAGCATTCCAGTCATTAGCGTTGCTCGATCCTCTTCACTAAATTGCTTATCCCCTGAGTGTTAAAGTATGATGTTAAAAATGGTTTCGAAGGGTAATTTGCTTTAGGTGACCTTGTGACAAAACCGCCTTCATTCAAAAAAGAAAGAGGACATCTCACTCAAGGTCTGTTCTGCAATGTGGCTCAGGAGAAGTGGGCCATGAGCACGCTAAACCTCTTGATTTATAACCATCTCCATGAGCTCACCGGCACTGTATTAAATCAGAGAATACTAATCACCTCCTCATTGTCTCTAATAGAGTGGCAAAGCCGTTCTGTTTCAGCAATGTGTTTGGATGGGGAGGTGGGGGATGTGACACCACTGCTAATATCCTTGCTGTACGCTCTGTTAGCTGTTCTGACTTGGAAGAGCAAAGAGAAAGAATACACTTGCTGGCCTGTCAAAACACCATGTGCTCCAGTTCATAAATAATGTCCATATCCCAGCTTCATTTGCCAAGCAGAGTTGGTTGGTTTGCCAAGTTGGTTGATAAGCTCTCTGTGAGCATACTGAAGGTCAGTGATGTGAATGAGTTTGCTCTTTTGAGGTTTTTGATGCACCCATACAGTTTTTTACAGCCATATACCCTCATCGTCAGAGTTGCAGAAATAGCTGCACCCAGAAGGAATGAACCGACAGGAATGAAACTTGGTGGGTAGGTTTGACATCATGAGGCATGCGAATGATTCAGCTTTCATAGCTGGGCATGCACATGATGCAAGGACAAGCCTAATCACTGTACCTGACTGACGCAACAGCCACGATTGCAGACATTCAGCGAGCAGCGATACCCTCCATGAGTCATCCTGTTAGTGCCAGCACCATGACGAAGGACTACATGCACGCAGACCGTTACGACGGCTGCACTTAACACCACGTCAACGTCGCTAAAGGATGCAATGGTGTCGTGCCAGTCTGTCATGGAGTGACTCAGAATGGCAGCAGGTCATCTTCAGCGATGAGTCCCACTTTCGTCTTGGTGGAGACAACCAACGAATCCGTGTGTGGAGGCACCACGATTTGTTGTCACGCGTCACGTCCCGAAGGCCTGGTGTCACTCCACCTCCACCCCTACTGCAAAATCTGCAGGAACTGTGTGAGAATATTCAAGCTGCATGGGATGGATTATCACAGGACACCATAAGGAACCTCTACAACTCCATGCTGAGACATCTGGCATGTTGCCTTAGCAAACATGGTGGCCCAACACCATATTTACAGTATATTTGCAGTCCGACACTTCCTTCTGGGTGCAACTATTCTTTTGACAATGAGTGTATGTTGCTAGTTTGCTATAGGCTATATAGCTGTGAATTAACCTACCAGACACACAAGTGCCAGGAACATCTGGACCAGATGGCATAGAATGTGATGTGTTCATAAATCTTAGCTCTGAATCATTCTCAATGTCTGAGGAGTAAGATCAGGAGTTGGCCTCATCAAGGCTCTGAAGCACTGTTAAAACCTCTCTAGTGGTCAATGTTCTCTTCTAGGACAATATTCTTGTTTTGTTCTTTCTAATATTGGTATCGTTTGTTTGCTGGAACAGCATACAAAGAGCAGGTTAGTCACATCTGTGCCCCATCTCAAAATTTTTAAACAGTTAAAACCACCATCTTGAGCATTCTAGTGTCAAAAGTCCATGGAGTAGAGGAATTAGGGGGCTTTAGAGGTGTTATGTCCATGCTAATGGCAGATTTTACCATGATCCAGCAACGAAAGTCTAACAAGACCCCCTTAACAAGATCAGTTCTGGGCCTTTGAGAGTAGCAAAGTAACTGATGTGATGCTGAACAAGCAGAGGAGGCTCACTCTTGTTAGTAGCAGATTTAGTAATACTGTATTTCAATAGCATCCTGTAATTTGGCAGTCTTAGCCAAAGGCCAAAACAAACTCTGTATGCTCAGGTACCAGCAGAGGAGCGATACGAGATTACCAACAGCTTGGCTTAAATACAAGGAAACACAGGTGTGTAGCGTTAATATGCAACCAATAAAGGGGTTCTGACTGGTAGTTTGAGAAACATGGCTGGTAGAAGCATTATGGGAAATGGAGTCCATGGGATTAGCTGAGTCTAAAACTACAGGGAGATAAGATGAGCATTTATTTAACTTTGGACATTAAAAGAGGATTTATTTAAAGAACTAGGGGCGAGTTTTTGAGGGGGCAGTACTTTCTTAGTGGTGGATTTCACCACAGTCCAGCACCAATGGTTTAACACATTTTGGACATTAACAGAACATTTAATAAGGAACTGGGGGTCAAGGTTTTAAGGGGGCAGTACTTTCTTAGAGGTGAATTTTGCCACAATCCAGCACCTAATGTTGAAAGTGTACCCAGATGTGTGTTATTAGTATAAAATATGCCTTATGAGACTAGCAAAGCAACTGTTGAAAGCTTGGACAGATTAATATATAAGCCAAAGACAAATCCTAGCAATCTTTGCCTGGAGTGATCTTTAACTTTGAGTATCCGGTTAAAATGCTATACTACCAGAGTTGCTTGTTGTTGTTGTACCTAACCAAAACAACGCTGGCTGAAAATGACAATGATTTTTGATTACACAAAAATCTACGTATGATCACTCCTGAAGGTGTGGCATTTGAAATCCATACAAAATAACAAAATGAATAATGCACAAATGGTTTGAAATGAATAATGCACAAGTTTATGAATTGTCCCCCAAAATTTGTCCAATCTCACAAGACCCAGTAGACCCAGTAGCCCTATAAGTAGTTCTACTATAATGCAAGACAATGGACAGGGTCGTAAATAGTTTCCAAGAACATATGTGGATTTTATACACATTTGACACAATAACAGGCTAGACTGACTCCTTTAGCCTACGTTAAAAATAATAAACTGGTCCTCCTATAACTCTGGCCCACATCCTGGTCACCTTGAAACAGAAGTGACCATTTAAACTCATGGAATAAAGCGAGTGGCGACTGGTCTGGAAGCAGTGACAACTGCTACATGTGTGCCGGGGTATTGTTGGGGATCAGATGCCGGCATATCACAGCAGTGCCATGACTGCTCTCAGCTGTGTACACAAGCTGGCGCGTGCAATTTCCCATCACAAACACATGCGCATTTGCAAACAAGACCAAAACAGCACAATCTGGAGATTAAGAGGCCACCCAGATTACATGGTTTGTACATCAAATCAATCCGTGCTGGGGAGAACGCTGTGTAAATGCTGGTGTCCTTGTGTTGATTGCACAGATGTAGGGTAACGCTGCAGTACTGCGAGATGTGACGCTCTGGTTAGAACCTAAGAGCCAAAATATGGTGACTATACATATGTAGAGAGACCCGAGGTAAGGTCTCTGACCAGCAACTAGAGGCCTAATTAAACATTCCAAGTAAATGGCACCCGCTAAGATACTCCAACAGTCATGATGTTATAGTTCATTGCTATGGCTTAAAACAGCTTTGTCCACCATGTTGTTTTTGGAAATTGGAGAAATGTGTCACATCAGAACGGACTTGCTGATAAGGGCTTGTTGAAACTGATATTGAAACTAGTATTTATTTGAATATGAGTTAAACACAAGGTAACCTTCTACCAGTGACATGCGCAGAAATATATACACTCATCATCAAAGAATAGTTGCACCCAGAAGTCTCTTTTACTCATCGGTGGAGATATTAATGTCTGAAAGATGTGATATGTACATCATTGACCGTGATGTTTGGCAGATTCTGCTGAAGCTGATATGCGCAGTGCCAGCTGATATGCCAGTGAATGCTGTTATAGCAGAAGTTGTACTCTTCCTTCATTTAGTAAGTTGCCTATTCCAGCGGTACAGTCATGAACCTCCCTATTCCAAAGCTTCTAATCTATGGTGATACAAAACAATAGGAGTCAACGAGAATACTGGATTTGCAAAAACACATCCAGCACTGCAGCAGCCTTCGCTATAAAGCATGTATCCACTCACCACAGGCTCAATGTTTGCCCAATGGAAATGGCATATCTAAATCAGAATCAGCAGACAGCTGCAGTCGTATACTGCCACTGAGGGTATTTAAACAGTCTTACCTTTGATTATATCGAAGAAGACGTTTCCTTTGACTTTTTGACGCCACCCAAATTGACAACAATGACAACTTTAACAGGTCCGTCTTTTGACTGCAAGTGGAGCCTCAAATTTAGACACTGCTTGCTGCTAAACCGAAGGCTTTAGGCAATGGCAGATAGCAACAGTTGCTTAGCAGTGATGGGTGGGCTGAGAAAATAAGGTCCCTGTTGGAAAACATGGTGGAGATTTGATTGGCAGATTTGATAAAAGCAGTTCTCTCGTTTGATTGGGTAGCCCATTAACCAATTTGTGTAGGCCCAGCCCAACCATTGCTATGCCTCACAAATCTACAAAGCTGGCCTGAAGTCTGATCTGAACCCAACAAATATTTGCAAAACTATGTAAAAAGCTGATGTGAATAGTTGGGGCCCGTTGGGTTCAGACCAATATTTCAAGCTTGAGCTCTGGTGCAGGGAGGCCTGCTGGACTGGCGCTGGATGGCTGTCTGTAATTAGGCCAGCTCCCATGCATATTTCTCACAGGTGACCTCGTTCCTGGCTGCTTTGAAGTCCTGCACCCAGAGAACTTTTTGCTAGTCATCAATTTAAAGAGCTTATCATTTGGAGAACTGTCAGAGGGGTTAGAGAGGAGACTACTGCCTCTCAGTGCAGCTGAAGGGAAACTCACAGAAAATCGCTGACTGCAGTCAATGTTCTTTGGAGTGCCCGAATCATTCATGCCTCGTTCGTTTTTGCTGTTATGTGTTTTTTTTTTTATATGATCGGAGATTGCACCAGCAGGATGCAAGAGCAATGTGGTCTTGTGTGTTGTAAACGGAAGGAGTTTGTGGCAATAAAGTAACCCTTATTTTAGTGAAATATACCCAAAAATAAATGAATAAATAAATAAATAAATAAATAATAAAGAAATAAAATTATACACCAAGAAGGAGCTGTTGTAATGGAATAAAACTCTGTGTGTGAATGTAATGATGGTATATGTAAGTGATTACAGTATTAGAGTGAAAGTATAAGTTTACTAAGGAAAACTGTACAATTGAAAGTAGACTCTATTACCCTGTTGAGCCGTTTCTAGCCTGGATACAAGATGAGATACGATTGGGCATGGAGGCATACAGGTTCCGTATGGCATCCTGCGCTACATTTGCCGACAGGTACTGCAGCTGGGCCTGTAGATCCTGACCACTCATAGGTTGCCAAAGCTGGTGTCCCAGCACGTCCCATGAATGCTGGAGTTGGTCAAGAAAGTGTTACAATCTGTTGGAGACATTCCTGGGAAACCCTTGCCGAGTGTGGGTCAGCATCAGTGGTGAAGTACACAAACCATGTAGCTGATTTAAAGTAGAGATTCCCAAGGTAAAATATTACCCCAATAAAAGTGAATGTCCTCCTTTTAGACCTCCACTTGAGTAAAAGTACTGAAGTATTAACCCTCAAACGTACTTACGTATGGAGAGTAACAGTAGCATGATTTATTATGGCTCTAATGTCCCATTATCATTTCTGCAACAAGACTGTTTTAATAGAAAGTCATTAATTAGTCTGACGCTGATGTCTATTCAAATGATCAGAAGCACAGAACACTGAAGGAGAACAGTTTCCATTAGCTAGAACTATAAAATATCTTTTGGCAAACAATTAATGTTTCAGTTTAAGATTTATTTGCAACTTAGTTACAAGTTAAAGTTTAATACAAACTTGCTTTAAACAGGTTCACAAAAGAGTTTTCCTTTACTATATTGAATCTGTAGATCTCTGTTCATAAACATAAATGTGTAAATTGTATAAATGCAGAAAAAGACACTCACCCGTCACAAGTGCATGTGTACATGTTTCTATACTGTGTTCTATTTACCCACAAAGTCAGAAACAATATGTTTGATCTGTTCACTGATACTTTGGTGTGTGACTGTCAGTCAGTGTTTGTATTAACCCCATCCTGCTTTACCTGCCTTCCTCCAGGTGGTATTTGATGTAGTCCAGGCCTGAAATGGACATTTCCATGGATGCTAAGAATCCATGAATAAGCTTGTTTCATTTTTCATTCATGCTACATTTTATGTCCACATAAGCTGAAAGGAACTAAAAATTTGCATAGTGTAGTGGAGGAGTAAAAAATAAGATGTTTGAGTTTGAAATGTGATGGAGGTAAAGTACAAAGTTCAAAGGTCCAAAATGGAAATACTTTAGTAAAGTACAGATACACATAAAAACTACTTAAGTACAGTAACTAATTACATTTACTTAGTTACTGTCCACCACTGGTGAGCATTATCCTGCTGTAAAATGCCAGTTGGAACCCTGCCATGAGAGGCAACACATGTGGCCAGAAGATGTCCTGCACATGCTGCTGAGCTGTTAGTGTCCCTTATATCACAACTAGTATCACCACTAGGGGTGACAAGTTGTATGCGATGGCTTCCCAGATCATCACACCAGCAGTTGGGGCTCCACAGTAGAGACAGGACTGAAGTGCTAACCACGAGGCCTCCATACTCGAATCCAACCATCATTGGATCCCAAACAGAATCTAGAACTCTTGCTAAAGACCATACGTTACCAGTCTGTAGCAGTCCAGGTTTCCGGTTCACAACACCACTGCAAACAATGGCTGGCTGTCAATGGCAGAACATGTAATGGGCACCAAACTTCCTTCTGCTAAGCTCCTGGAAATGGTCTGGGCAGAGACAGGGGTGTGTAATGAAGGTGCCACCTGTGTCTGGATGGTGGACAAGGAAACTGTGGGAGCTGCTTGGGCTTGTCGGAGGATCAAACAATCCTCTCTACTGGTGGTCTGCCTGTGCCATCCGGAGCCTGTTCGCTGTGTGCTTGTGCTGTCACGTAACCAGACCACCCCTGTAATCATTTACATAATCTGCATGAGACAAAACTGCATGCCAGGTTTAGTGGCAGTCTGACATTTCTGCCTGGGTGTGTCATTTTTTTGTCAATAGGTGCATATACCACTAGGAGACAAGTATATATTCATGTTTGAGATGGAATTTTAACCCATATAGTGGTCGGATATTCACCTTCAAACAAGGCAATTTCAACAAAGGCAAAATACGTTAGGAGTACAATGAATGTCTCTACAGGGGATAAACTACAGATGCTATCTCGGTGTCTTTGCTTGGAGATGTAAGTTCTAGTAGATGGATAATCCAGAGAAGAAAAGTATTGATCTCTTGTCAGATCTCAAAGATTTTCAGTCCGTTCCAAAACAACCACATAGCTGCAATAACAGGAAATGAAATTTCACTGCACAGATTGGGAACTCTTGCTTGTTACAAGCACATTCAGTGATGTCTGAGACATTGTCTTACAATAGTGAGATAAGGTTTTAACCTAGAACATCTTTTTTAACGATGAGGAAGTACATGCAGGGTGTTTTCATGAAGCCTGAATTCCTAAGGCATTATGAAATGCACTTATAACTCTTCGTAACTTGGTAATAATGTTTTGTAAGCATATTTATAAAATACTGCATCTTAAAGGAGGTTATAATAATGCACTGGAAGTTTTTTTTTGATGGTTTATAAACATGAAGTAACACAAGTGTTACTACTCATTATAATGCCTTTGAAATGGACACATCACCTGTACATGATAATATAGGTGCACAAATAGTTGCACCCAGAAGGAATAAACAGGTTTGATATTGTGAAACTTGTAAATGATTCAGGTTTCACGCTCTGTCGTCCATGTGTTGTAAGCAAGGACAGGCCTTATCGATGTACCTGACTGACCCAACAGCCATGACTGTAGACATTCAGCGAGCAGATATGCCCTATGTGAGTCATTCTGTTAGTGCCAGTAGCATTGACAGTCGGCTGCACGATGACCAAAGAATCTGAGTGTGGCGGCACCGTGGTCAGCACCAAGATGAACGGTTTGTTGTCACACATCACACGTCCAGAAGGCCTGGTGTCACCCCACCTCCACCCCTACCGCACCATCTGCAGGAACTTTGTGAAAATATTTAAGCTGCATGGGACGGATGATCACAGGACACCATTAGGAATTTCTCCAACTCCATGCCGAGACGTCTGGCACTTTGCGTTAGCATAGCATCAAGCATAGTGTTAGCATATCACTCTAAATCATCATTTATTGTTCCTGGTAACCTTTATCTTCCTTCCCAATAGCATTGCAGTCTGACACTTTCTTCTGGCTGTAACTATTCTTTTGACGATAAAGGTATAATAATAATAATGTATTAGCTCTTATGGAAAGCATTGTGCACCACAGTGAACCATTTCACATCAAGCTACTCTATGTGTATGTGAGTTGGGAGGTCAACTGTAGGTGCTATTATTGAGAAACCAAAGCATCAAAGAGCAACAACAGCTCAGGCACAAAGCGGTAGACCACGTAAACACACAGAGCAGAGAACACTATATGCAATGCCACGTATCAGCTGAAGGGGTAAAAAGCACTGATGGATGAATCTGGGCTTGACAGATGCCAGGAGACCATTACCTACCATAATGCATAGTGTATAATTGAGGGATAATGGTCTGGGACTGTTTTTTAGGGTTTGGGCTCGCCCCCTAGTTCCAGTGAAAGGCAACGTTAATGCTACAGCCTACAAAGCCATTTTAGACAATTAGTATTGATTATTACATGATTATTATATGCTAAATGCAATTACGTATATACTGTGTGGTAGGGCTAAAGCCCTTTCCTGTTCTGTTCCAGTATGATTGGACCCCTGTGGGTAAGCAGAGGCCAATAAAGACATGGTTTGATATGTTTGGTATGGAGGGACTACAGTGGCCTTGGCAGAGCTCTGTTGTTAGCCCCACTGAACAACTTTGGGATGAATTGGAACTTTGATTGCAAACCAGGACTTCTAATCCAACATCAGTGCCTGACCATGCAAATGCGTTTTGACTGAGAATTGGCACAAAAAACACCCCAAAATCTTGTGAAAAGGCTTCTGGGATAGGTGAAAGCTGTTACAGCAGCAAAGGGGACGCCAACCCCACATTTTATGGGATTGATTTTGGATTGGGACGTCTAACAAGCTCATATAGGTGTGATGGTCAAGTGTCCACTATATAGCATACTGTATGTACACTACATTGCCAAGAGTATTCGCTCGTCTGCCTTCACACCCATATGAACTTAAGTGCCATCCCATTCTTAATCCATAGGGTTTAATATGATGTCGGTCCACCCTTTGCAGCTATAACAGCTTCAACTCTTCCGAGAAGGCTTTCCACAAGGTTTATGAATGTGTTTATGGGAAATCCGCTCTGATTCAGCCCAAACGTGTTCTATCGTGTTGAGGTCAAGACTCTGTGCAGGCCAGTCAAGTTCTTCCACACCGAACTCGCTCATCCATGTCTTTATGGACCTTGCTTTGTGCGCTGGTGTGAAGTCATGTCGGAACAGGAAAGGACCATCCCCAAACTGTTCCCACAAAGTTGGGAGCATTAAATTGTCCAGAATCTCTTGGTCTGCTGAAGCATTAAGAGTTCCTTTCACTGGAACTAAGGGGCCGAGCCCAACTCCTGAAACACAACCCCACACCATAATCCCCCATCCACCAAACATTACACTTGGCACAATGCAGTCAGACAAGTACCGTTCTCCTGGCAACTACCAAACCCAGACTCGTCCATCGGACTCCCAGATGGAGAAGTGCGATTTGTCACTCCAGAGAACACGTCTCCACTGCTCTAGAGTCCAGTGGTGGTGTGCTTTACACCACTGCATTCAACGCTTTGCATTGCGCTTGGTGATGTAAGGCTTGGATGCAGCCGCTCAGCCATGGAAACCCATGTACTCATCTTGAGCTAATCTGAAGGACACATGAAGTTTGGAGGTCTGTAGTGATTGACTCTGCAGAAAGTTGGCGACCTCTGTGCACTATGTGCCTCAGCATCCGCTGACCCCGCTCTGTCATTGTACGTGGATTACCACTTTGTGGCTGAGTTGCTGTCGCTCCCAATCGCTTCCATTTTATTTTAATACCACTGACAGTTGACAGTTAGAATATGTAGTAGGGAGGAAATTTCACGACTGGACTTGATGCACAGGTGACATCCTATCACAGTACCACACTGGAATTCACTGAGCTCCTGAGAGCGACCCATTCTTTCACTAATGTGTGTAGAAGCAGTCTACAGGCCTAGGTACTTGGTTTTGTACACCTGAGGCCATGGAAGTGATTGGAACACACATTCAGTGATTTAGAAGGGTGAGCGAATACTTTTGGCAATATGGTGTAGTTTATTGGCATAGTAAAAAGCGTCATGTTTTTGCCAAATCTACCACCCTTTACTTGATGTCACGTTGAAATGGAGGGCGCAACACAAACCTAAATCCAGTGGACTGAATGGATCATTTGGAGAAGAAAGGTACTGGGGGTTTAACAGGCTTAAAACACCGAAAACCTTGAACCATAGCCGCAAACAACACCACGCTACTTGCATCATGCCATGCTATCACTTTTACTGCTTCATCTTTATTGGCACTGTCCTTGATTGTGCCATTGGCAGCTCCTCCTAATGAAGTGATTTCATATTCAGAGAAAAGGCTTCTCAAAATGCCACCTTTTTCACAGTGTAATGTCACATTTCCATGTTCAAACGTCAACACCGAGTCACACTCCCTTCAATATCTACATCATATTAGTCTGGGAAGACCAATTAAAGCTGGCAGTGCTTGTCATTGAGGGTCCATCATCATGCATCATTTGATTTGGCCATTGATATTTCAGCCCGAAAAGTCAGTAATCAAAAAATGTATGAGATGAATGAGCCTGCTGGGATAGACGGAGGGTGATTCATGTAATCTCTTAAAATATATCATTTAATTGCCAATCATGTGCTAATGCAATATTTAACACAAAGTTTCGTCGCCAAGTTTGCATGTGAGGTACTAATCTAGCCAAACCATATTTGCATTTGGGTTTGAAGTTGATATCAAGATTCAAAACATCATAGACAGTAACTTACCTAATAAATCTTATGCTTCACCGCATATAAACTCTGCCTCAAGTGACCAGCGGCCTTGTCTTCCAACCATATTGACTGTACCCCAATAAATTATAGATTTCTAATGAGGAATTACCTCTAGGAACTTGGCATTACAACCAGCATGGGATGACTGAAAACATTTGCCCTGGCATCCTCCCATCATCCTACCCTCTACCCTAGCATCCTATCATTATGGCTTGCAAACAGCTTATCCATGATTTCTCTTTAGTATATTTCTCTTTACAAGTACTGACTGGGTGTTTTGTTTTTAAAAATATGTATCATATATAGCGTATTTTGTATTGTATATATTATCATTTTTGTAATATTGTATTTTTCATTTCAAATATTATTCATTAATTAAAGATAGAATTTGACAGGAGTTTTCAAACTTTTGCATATAGCACCTACTTTCTGCCTGTGTGGATTTCTGAACTCTGGATCTTAACCACAGTTGTAAACTTTGATCAATGTTTTGTATATGAATGGACTGATCAGTGCTTTTGGGGCCGATACCAATCACCTTTCAGCATGATCGTCCAATAGCAGATATTAACTGTTATATTGGACTGTTTGCTGCCATATGTACAGTATCTCACAAAAGTGAGTACACCCCTACATCGTTGTAAATATTTTATTATATCTTTTCATAGGACAACACTGAAGATATGACACTTTGCTACAATGTAAAGTAGTCAGTGTACAGCTTATATAACAGTGTAAATTAGCTGTGCCCTCAAAATAACTCAACACACAGCCATTAATTTCTAAAACGCTTGTTAGTGTCACAAGGTCTCAGGTGTGAATTGGGAGCAGGTGTGTTAAATTTGGTGTTATCGCTCTCACACTCTCTCATACTGGTCACTGGAAGTTCAACATGGCACCTCATGGCAAAGAACTCTCTGAGGATCTGAAAAAAAGAAGTGCTCTACATAAAGATGGCCTAGGCTAGAAGAAGATTGCCAGCACCCTGAAACTGAGCTGCAGCACAGTGGCCTAGACCATACAGCGGTTTAACAGGACAGGTTCCACTAAGAACAGGCCTCGCCATGGTCCACCAAAGAAGTTGTGCACATGCTCAGCATCATATCCAGAGGTTGTCTTTTGAAAATAGATGTAGGAGTGCTGGGCAACCTGTGTAGCTCTAGTGAACTCCATGCCCAAGAGAGTTAAGAGAGTTAACCCGGGCGAAGGTAGGATGGTGGAGGAAGGAGAGATAGCTCCAGCAAGGATCTTAAAGCTTATTATACTCAGCAAAACACATACAAAATCACAAAACCAAAACCAAATGCTGACTGGCCACATCAATATGGCTTCAGGCATGACTTTGAGTCAGCTCGGCAGTCTTTCTCTTTCCCTTCTTTCTCTTTTTCTCCGCTCCTATTAAAGGTGTTTGCACTGCCAAGACCAAATCAGCATTAGCTGGCTCTCGTTATGAGGTAACCTGCACGCCTAAACTGAGGGAAAGAGAGTTGACTGCTCTGCCTCCTGGATCACCACCCTTGTTGCACAGCTTGGCCACCAGTATCAAATGCAAGGCTCACTACGCCGGCCTCACTGCAGAACAGGATACGCGTCCCAAGGGATGGGTTTTGTGGCAAAGGCTCCGTTCTCATGCCACTCTTGGCTCTAGTCATTAGATGTTAATCTAGTCAAAGCAGATGTTAATGATTGGCTAAATGAAGTGCATTTGGGCATGCCAAAGGCCACAGGCGTGTGAAGGAAGTAGCTGAATTTGCAGCAGTGGCTAAAATCCCAGTCTACAGGAAATTGTCCTCAGAATTGTACCAGGGAAGGCATCCACCAAATCTGGCCCAACTTCACAATTTTTTGATGCAACAGTGACTGAACATTAATGTGGCCTATATCCAGAAACTTGTCCAATCCATGCCAAATCGAAACACAGCTGTTATTCATGCTCATGGAGGTATTACACACTATTAAGTACAGTTTTTGTCTGGTAACCTTATTTATTTTACTGATCAGCTCTCAGGATTAGTCAAATTAGAGAAGGCTGATTGTCCTTTCAGTGTTTGGGTTGACAAATCAACCAATGCTGATACATAGTCGTATGGTCCTTCCATCACTAGTTTTGCATTGTGCAATGGGTTTTGAGGTTTTGACACTAAGGCAGCTAAGTGTGTCCTCTAGTTGTTGTCGCTTTAAAAGGATCCTGGCAGACTCTACAGATGAAGGCAATTTGTTTGAGTCTTCACAAATGTGGTAAGTTAATAGAGTTGCTTTATAAGCACTGATGATTTTCCCGGCAATCATTAGGCCTTCTATGAACATATAGCTCAAAACGCCTGCTAGAGTGCTTTCATGTCCTTGAATGTTTGAAAGTTTTGACTGAAAGGTTCTCATTATTGCCTTATAGCATTACGTCCACCACCGCTGCATTCACAATGCCGTCTTGTATTGCTAATCCCCAAATTGGACTGTGGTTTCTTTTAGATGAGCTTTGGAGTTTTGACAATGCTAAATAAACACAAAGTAAATATACTATATGTATTTAAACAAAGGCACTGAAAGAAACCATTTTAAAAGGTTTGATAACCTCCGCAGACAAAAAAAATTAAGTTGCGTGTTTATGGTAGTAGCATCTTCAGGCTTCTGTATATGGCATTGCACCTGTCCAGGTGTGCGACGGGATTCATAGATTGGGAAGAGGTGGTACAGTGCAGTGAATTCCATGTGTGGAAAATGGCTCCAAAGCAGATGTTAATGATTGGCTAAAAGGAGTGACTGCATTTGGGCTCGCCAAAGGCCATACGGTGAAGGAAGTTGCTGAATTTGCAGGTGTATGGAAGGGTCCGGTCATACGGATCTACCAGCAATGGCTAAAATCCCAGTCGACAGGAAATTCTCCTCAGAATTCTGGCAGGGAAGGCGTCCACCAAATCTGGCGCAACTGCACAATTCATTGATGCAACAGTGTCTGAACATTGATGTGGCCTACATCCAGAAACTTCCATGCCAAATCCAATCACAGCTGTTATTTGTACTTGTGGAGGTATTACATGCTATGGTATGTGTCCGTCACAGATGACTCCGAAATTCCGAAATGGCCTATGAAGCCATATTAACCAAAAATGCATCAGTAAATAATCCAACTTTTTCAGGAGCACATTCCTCAATGAGGTCTGACAAGGATTTTAGATATTTCACTGTCTGTGCTGCTTATCATCAGGGAATCCAGAAAAATCTCTGCAAGGCCAGAATGTAAAACTGAACAATAGTAACCTCAGGCAGCACTGCATTAAAAACTGGCATGCTTTTGTGATCACTATCAGTCACTGTATGGGCTGGGGAATACTTTGACAAACTGTTTTCAGTGAACACTGTTTGTAGCTATGTCCACAAATGCAAGTTAAGCTTGCATTGTGCACAAAGTTCAGAAACAGTGCTGACTTCTCAGAGCTCAAGCCCAGCAGAAATGAAAAGATGCTCAGTGAAAAATGTGTTTTTGGTCTAAGGAGTCAACCAATCACATTCATTGATAGAAGCATTGGACATCTTATTCTCTGGGCCAAAGAAAGATGGACATTCTAGATGTTACCAGAATGAAGTTTGAAAGCCATCGCCTGTCATGATATGGGAGGGCATGAGGGAGTAATTTGAAGCAACATGAGCTAAAAGATACACTATATTGCCAAAAGTATTCACTCGCCTATCCAAACCATCGAATCCAGGGGTTCCAATCACTTCCATTGCCACAGGTGTACAAAACCAAGCACCTAGACATGCAGACTGCTTCTATAAACATCAGTGAAAGAATGGGTCGCTCTCAGGAGCTCAGTGAATTCCAGTGTAGTACCATGATAGGATGCTACCTGTGCAACAAGTCCAGTGGTGAAATTTCCTCACTACTAAATATTCCACAGTCAACTGTCAGTGGGATTATAACAAAGTGGAAGCAATTGGGAATGACAGCAACTCAGCCACAAAGTGGTAGGCCACGTGAAATGACAGAGCGGGGTCAGCAGATACTGAGGCGCGTAGTGCACAGAGGTCACCAACTTTCTGCGCAGTCAATCACTATAGACCTCCAAACTTCATGTGGCCTTCAGATTAGTTCAAGAACAGTACGTAGAGAGCTTCATGGAATGGTTTTCCATGGATGTCACATATGTGTGTGAAGGCAGACCAGCAAATACTTTTGGCAATACAGTGTATATACACAGTTTATGCTGCCTTTAGGACATTTGTCAGGGATTTGCTGAAATGCAGAGCCACTTTTGGCACCCAGTACAAAACCTTGGCTGCGTAATCGGAGAGTACACGTGCTAGAAAGGCCTGTCTATCTGCTAGTGAAAATGTATGTTGCATTGTTCGGTGCCAAACGTTACACGCAAGGGCCCATTTGGTTGTATAGCAAAGGAACCAGATAACTGACTAATGGCAAAAAATGGGTCAGGTGATGTCTGTTGACCCCAAAGGATTCTTACCTGCTGTTAAAAGGTAATGATGGAAATACATGATGTAGTCATGATGTAATACAGTGGTGAACATGCTCCTGTCCCAGCTGTTTTGGAAAGTGTTGCAGGCATCATGTTTGGAATGAGCATATGCTCACTGGTGACATTATTAAGTACATATACCTTGTATCTACACAGCGTCCAATTTATCAGCTCCACTTACCGTACAGGAGCACTTTATCGTTGAACTATTACAGACTGATGGTCGTCGGTTTCTCTGTATACTTTGTTATCCTTGTCTTACATGGTCAGGACCCCCACAGGACGCTGTTGGCTGGATAGTTTTGGTTGGTGGACTGTTCAGTTCAGTAGTGAGACTGAGGTGTTTAAAAAAAAACATTTATTAATCTTTCTTTATCTTGTACTATATCAACAATCTTAATTTGACTGTTAATGAGCATTTTGTTAACAGTAATAATGTTGGACCGGGCATCGTCACTTCCTCTGAGAAGCTTTACATTCTTCCAGCAGTTTCCTCGATACTTTCACGATCAAGGTGAACTAGTTCTTTGTTGTTGTAATGTTAACTCCGTTCCTCAACTCCACAGCCCCACAGGCCTACTGGACTCCTTGCTGGCTTTGGTCCATCTCACTTTAGACGTTGTTGTGGTGTTGGTGAGAATGAGGCACAAGAAAGACATAAGCCCTACTCCAAACACAGTGTTGCACCCAACAGAAAACTTAAAACATTTACTGTTCCCACATTCACCATCACACAAGTCCCGAACAGCATGACGGTGACTCCCCGCAGAATTATCTCACCTCATTACCTTCAATGATGCCTCAACAGAACAACAGCCAATGACTAGAAGAGAGAGTGCTGACACTACAGTACTTTAATGTATGCATTAAGATTACATTTCATGAAACTTCTTGATGTAAAGTCACAGAGCATACTTTTATTTGCCTAATTTCCATTCAAATCTATTTCCAAAAGAAGTTACTGACATTACGTTCCGTGTCATTCATGCAAGCAACTACCCACACATACCTTAGCAGTTCTCTTTCTCATGTGCATTTAAACTGATACTAATGGAGATTAGATAATGGAACACTATATATATGATATATTAGGAAGGGGAAAGTCAAAGAAAACTAAATATAGAAGTTCACAAAGCTAAATAATAATACTTTATATAGAAAATGGGATACCTAACAACCATGAAAGAACAGTTAGTCCAACAGATGCTTATTGTAACGCTGGTGGGACAAACCAGACACTCGCAGATCTAAAAGTTACCTTTGGTTTAATATCAAAGAGCTCAACGGATGGTCCAACGCAAGATGCAAACCAGAGAGTAACAAAGGTGATCAAAACAGGCAGAGTCATAAACCAGAAAACAGGCCTGAGGTCACAATACCAAACTACAGCAACCAACCAACCAAGCAACCATAACAATAGGACAGACCAAACAGGTAAACCAAAAGACTATCAGATATCACACACAAAGACAAGCAGAGATGGTTACTTGGTTCCAGTAAAAACTGTTGCAAACACAGACTGGTTCCCTGATTAGCACCAAGGTTCTAAGAATCCTGAATCGAACCAGTTCAAGAACCAGGGCTCTTTGGTTGACAAAAGCTATTACAGTACTTTAATTAAAGGTTTAGTCTTTGAGAGATTTGAGAAAACCAACCTCAGAACTGCTGTGAGAAGACAACTCAGTGCTATGGATCTGAAATTATATGTAGTTATCAAGAGCAAGAAAAGCAAACAGACAAAATGGAAGACAATTTGCACTGGAACTCTGAAACTGGACATACAATGGAACACACATGTCAAGTGATCAGACACAAGATCGTCGTCAGCACTGCAGTGACACTAGCATGGTGGTGGTGTGTTAGTGTGTGTTGTGCTGGTGTGAGTGGATCAGACACAGCAGTGCTGCTGGACACTTCAGTGTCACTGCTGGACTGTCCACCAACCAAAACTATCCCGCCAACAGCGTCCTGTTAACAGTCCCCTGTGACCACTGATGAAGGGCTAGAGGATGACCAACACAAACTCTGCAGCACCAGATGGGCTACCGTCTCTGACTGTACATCTACAAGGTAGACCAGCAAGGTAGGGGTGTCTAATAGAGCGGACAGTGAATGGACTCTGCTGTGTCTGATCCACTCACACTAGCACAACACACACTAACACACCACCGCCACGTCAGTGTCATTGCAGTGCTGAGAATGATCCGTCACCCACATAATACCTGCTCTGTAGTGGTCCTGAGGGGGTCCTGTCCTATGAAGAACAGAGTGAAAGACGATTAACAAAGTATGCAGGGAAATACAGAAACCACATATACATGTCAAACATACTGTATCTATGCCACAGTTAAACTTCTTTTGTTCCCTGTTGTTGGGGAGAATACGTTCTTAAGTCTTTGAGGATATTCCGTACACTGGATCTTAGGGATTTTGGTAAGCCTGAGAGGGAGCAACCTAGCTGCCAGCGAATTTCACCAGAACTATGCAATCGAATCAGCCTAGCACAATTCAGCAGCAAGTGGTAATCTGCCTCCCTCTGCCTCCCCCTGACTCCCTCTGAAATTAGCTGCCCTGCATTGCTAAATCAAGCCATGTACAGGATAGCATGGCCTGGTATACCATCTGAATTTACTGCTGCCAGAACATTGACGCATTTGAGCCATCTGTTTCTTTGAGCCATCAACTTTTCTTAACTTTCTCAAGTCTCAAGGATGTCTGTATATGTACTTTTATGTATGTGCATGGCAAATGCCAATGATTAATGAGTACAAGCATCATTCAAGACACTTTGAAGATGAGATACAATATATGACATTTCATATGAGTCATTAAGACCATATAGATGCCGTCTTTGAGCCATGTATTGCACTTGAACCAGTTCTAAATGTGCTAAATGAAATGCACCTGTGAAATATGCCCACATTTATTCCTTCTCCAACTAGCATACAGAGATGTGCCCAATTAACTCACTCCATTTGCATGCACAGGTTATAAACCACTGATTTCATAACTCTGAGATGTCCAAATTTTGCTTGATGGAGCTGTGCGTCTAAAGCAATGGCTTTTGGTGCGGTAGAAATCCAAACTGAATCAACAGTACAGTAAACAATTGGAAGAGTCATTTCATATTGGCAGCTACTGGGCTGTCCGTTGCATGCGAGTGGGCACGAGGTTTTCTTTGGGATATACATCTATTTTCCATGTTTTCCAAACCTGCAATATCTTGACATCAGGGTATAGCCTATTGCTGGCAGCAGGGCAGTCGTCATCCTACGCAATCCGAAGCTACGACGCTATAAAAAGATTGTGTACACATCAGCTAGAAAACAAACCTCACATAAACTCAAAACTACTGCTTGAGGCGGGTAGTTTTACTCCAGTGAAGACCACATAACTGAGATAGGACTATACGTTATGTAGTCCTGTCTGATGTGCTGCTGTTTTGTGTTGCACCATTGTGTCTGAAGAATAACATTTCATTCCAATGTTCAGAAGTAAGGGTGTGCACAAGGCCAGGCTGAGGTTGCTCAAGCAGCAGTCCATCAGCCATCTTTGGCTGAGCTGCCCAATTTAATAATAATAATGATTATTAATTACTTATGAAATATTTGTGTTGTTTCTGTTTTTGTGCTTAAATACAAGCAACCCATAATAGCTATGGGAGACTACCTGTGAATGGAAGACCCCCACATATGCTTCTGAATAATGTTCAGCTTGTGACATTTCAATCACGTCATGCAATATTGACTTGTATTATGCAATCGCATGGAGCATTCTTGGCTACCTAGCTAGCTGGCTAACATATAGGCAAGTTATATGAAAGAAGCTAACATTATCTCCAGTTCAGAGAGCGTTGGAGAGCCTGGCAATCAGTCAAAGATATGTTCACTGTGTCTTCTAAATATGTCATATACAGTACCAGCCAAACGTTTAGATACAGCTACACATAGGTTTCCTTGTTTTTAGCTTAATGCTTTACTTTAGAATAAAAGTGAAGACATCAAACTATAAAATAGCCCTCATGGAATTATACAGTCCACCTTAAAAACCCTTCCAAAGGGAACTTTACAGGAGAATAAAAAAGCTTTGCAATGGAGGTTGATATAAGATGTTTTGGACCAATTCTATTGGCCTCTCCTTCATGGATATTCACTAAGCTGAAAGAGTAACCAAAGCTTTTAAACTGTGCAGAAAAAGAAAATGAGATTTTTTAATATACTGTATATTAGAGGTGGAGATATGGCAGAAATACTGTGATACATCAAGAGCATATGTGGTATATCAGGATATGTATTGTTTCAGACATCTCATCAGTTGGACCTGTTAAGTGTGAGCCTGTAGAGTCTTTAAGATCACCAATCACATCTATTTATTTGGGTGTGTCTAAACTTCTGACTGGTAGTGTATCTGACATCAGTCTGAACAGATCAAGCTCCTAAACTGACCCACCTGCTCAAAAGAACAATGCTTCATGTGGCACACTCACGCAGAGATAAGCAATCATGACTGTTATGGATGGAATTCCACTCCTGGTTTCAGTTTCATCTTCTCCAGTATCACAGAAGCCGGGCTTATCACCCAGAATGCGTTCCAGCCTGATGTAAAAAGAGTTTCATTTCTCTAAACTTTGCTTTCAGACATTTTGCTTTTCTTTGACGCAACCTCACTGACTTCTCTCAACGTCTGGCCAGTTATTTCAAAACCTTGGTAAGACTTTACGTTAAGTGTTGACTAACTAACATAAAGTCATACATTACTAAACATGAAGTAATACATTAACAATGGTTAACTAATGCTAAGTAAAGACATAACCACATGTTTACTTAACAACAGTTAACTAATGTTAAGTAATCATGTAACATCTACATGTTTACATGTTAAGTAAACTGTAACATTAGGTAACCACTGATAATGTATTACTTCAGTTACTTAACACTTAACAAACTGTTACTGAACTCTTTTCACAGTTCAGTTGCCTTCTAGTGCCTTCTAATTCTTTCTTTGTACAGAAATATCAGCCCAAATGTTTGAGGTCTCAGCAGCTATTATGGCGAATATTGGATTTCTGTAAAGATTTGGATTGCTGCATATCAGGCACAAATTGGATTTCAGTACCACATATGAATGTGTCCCAAATTAAATGAGAAAATATCCAATTCAGTGTGCCTGTTGCCACATTACCATCCACATTGCTCATCAGTGTCACATGTAAAGAAAAAGATCAGATTTTGCCACTTTTTTTCTGTCCATAAGAAAAACAATTAAGGAGCATTTACAGTGATGTGAAAAGATCAGAGAACAAACTTCATGTACTGAGTTTTTAATCAAACCAGCAATCAGGTACAAATTATTCATTGTTCAGATTAAAAAAAGAATATTACACAGCCTTTGTCATCTTTATATCATCACTGTCAAAAGAAAAACAAGTATCTCCAAAATGGCAACTTTACAGGAGAGGCCTAAAACCTCATTTCTTTCTAATTGAAGTCACTGGAACCAGACTTTTTTTCCAAGTAATTGCCATTTCTGTTGGTCCATGTATCATGAAATTTTCACACAGTATAAACAGCAGCTGTAACTAAAACTGAGATACGTGTTTTATATTGGACAGCGACAATATATATGATATATTGAATATATACCGTCACTCTCCAAAGAAAAACAAGTATCACTAAAATGGCAGCTTACATGCATAAAAGTTCAAAAAGTCGACAACAATGGAGATACATGTTTTTTGGGACAGCGATGGTACCTTGCAAACCAGAACAACTAAATATAAAAACATTTTTTGCATCATTTATTTATTTTTTTATTTTTGTATTTAGATGGTCTGCTCTTTTGCCTTCTTACTCTGTCTTCCATTCTGCTCCAGGCAATTTGTAGGGATATTTTTCCCTACCTCCAAAGTTCCGTCTTAAGCACTCAGCATTCTTCTTGTGAAGTTCGTGAAGTTTGCACAAAGCTGAAATCTTACAAGGTTGCACATCTCTTGCAGTTTAGTTTTGCCTGTTGTCCATGCTCCATTACCAAAGTTATGGTGACGTGCAAGTCAGAATGTATCTTCTGCACCTTTTAAGCAGGAACAAGAAGCTGTGAACTAAATATATTTGATAACTTATATGCTTTGGTGCTTACTGCTAGATCCCGCTACTGAATAACACATGTAACACACTTAATCTTATATTGAGGAAGTATAATTGTTTCAATAAGTTTATAAATGCTCAGTGAAATATCAGGGACTCAGCATACTTCTTATAAAACAAAGCTCCTCAATCAAACCATCTTTGTTTCATGGCACGCCTCGTTTTTTACAGATCCATCTCAGGCTTTGTAGCGATGAAATTTTGGAGTTGACCCAGCTGCCATGTGCGCGACGCGACAAGAGAAGCCCTGACATCTGTAGTTGTTTGTTTTCTCCGCAATTACATCATATTGTCTGCTGAAGCCAGACGAACGTCATCTCCACAAGACGTATGTTGAGCCCTCATAGGATTGGTTGCATTTTCTGGTCCTCGTGAGTCACGTAATCCCTAATTCAGATTTCCCTCTTCAATTCATAAAACTTGTGAACTGAAGATGTCAGATTTGTCAGTTTTAGTACAAATGTACTTCTTTTGTCTCTAGAACCAAAAGGTTATGGCTTCTAATGGCTTCTTGACAACTTGAAGCACTGGTCTTGCAGGGGCAATGAACTTGCAATTGATGCATAATTGTCATTATTTTGATTGGCTACAAAAGAAGAACAATACAGAAACTGGCCTAATGTCGGCATCTACACTACTCATCAAATGAATAGCTGCACCCAGAAAGAAGGGTCAGATTGCAAGGCTATTGGGAAGGAAGATAAAGGTTACCAGGGACAATCCATGACAGTCTGGCACAACACCATTGCAGTCCTGCCTCGTGCAGCCGTCTGCCAATGGTGCTGGCACTAACAGGATGACTCATGGAGGGCATCACTGCTCGCTGAATATCCGCAATCGTGGCTCTTGGGTCAGGGAGGTAGAGCGATACGGCTCGTCCTGAAACTTGAATCATTTGCATGTCTCACCATGTCAAACCTGTTGGTTGATTCTTTCTGGGTGCAACTATTTGTGCAACTGTTCCTTTAATGATGAGCATATATTGGCATCTTTAATCACAATTTTTTTATTTCAATCCTTAAGAGTATTTTAAGCAATTAGTTCTCCTCTCCCACCTGTCTGGTAGGTCTAGGTAGGCACTTGGAGTCTTCTCAGGATGGGCCAAGCCTGTTCTTGATGCCAGGCCTGCATAAAGATTAGATGATCAGAGGTCCTTGGAAGTTCCATATCACTTAAAACTCTTTCGCTTTCAGCTCACGCTTCAGTTTCCAAATGGTGTTCCATATATACCAGATCACCCATCTTCCTCTAACATTGTTCATTCATCTTCCTCTAACAGGACCTATAAAGTAGCTGCCACCTTCTCTTGTTTGAACCCCGAATCGAATGAATAGCTCCTCATGCCTTTTAATACTTTTCAAAAGCCTTTGATGTTCCTTTAACTGATGTACTTTATACCTCATTCAATTTTCAGTCAAGGCTTTATCTCAGCTGGAGGAGGAGGAGGAGGTGTAATTGTTTTAGAACAGAAACCAAATGAAAGCTATTAAAGATCATAGATCCTGGATCCTATACAGCCGTGAAGGGAGGGAATGAACTATAATGATATGAGCCTCGTATTGATCTGGCTGGTCATAAAAGTGGGTTTTGCCCAGTAGTGGACAGCCGTACAGGGATTTTCCAAATAGGGTGTGACCATCAGATTTAGCCCTTAGGCTAGGCTACAGTACTTTGAGGTAATGGAGAGGTATTTTGAGTTTCATCTCTGAGCTTCAAACAAACCTATGAAGAAAGACAGCAATGCAGCTGCAGTGTCTCAGAGAAGGATAGGGATGGTGGTGTACAGTGACTCAGTAAGTGTAATGTGTTAGTGTACTGTAAGTGGTGTGTTGGTGTACAGTAACTCAGTAAGTGTAATGTGTTAGTGTACTGTAAGTAGTGTGTTGGTGGACAGTAACTCCGAAAGTGTAATGTGTTAATGTACTGCAAGTAGTGTGTTGGTGTACAGTAGCACCAATCAGCGTACAGTGGTCACTTTGTTTTGAGCTTGTTTTGACCTGTTGGACAGAGCTTGATTCTAGCTAATGGAAACTGTTCTCCTTCAGTGTTTTGTGTTTATGATCATTTGAATAGACATCAGTGGCAGACTAATTAATGACCTTCTGTTAAAATATTGGTGACCAAGAGTAACACTAGAGTCTCTTCACCTAAAATGAGTTTTTTACTTTACTTTTACTTTACATGCTTTACCCTGTAACTTCCTGCTCAACTTTTTGGTACAGCAAATTTTGAGTCACTACATTTTAATAAAGCAGGTGTTGAATTAACTCAACCTGATCATACCATCTCTACCAATCGGCAGAGGCAACTCCAACAGATACATGTGTACTATTCTCATCCATAGAGGAAGCAAGCAACAAGTAAAGCACTCCACACATGTGGATTGTTTTTGATGAAATTTTCAAAGGGAAGCTTATTTTATCAGCGTATTATAGTTTCCGAGGTTTTAATCTAACTTTATACAACAAAAAGTCTAATAAGGGTAAAATAATTTTCAAAAAAGTATCTGTTACCAAACGGTATAATTGTTTTTTGTGATAAAGTTATCTGTGCTAAGATAATGTAATTAAAATGTCATTTAAATTGAAGTGTTGCATTATTATTACTCCAGTTGACTAAGCCCACCTCTCAAAAACATTGTGTCCTGTGATGGCTTTATGATTTTATTCTTTTTTTAAGCAGAAATCGCATCACAAAACAATTTACATTAAGTCTAAAGTTATTGTATTCCAGGACTGAAACAAGAGTAAAGGGCATTACACTCCGAATGCAATTTGAAATATCCTGACAAGAATGCCCTATACTTCTCACAAAAAGGGCAAACCGAAGATGCAGGAGCTGAACCTTCATGAGCTCTTTTGCACACAGCTCAGATCTCCATAAGTCAATCTACAAGTGCAAATAAGATTTCATTTGCTCCTCATTTGCTCCTGGGTAGCATTTCCACTTTGGAAAACCAAAAGGAGATATTGGAGTTTACTCCCAGGAGAACTGACAAATGGTGACACTGGCCTACTGTTCATTCTGGAAAAGTGAAAGAAGCGTAGCATGATTTATTATAGGTAAAAATTGGTTTCCTGGCAAAACATGTTACTCCCCCCTACCGTATAGTTTCTAAATGGGACAAATACATCTGTTTCCAATGTTGGGTGACACATATCCTACTCATCCCCCAAGGTTCTTATGCCAATGTGTGTCAGAATTTGAAAGTTTGGAATCAGAGTGTCAATGTATACAACTGATATTAAATATATATGAGTAGTCTGTAAAGATACAGTGTAAAAAAATCATCAGCTTCAACTTAAAAAGTTCAAAAGCTACCTAAAAGTTTCAAGTTTTGGTTGGTTTCAAACTTTTGGATGGTTTAAAATCGGAATTGCTGTTTACTTCTACTCATGGCTTTATGTCTAGTTAGCTTTGAATTCCTTTCTGCAAGTTGATTTGACTATATAGCGCTTGTTGCTTCCACTTAGCAATGCAAGTCTTTGTGTGGAACTTTAACAAGTACTTGGTTTGAGTTATGCCAGCTGAAGAGGGCCAGAGCTGAAAATGAACTGAATAGAGGGTTGATGGGTTTCTACATTCCAACAACTCCCAGTTCACTTTTGTGAGGTTAACTTGTATTTACAGCCAACAGCAATGTGGCACAGCCATTAACCTTGGAATAGAAGAAAGATACACACAGTGGAAGCTAAGCTTGGGAGAAAAGAACACAAAGAGTTAAACAATATGAAAACAGATGTTGCCAAGAGCCAATAGGAAGTACCTGTCAATACTTCCTTTAACCTAAATACACGCATTGTCAAAAGAATAGTTGCAGCCNAAGGAGGTGTGGGATTGCAGTGCTGTTGGGAAGGAAGATAAAGGTTACCAGGAACAATAAATGATGATACATTTAGACTGATATGATCAATATTTATTGAGCTACACATACAGAAGTAGTGTCTCTCAGTATGGCGTCGGGCCGCTAATGCAACATGCCAGACGTCTCGGCATGGAGTTGTAGAGGACACCTAATGGTGTCCTGTGATCATCCATCCCATGCAGCTTGAATATTCTCACACAGTTCCTGCAGATTGTGCGGTAGGGGTGGAGGTGGAGTGACGCCAGGTCTTCTGGACGTGTGACACGTGACAGCAAACCGTTCATCTTGGCGCTGACCACGGTGCCTCCACACACAGATTCGTTGGTCATCTCCACCAAGTCAAATGCGGGACTCATCACTGAAGATGTCCCGCTGCCATTCTGAGTCACTTCATGAGAGTCTGGAACAACACCATTGCAGTTTTTGGTGACGCTGACGTCCACAAAGACGTCACTGAATGTCCACAATTGTCACTGTTGGGTCAGTCAGGCACAGCAATAAGGTTCGCCCTTGCTTACATTACATGCACCGCCAAGTGTGAAACTTGAATCATTTGCATGTGCAGTGATATCAAACCTACCCACCAAGTTTCACTCCTGTCGGTTGATTCCTTCTGGGTGCAACCACACTATTTTTTTTTACAGCGTATACAGTATTTTGCTGTCACCAAACCAATTTTTGACTCCCCTGGAAATCTGGAAAATGTACCTAAAGCGTCCTCCCATTTATATCTTACTCTTTCAGGTCCACCTCAGTATTCAAGAACTTTCCAAAAAACTTTTCTTCCCAGAATCCTACACCTAAAAATAGCATTTTAGTATCTGGATCATGACATATAGATACACTGCCTGACAAATTCCTGTATAGAAAAAGAGAAATTATTCATATGACTTCACAGGATTCCAAACTTCTCAACGGTCATAAAAACTCCCTATCGTGAGAAAAACGATACGTTTTTCATGAAGAAGCTTTACACTCCAAGACATTCCTAAAAGTGCCCCAAAGCAAGCTTGATTATTAATTATTAACCGGCTGTGCAGTAGGGTGAGCTGTGTTGCTTCCGCTTTGTGGCGAATGCAAACCACCATGCAGATCAATCAGAAACTTCATGATTAATTCAGCGGGGGCCTCGCTCTGGATGTCCCGTTGGCTTGGGGTGGATTAGAAAAGGAATGAGTGAGGCAGGCATTCAGGTAAAAGCGACAGACGGACCGTCTCTATCCGTGAATTAAAAGCTCATGCATGTCGCCAACGCTTCCCTGTTTATCGTCGGAGACTTAATAAAGCAATCGCCCTCGAGCCACCTGGAGAGGAACACAATAAGCACTCTCCATAGAAGCAGGTTAATGGGATATTTTATCAAGTGAGAGTTTGGGGGCACCTCTGTAGCCCTGGTGACACGGCATACACACACACACACACACACACACACACACACACAAGCACTCATAAAGGAAACATAATATAGATGTATTTCCAGTAAATCAGGGGAAGAGGGCCCACAGCTTCGTAGTGCAGTCAAGGACATGGAATACAGTGTGCTACTGTATGAGAGACTCACACTAAAACAATATGCATGCTCACGGTGCAGTCCTAGGTGCTATTGTGTTTGGAAGGTTGGGCAGTGATGAGTAAAACATATCCAGTATATAGTATATACTTTATACAGTAATAACAGGCCTCTATAAATAGCATCATAATCATTGTAATACCTTGTAATTGAACTTTATTATTGTTACTTATGCAATAGCAAGTCTGGTAAATGGTAACCTTTGGAATTATTGACTATTTAACTGGTGAAATGCACTCGTGGTCAAAAGAATAGTTGCTCCCAGAAGGAAGTGTGGGATTGCAGTGCTATTGGGAAGGAAGATAAAGGTTACCAGGAACAATAAATGATGATAAATTTAGGCTGATATGGACAATATTTATTGAGCTATACATATAGAAGTAACATCTATAAGTATGGCGTCGGGCCACCAGACATCTTGGCATGGAGTTGTAGAGGTTCCTAATGGTGTTCTGTGATAATCCATCCCATGCAGCTTGAATATTCTCACACAGTTCCTGCAGCTTGTGCAGTAGGGGTGGAGGTGGAGTGACACCAGGCCTTCTAACCCTGTGACCAGTGACAACAAACCATTTATCTTGGCTGCAGTGCCTACACACTTGTTTTGGATTTGTTGGTCATCTTCACCAAGACAAAAGCGGGACTCGTCACTGAAGATGACCCGCTGCCGTTCTGAGTCACTCCATGACAGTCTGGCACGACACCATTGCAGTCTTTGGTGACGCTGACGTGGTGTTAAGGGGAGTTGTCGTAAAGGTCTGCGTGCATGTCGTCCTGCGTCGTGCAGCCGTCTGCCAATGGTGCTGGCACTAACAGGATGACTCATGGAGGGCATCACTTCTCGCTGAATGTCTGCAATCGTGGCTATTGGGTCACTCAAGTACAGCGATTAGGCCTGTCCTTGCCTATGTCACATGCGTGTAAGGGGCCCAATTAATGATTATTGAGTGACCAGTCATATCATTATATCACCTCTTTGTATCTACAGGCACTGTCTATTTTATTAGCTACACTTACCACACAGATGCACTTTGTAGTTCTTAAATTACAGACTGCAGTCCATCTGTTTCTCTGTGCTCTCTTATCTACCTTTCAGCCTGATCTTCAGTGGTCAGGTCCCCCATAGGACCACCACAAGGTAGGTATTATGTGGGTGGTGGATCGTTCTCAGCACTGCAATGACACTGACAAGGTGGTGGTGGTGTGTTAGTGTGTGTTGCAGTGGTACAACTGGATGCTACTGGAGGTTTTAATTAAACACTGAGAATAGTCCACCAACCATATATATCCAGCCTACAGCGTCCTGTGGTCAACGTCCTGTGACCACTGTTGAAGGACTAGAAGATGAGTAACACAAACCCTGCAGCAGCAGATGTGCCATCGACTCCGATATAACATCTACAAGGTGGATGTGTCTAATAGAGTGGATAGTAAGAGGATACGGGGCTTAAAAACCACATCAGTTTCAAAGTGGTGCTGAGGATAATCCATCACCCACATAATGCTCAACCCGTGGTGGTCCTGTGGGGGTCCTGACCATTGAAAAACAGGGTAACAAAGTATGCAGAGAAACAGATGGACTACAGTCTGTAACTGTAGAACTACAAAGTGCTCCTATATGGTAAGTAGAGCTGATAAAATGGTCAAAGAGTGTTAGATTTGAGACGGTGGACTTAATGAAGTGGCCAGTCGGTGTATATTAACTGTTGTCTGGATGCATTTTGCTTAATCTATCCTGTTCGTTATGCTCAAACTATGATACAAATATTCTACTCTCCCAAAGGAGGAAATACCTAGCCCACAATGCTGCTGTTCCTTTATATTTAAAGCATTTCCGATTGGTCTGCACCATTTAAACCTTCGAAATGAGATTCACAGCGCAACACATATGTTGCCTTACCTCACGTGAGTATCACAGTGGCAGTATTCTCATTGAGAGGCCAGAATGCTAAGATGGAAGCCACTAGCCAAACCCAGAAGACTGTAGGAGCAAAATAAATGTCTAAACTCGAAAGAGAAAGACATTAGACTCAAGATATTTCTAGGAAGGGGGGGATCAAACTGTTGACCTCAGAGATGGAAGACCATCATGCAATACTGCGTGTTACTGACAATAGGTTGACAATACAGAGAGCAAACATTCATAAAGGAAATTAGGCCAAAACTCGTGTCCCTTGAGAACCAAAATGGTACTCTTTCATTTCTTTCCTTGCTTTACTCATTTTTGTTCACCTTCGCAGGCTGGGGGATCGCAGATCAGCAGAAAGATTTCCAAGCTAGGTGTTTTTAATACTTAGGCCGAGAGCTTTAACTTGAGAGAGACCCAAAGTGAAAGTCACTGAATTCAAGTAAGTTATACGCGAGGTTACCAGCTAGGTCACAGGACATATGCACAAGGCAACGTGAATTGAGTCAGCCCTAAGTGCTCGAGTGAAGCTCTTTTTGTCCCTCTGGTGGCAGGGCATGGACTAGCAAGAGGCCGGGTATAATACACTCATTGTCAAAAAGAATAGCTGCACCCAGAAGGAAGTGTGGGATTGCAGTGCTATTGGGAAGGAAGATAAAGGTTACCAGGAACAATAAATGATGATAAGTTTAGACTGATATGGGGAATATATATTGAGCTACACATACAGAAGTAGTGTCTCTCAGTATGCCGCTGGGTTGCCATGTTTGCTAACCCAACATACCAGACATCTCCAAAGGTGACTCGCTGCCGTTCAAAATCCCTCCATGGCTGAAACGGCACCATAGCAGTCTTTGGCAACGCTGACATGGTGTTAGGGACAGTCATCGTAATGGTCTGCGTGCATGTAGTCCTGTGTCGTGCAGCTAGCTGCCAATGGTGCTGGCACTAACAGGATGACTCATGGAGGGCATGTTCGCAATCTGTTGGCTAATGGGTCAGTCAGGGACAGCGATAAGGCCCATCCTTGCTTATGTCACATGCGTACAGATACTGGGATTTTGTCGGCAGTGGTAAAATTGGTAAAATGGATTTCCAATAGGCAGGACCGGTTTGGTGAGAATAATCGTCAAGTTCTAGGTATGGATGGTATGGAAGTTCTTAAATTAAATTTAAAAGTTTTTAATTAAAATTAAAGTTTTTAAATTTTGGCCAGTGTTGGACCCAGTGTCAGATCAACACCTCCGTAATGTTAATCCCTAATAATAATTAAATGAAAGTTCATGCTTCAGAAAGTAGCAAGATAGTCATAGCAACCCCTCTACATTCTCTTAAGTTCTAAGGTGAATACACATACAACACAATGATACACTAAACTCATTCAGTCAACCCCTCCCCACCCCAACCACCCCTCTCCTAAGCCAGGGTCTGATTGTGCACGTGTCTGGACTTGTGGACAAAAGCACATGCATACACACACACTCAGACAGACAGACCCCCATATTTCTTTGCTTTGGTAATTAGCAATATTGTATGTGACACAGCCATATCCATAGAGCAATCTTAAACTGAATGAGAGAGAGAGAGAGAGAGAGACTGTGTGTTAGAGAGGGAAAGAGAGAGAGAACCCTCAGCAGTAAGAGAGTGGTAAATAACAGCAGGTCACAGGCTAATGTGTTACTCTAAACTGGTGCGTTTATCCTGAATTAGTTCATTTGATCCCACGACCTGCTGTGTGTTATCTGCAGTCCTCAAATAGCAGCAGCAAAATGACATTTCCTCCAGAAGAACGCAGCCCACCTTCAGATCACACATACATGTAGCACATGTGAGCACACACAATCATGCATACGAAATCAATCCGCCAGTCCACATTACTTTCGTGTGCCGTTTTTCCTAGGTCTTTCCAGCTAACAGGCCTGGAGGATTTCTGGAATTCAATTACATATTACCTCTTTATTATCATTAAGTAATTATTTAGTTATCATTGATTAGCCATGAAATTCACCACTGTTTCAGCTCTAGAACGTTCAGTGTGATGGGGAGTGGAGTGCTTGAGTGCAGCTTATTTGCTGCAGGTATTGCACAGTTATCATTATATAACTTTAACATGCATGGATTGTGGCCAAAAGATTAAGCACCCATACCATCATGATTGTCCTTTAACAGCATAATATCGCCCCCTGAATACCATAGCAGTGACCTAGCATTCCAGAACAACCATGAGGGGGATACATTAGCAACCACCTAGCCGCCAGCCAGCCATGCATGTAGCCCTGCATCGTGCAGCCGTCTGCCAATAGTGCTGGTCCTAACAGGATGACTCATGGAAGACGTCACTGCTCGCTGAATGTCTGCAATCGTGGTTGTTGGGTCAGTCAGGTACAGCGATAAGGCCCATCCTTGCTTGCATCATATGTGCGGTAGAGCATGAAACTTGAATCATTTGCATGCCTCACAATGTCAAACCTACCCACCAAGTTTCATTCCTGTTGGTTGATTCCTTCTGGGTGCAGCTATTTGTGCAGCTATGTTTTTGGCAATGAGTGCATGTCACGCTATTGTGGGAATGATAACTGGATCAGATCACAATGATTTGTGGTTCCTCTGAGTTCTGTGCAGACATTTACAGTCACATGCACAATTACTATTAATAGAGCATATAAAACAGTGTTAAGGCACATGTTCTATTTGATGTGTTTTTCAACACATTAAACTCAACAAATAAAGATAAACTGTACGTTACGTACCTTATGATTGTGTTCCCCCAAGAGGAAATTGTGGGGTCAACCTGAGAAGTTGATTTCCACTCAAATAATAATATAAAAGACTAAATATAGATCCATCCATCTTTTATTTCTGAGGTAAAAGCTGTGTTTTTGGCCAAATGACACCACCCCCGCCTTCACAAGGTCGCCACAAAGGCACACATTTGGTCTCCACAAAGAGCTAAAAACTAATCTACACACACACAGCCATCCTCACAATCAACTCCCAAGCATTTTAGAGCATTTATGATATTACGGTTGATGTGAGTATTATCTTAGCACGCGCGTCAAATGATTATCATTATGTTTTCCCAGATAATGACGGTTATTTTAAGGCCGCGCAGCGCGCACACCTGCAGAGCTGCATTCATTACCCACCCTGAACACCTAACATGCTAATGAATCCGAGCGCAAGGAACTTCATTAACACACATCCTCGTCGTGTCAGATTTGTTGTTCCGATGCCTTACACGTTTTGTCGGAGATCTCTTGGGTACAATTTCGCTGCAAAGTAGCTGCGCTTGAGTCTAAGCAAGAAGCTGCGAAAAAGGGGTTTTATTTACACCGTTTCATCCAGCTGTGAATGCATTCGCACCGCTGCTACTTGCCCTACTGTAGTTTACTTCTTTTTCGCCTCTTAAAATCTCAATCTGGTATTGGCAAAAACAGCCCCATGGCTGCCCCAGGAATAGGGCTGAGTTTGCTAACAGAGGGCATGGTAAAAGCACCTGTTTTACAAAGCCTGATGCTCATATCTAACACCTGACTGATGTCTAAGACAATCAGTAGTCCAGTAGATCTTTGCCAAACAGGCTTTAACATCTCACAGACCCAGGTGCCTTTGTTTAACCCTCAGTAGTCTCAGTGCCACAGCTTTGGTATTGCCAATTAAATATGAATTATTTCTTACTTGTGGCTTATGGAAAAAAATAGCAAGGTCTAGGGTCTAAACCTCACCATTGACCAAAGACCAAAAAGTGGAATCAAACCTGCTAAAATACATAATTAACATTAAAGGTGTATGTAATTATTATTACTATGTAACTAATATGTAATGACACCAAGATTTTGCTAGAACAGGACAACTTGGCTCCTAATTTTAAGATTTGCAGCCCTACAACTTCTTATACTCTCATCATCAAAAGAGTAGCTGCACAAATAGCTGTACCCACAAGGAATCAACCAACAGGAATGAAACTTGGTGGGTAAGTTTGACATTGTGAGTCATGTGAACGATCCACGTTTTAAGCATGGCCATGCATGTGACATAACCAAGGACACAGCTTATTGGTGTACCTGACTGACCCAACACGTCCACATCAATGTCCATTGACATTGGCCAAAGTTCAAAGAGCGGATTCAAACCTGTTCATACACAATTAACATTCAATGTATATGTAATTACTTATATTACCATGTAATTAATATGTAACGACAACTAGAATGAATAGAACAGGGAAACATAGCTTTTCAATTTAAATTGTTAAAATTTGTAGTCATACTACTTCTTATACTGTAACTACTATGAATTTAATGGTTGAATTTGTTGTGATTAGCCTACCTGCTAACAGACATTCTCACCAATAGCCACCAGTGAATCCACATTACAGATAATGTTGGTTAGCTTGGCTAACATCACTGTTTGACACCTATGCTCATGTTGAACATCTTATCCATCATGCTGATGTTCCACACAGTAGATCAGAAGATCTACCAGCTGTTTTACAGATTTTATAGCTGGCTGCTGGTTTTATCTTCTGGATTTTTCCTCTGTTCCCAGTGCCTGTGTTTCCTATAAATTCCCTTAACTGCACTATCCAGTGCCTCACATGGCTCACTGTGACTTATGAATCTGATTTACTAATGCTTAACTAAGTGATGGTTATAATGGTTAACAACATGTGGATCATATTATAATAACAAAGGAAAGTGTGAAAACCCTATAGAAGGGGAAAGCTAGAAAGCCGACCAAAAGCAGGTAAAAGTAAAATTTAGGTAAAAATTAATTGCACCCTGACCCATTAAGCAATTTATAACAACACCATGTTAACAAGAAACAACAATGAAACTGTATTCATTGAAATGCTTCTAATTTTTGGATGCTGATATTGTTATTACTTCACAAGTTGCCCTTTCCTATACCATTCATCTAAAGTGGGAATAACATAATAATGTGCTTCTTAAGGCCGATAGATATTTCAACAAATTTGAAACCATTATTTTATATGGCTGGAACGCACAATGGTGCTGACAGCATGTGCCGGCGCTCAGCGACTCCGAGCACTGTTCAGTTTCTCAGAGCATCACAGTGCACCACAGTGTATTCTACCATTACTACAATGAATTACTGCCACACTAAGACCACACAAAGCCACAGTAGATCATATTTGGCTTGAAATGCACACAGAGAAAGGCAGCCATAGTTTATTAGCCTTTCCCAGCTTCTATCTTTCAACTGGAAAACAGTCAGTCTGTGAAGAGGCAGTAAAGCCGATGCCAAGCATGATAAGTAATGCCAAAGGGTTTATTTGATTCCGTTTATATGAGTAGAAAAAAAAATTTTAAATTAACTTTAACTTGGCTCTTGGCTCTCGGAACTCCCTGCCGCCATTCCATAGTACCGCTCTACCATGCAACATGACGCTGTACTATGCAACGCTACACTATGTGATGTGGTGCTGCATGACGTGTCCGATGTGTTTGTAATGTAATGTTAATTATGTGGAACTCTTTATCTCCTGAATAATGTCCCACCTTGAGTGTTATTAGCACTGCAGTAGGGCTTCTCCTGCATTACTGATTAATGCATGTGGGGTCATATTTTTTAAAATGGGCAGCGAAATACTTTAGACTGTTATTTAAGGCCAAATATATAAGCTCACCAGACAAAGTATTAGTCACCTGTGACTGAAACGCACCTAACAGCATGTAATACCTCCACAAGCACAAATAACAGCTGTCATTGGATTTGGCATGGGCTGGAGAAGTTTCCGGACACATCAATGTTCAGCCACTCTTGCATGAAAGAATTGTGCAGTTGGGCCAGAGTTGGTGGATGCTTTCCCTGGTACAATTCCGAGGAGAACTTCCTGTAGACTGGGATTTTAGCCACTGCTGGTAGACCCATATGACTGTACGCTTCCATACACCTGCAGATTCAGCTACTTCCTTCACACTATGGTCTTGTTTTGGCCTCTTCTAAGACCCACCTCCCCATGAAATTGTGCCCTAAGTCAGAAGCAAAAAATATTTGTATTTATATTTGTATATTTGCAACATATGTTGGAGACTTGACACAAAATTCTCAGTTTGCACATGATTTATTTCCCCACAACTCATGCACCAATGCTGTCGCATTATACAGTCCTGGAGAGTATTATTACATATAAAATATGACCCAAAACAAATGGTCCTAGACAAAAAACTTTGATCACGTTTTGCTCAAGTCATTTTATATGCAATACATCCTAACGAATCAATAACGCTGGCCTCTTAAATGGCCCCCAGAATGCAGACAGTGGCTTAGGGCCAGCATATGGAGTTCCGATGAGGAGGGGATGTGTTTGTTAGTGAGTGCCTCTGGTGTGGGGAGTAATAGCTAATCGGTGTGGTGTCATTACTCAGTCTAGCAGTGGGCTGTGCCAGGCCCGGCCCTAATGAACTGTGAAATTACATTACGCAGAGATGGCCTCCACGCCAGAAAAAAGACTAGGAGAGCGTGGAGAGGACATGCAGGACAGGAGCGGCCAACTTCAGCCAGGGCGAGCAAAGGAGACGAGGAGAGAGAAAGGATAAAGAGAGAAAAATGAGAGATCATGGAAGGAAGAATAGTTGAAGAATAGTTGCACCCAGAGGCATTGTCAAATTGCAATGCTATATTTATTGAGCTTCACATACAGAAGTAGTGTCTCTCAGTATGGCGTCATGCTGCTATGTTTGCTAATGCAACATGCCAGACGTTTCAGCATGGAGCTGTAGAGGTTCCTAATGGTGGATTTTGGAGTATGAGTGGAGGTGGAGTGACACCAGGCTTTCTGGATGTGTGACAACAAACTGTTCATCTTGGTGCTGACCACAGTGCCTCCACACACAGATTCGTTGGTCGTCTCCACTAAGACAAAAGCGGGACTCATCACTGAAGATGACCCGCTGCCATTCTGAGTCACTCCCTGACAGTCTGGCACAACACCATTGCAGTATTTGGCGATGTTGACGTGATGTTAAGGGCAGTTGTTGTAACGGTCTGCATGCATGTAGTCCTGTGTCCTGGAGTCGTCTGCCAATGGTGCTGGCACTAATGGGATGACTCATGGAGGACATCACTGCTTGCTGAATGTCTGCATCTCTTTCACTCAGCTTCACACCTGAGTAAATATGATGTGACAATAAATGTGATTTGATTCATAGAAGATGGAGAAAATCCCAGAGAAATGTATGTGTAAAGGGCAAGGCAGAAAACCAATATGGAATTCCTGTGGTCTTTCATTTCTTAGATAGCACTGTTTAGAACACCATAAGTATTCCAGAATACTCTGGAAAGTCCTTGTCAGTAAACACACTTTGAAGGTGCATCTAAAAATGGAAGTTAAGACTTTGCTACACAAAGCAGGAGGCATACATCAACAACATCCAGGAACACCTTCGACCTCTCTAGGCTAAAGCTCATCTCAGATGGAATAATGCAAAGTGGAAATGTGTACTGTGGTCTGCCGAGACCACCTTTCAAATAGTTTTTGGCAATTATGGACAAAGACCAAAGATTTTTGATCGTTACCAACACGAAGCTCAGCAGTGTGCTAAAACTGCATGGGGAACCTTTACCATTAATTTGGTTTGTAACAGCACTGGGTTGTAGTAAGAGAACGCAGGAGCTAGACTGGCCTGCCTGCAGTCCAGACCCGTCTCCCCGTTGTCACATCCTGCCTTGTCTTGCCCATGTTTGTCTGTTTTCTCTGGTTTTCTGTTTCTTGTCACTTCCATGTGCCTTTTGTTGTCCTGTTCCATGTGCTTTTGTTTGTTTAGGTTTTATGCTCCTCCTGTCTCCGCCCCCTTGTTAGTCCCCTCACCTGTCCCTAGTTTGTAGCTCCGCCCCTTCCCAGGTGTTCCTTGTTAGTCTTTGTTCACTTATACTCCCTGTGGTTCCCTTTGTGCTGGCTTGGTGTTTTGTCCTCATGTCGGTTGTTCTTGTAACCTGGTTCAGTGTTTCTTAGTGTTTTTTGCTTCTTTGGTTTTGTTTTGTCTTATTTGTTCTGTTCATTAAATCCTTGCACCTATATCCTGCCTCCTCATCTTGACCCCACATGACACCCGTAAAAACATTGTAAAGTACATCATACGACAATAGAGACTCCAGACTGTTGAGCACCGTAAGTAAGAATGGGAAAAACTTTAAGAAGTCTTCAGTTCCCAAATGATTACTGAACACTGTTAAAAGGAAAGGTGATGTAAGGGAGTGGTGAACATGCCCCTAGCCCAACGTTTTTGGAACATGTTGCAGGCATCAAATTTAAAAGAAGTGTATAAATACAGAAAACAATAATTAGTTGAAACATTAAATATCTTGTCCCTGTACTGTCTTCATTTCCGTACAGGTAATAAAGGATTTGTAAAATCACTGCTTTCTGTTTAAATGTATTATTTTGGAATTGGGATTTCTCCTCACAAAATACGTCCCACCCACCAGATATCAAATTGTGATTGATTCCTCTGTGACTTCGTCATCATGCTGATAGGCCAATTTTCCTTGAGATCTTTCCGGAATTCAACTCATTGTTACCCTCTAAAACCTGAACAATGAAACAGATGTAGTACTGCTGCTAGATACCTGATAGGCCAATTTCCCATGGGCAATTTCAAGAATTTACCCAATTTGGTTCCCTCCAAAACTTGAACAATAAGAGTCGTACTGCAACCCTTTCAGAGTGTAAACACAAGCCTGATTCTATTAAATAAAAAAAAAAAAATTAAATCTGTATTTCAGCAGTAAAAAATTAGACCTGTATTTCAGTTCCTAGAGCTTCCCAGCCTTCCAATCAATGCCTAGACCACCCTGAGGGTCCCTCTCTGTGTGAGTAGTTCTAAAGGAAGAGCATTTAAGATTATGACTCAACTGAAATGACACCATGAATCTAAGGTTAATTGGTTACAGGTTTTTATGTAGCTAGCTAAATCAACGTGGCGGTGGATACTTGTACCAGTGGTTACATACATGTTTGTGTAGCAGGGTGAGATGTGTAAGGAAGTCGCTTAGTGACAGTATCCTTTACTCCAGACTGGCCAACCCACTTGGAGAGATAGCACAAGAGACGGAGAGTAAAAGTTGTGGAAAAACAGGTTTGGAGGTTTGGCCTCAGTGACTTCAATTATACATTCCACCATCATTATAGTTTAAGTCCTCAGCAACACTCCAGCTGCCAGCTCCCTCACTCGAAGAGTATGGTAGCGAGAGATCAGCTGGGGTGGGTATCCGGTGGGTGGTGATGGCAGCAGATGATTGACAGCGTGGGGAGTGAGTTGTGACGGAGGCACGGAGACAGAGGGCTTGTGTCCCACTTCATTATTCCCCACTAACACCCAGAGTGGGAGCAGGATCACGCCCTCTTCTGGAGAGTTTCTCCTCGTAATGCTGAGAACATGGGCTGCATTTACCAAGGCCAATATTGCCTGCGTCCGAGTGCACCTGCAAAGAGGGAGGAAATGGAAAGTATCTGCTTAAGGAAACAATGGTCTCTCTCAATTTGATTGTGGTATGGATCGAGATAAGTCTACTGAGGTGGAAGGCACGGTAGAGATTAAGGTAATATCCCTTCAGAAGTATTTGGCTCAATGTAGGAGTTCGCAATCATTGCTACTGTTTACTGTCTTCCGTTCTGCCCGTACCTGTCCTCTCTTAACCATTTCTCTGTTTCTTAAATCATACCATTTCTTTTATCTCCACTATCTATCCAAGGCAGTGTAACCTTGATTAGCCATATGCCATATCCAGCGAGCATACCTCCAATTAAGAATTCTGCTGGAGCATTCCCAATTAAATTCACATTAAAACTGATGCACATTCAAATTAAGCAATGTAATGCATTAGCAATGCTTTAAACCCGCTTCATGCTCATAAAACCTTTCAGCGTAAGTTTTGCGTGATCATATTAGTGTCCTAATAAACAATCCTATGACCTATCAGGTCATAAACAACCATCCAGAAGCAAATGATGTGTCCAAAACGTGTCTACATTGTTGCTTGTTTCATCACCTAGATCCCGTCTACAACCAGTCATTTCATGCATCGAGTATCGGGAATATATCTGGATCGGGCTTATAAACATAAAAGTGCAAGCCGCAAACAAAACCCTCCCAATAACTTCCCCCTGCTGTTCTGCATATGGCAAACAGACCACCTCCTGAGCCACCATTTCACAGAAGTGTCATTGCTCCCACTTCAGTCTTTGACTTCAAGTTCAGTTAGCCTATTTTAGCGGCGTATGGGCTGAGCTGTTTGGGTAAATTCATCCCCAGTTCCTTCAGTTCCTTCTGCTTTTCTCTAATGATGTTTTTGCATTTATTTGATACGTACCGAATGTGATCTAACAAAGCTGAAAATTCTTAGATTGTTCCTGCATTTGGTCTCTCACAAACTACCTTTTTGAACAAGCAAATGTATGAATAGGAACATACATAACACAGCAGCTGCATATTAGCACTGTTAGTAATAGTCACTGATAGTAAGTGCTTACCAGTCCAAGTTGTGAGATGATTGCATTCAATGATAGTGGAGGTCTGGTGCATATTTTATACACTGATAGAAAACAGTCTACAATGGCTAATTTCACTCTGGCCAACATGGACATACATACTCCATAACTCCTCTGGCAGCAGATTTAAATGAGCTTCAGGGGCCTGAATGAATAGTCAACAAGATGGTTGGTTCAGTAAAGTTAGTGGGGCATCACTGTTCCCAGCCCTACTTCATGAGCCTGCACAACAACAGTTGAGCTTACATACACAATAGTTTGGTTGATATGGTCATTATTCACTGAACTTACTACAACACGTTATGTATTCTGTGACTGCAATGACTAATACACATGCTAATTAGTCTATACACACACACACACACACACACACACATACACACACACACACACACCAGCTATATTCTTATAAAAATTGACTTGATTGATTTTTTGTCAGCACCTGTTTCTATGTGGGACATTATTTGGATATAAAACAAAGAACAACAGGCTTTTGGTTGCCATGTTACGAAATCCCATGTAGAACCTGATGCACCAATAATAAATTCAAATAACAATTGCTACCCATATACAAACCACAAGAAATGTAAAACATGACCAAATGACCAAACCTTTCAGGCTACAGTTTCAAACTTGTATTTTGCAGGTTGATGACCCAGGAAATGGTCCACACTGACAAACTGGGACTTTGCTTGAAACACTTTGTAACACCTTTACTATTTACATTCAATAAACAACTTCAAAAAAAATTGGTGACCCAAATTCCTTAGTAGTGCAAGATGTGCCCTTTCCAACGGGTCCTGAATTGAATTGCTAGGCTTTGGGGAACAAGGGATATGGACCCTGGAGTCTTGCAAATTTGCAACAGACTTAAGCACACACCCTGTGATACAGTGGAGCAGCCCCAAGACTCATCGTACCTTCAATACCCAGCCGCACAAACAAACCTTTCGGTGTTGGAAGGAAGAAGAAGAAGCCGCCATCGGATAACAATAGTTTTGTGCATTACATTACAAAACTCATTTACTTGCACAACAAAGGGGAGCTTCAAGCGTGCCCCGTATCAAGTTGAACTCCACTTGAGAGCACAAGATACAACAGCAGTGTTAATAGAACACAGAGATGTTTACTAAGCCTCAGCCTCTACAGTATCCATCCGGCAAACAGGGGGTCAAACAGGTACCCCGTTTCCTCTCACAGATTTCAGCAACAACGCTATACCTCTGTTATGTCTGCCCTCCGTCATTAGCCGGCCCAGACGGGCCACCAAGTGTCTCCAGTCTCGTGTCGCCTCAGGCCAGTGGGTGGCGCAGATAATTTGCTTAATTTGCCGCCCATCAGTGGCAGCTCAAGGATCAAAGGGCTGCGGAATCACTCTGAAGTGATAGCGGGCTCAGAGAGCGGTCCCCCGGAACTCCTCTGAGTGGCTCTGGAGGGAAACAGAATCCTGCTGCATGTGCCTGCGACTCCAGCAGTGGAAACAATGCAATAAGAGTTATTATTGTCAATACCCTTCGACACGTTAGCGGTTAATAAAGCTGTAACTGTAACGGATTGAAAGACTAAAATTAAAACAAGGGCCCTGGAGAGAGAGAGTGGGAGGGGGCACTGACATATTTATTTTGATTGACAGAATCTGACTGTTAAGTGCTCACATGTTAGCACAGCTGTAAAGAAAGTAGTTCTGCTTAATATCGACGTGTAATTAAAGAAGTGACAGGTGAACTGTTCACTGACAGGTGTTCAGAGTTCAGGACAATGTGAACGATTGATATTTGATTGATATGTCATTAAGTTTTCTTGATGTGTTGGTTAATGAGTTGGTGGATCAGGTGTTGTAATTTGATACATTTGTTGATGGATTAGTTAATGTAAGAATTGACAGAATGATGGAAAGATGGATTGATTGATGGATAAAGTTGTTGGTAAATACAGCAAGTTACAGGACTGTACAAGAAGGAAGGAAGGAAGACAGGCAGGCAGGTAGAATAATTATGGTTTGATGGAATTATAGATGGATTGATTGTTGGCCAGAAAAATGGGTTGATGGGTTGATTGATGAAATGATGGAACAACCAATTAATTTAATGATGGACTAGTGGTTGTTCTGGTTAATGGTTTGTTAAATTGGTTGATGAATAAACCTAGTTAAAGGATAGATGGGCTGAAGGATTGTCTGATTGAAGGGATGATAAATTGATTAATGAATTGTCTAATAGCGTCTTTGACAGATCGATTGATAGAATAATTGATGATTTGAAGAACGATGGATTGGTTGAAGGATTGGTTCATGTCTTTGATAGAATAATTGTGTAATGACAAACGATGTATGAATGTATTGATTAATCAGCAGAAAGAATTGTTACGGATTCAAGGAATGATTGGTTAATGCATTGAGTGACAGAATCATCGATGGACTGGTTGACATATTGATGATTGGTTGACATATTGGCTGATGGAGTAGCTATAAGAATAGTTAAGGGTTGGTTAGGAATGATTTGTCAGTACACTGAGTAACAATCATTGACTGGACTGGACAAATGACTGATTGGTTGATGGGTGGATGGATTGATTGATTGATCGAATCTTTGATGGATTAAAGAAATCACTAGTTATTTTAACAACTGGTGAATCAGTTAGTGTATTGTAGTCTGATGGAATCATTGCTAGGTTAATAAAGCAATAGGTAATGACAGAAAGCCATCCACAACCCTAATAATCACCAGGCAGCTATGGCTGAAGGTCTGCCTCATTTCAACCCTGTATCCTTTGCAGCAGTCCTTCTGCTCAGTATTGACTGAAACCATTGATGCTTTTCTTTAGTGGAAACACTCACATCTAGTAGTTGCATCACCAGACGTTAACATTTACCTCAGACTCATCCCTCCATTTCTCTCTCTCTCTCTCTCTCTCTCTCATCTTGATGCTGCCGGTGAACTCCTGAATTGCTTGTGATGCTGCATTGAACTTTTCAACTGTTTTCTCTCTCTCTTTCTGTCTCGCTCTATTTCTCTTTTTCTCCCAATAAGAAAACAATCAGTCCCACCACTGCTGTCCTTTCAGGAGGAGTAGACACCTCCAGAAATTCAGTTAATGAACTACTAAACCTAAACTAGGAACAAAAGGGTAAGAAAGAACATCTGAATGATGCAATTAGCAAGAGCACTCTGGTTCTAAAGATATGCAATCAGCGATAGAGGCAGCGTAGGGGGAAGAAACGGAAAGTGCAGACGCTGCAGAATGCTTCTTCAAAGGGGCCAAAGAAGGGGGAGAGAAACTAAGCCCCTGAAGAGGGAGAGGAGGAGAAAGAGGAGTGAACAACTCCTGCTGGGCCAACAGGCAGCAGGGGACCTTCTGCCCGTCTCTTGTTCTCTCCCAAGCATCCCTTCGCTCTAATTTCCCCCCGATTCTGAAGAGAGGCCAGGGAAAAGAGCAGCCTCAGAGGTAATTAAAAGTGACTAGGGGATGCTGTTGCAAGGAAACAGCTCCTGGTTGGCCTGAGGAGGGTTTTCTGTGGGAAGTTCAGGCCAAGCTGAAGGGAGAAGAAAAATAGACTTCAAGGGTGGGAAATATGAGGATAGGTGGTCTGTATTGTGATAAATTAGGTCAAGAAACATTGTGTGAATATCATTTGCACTTTAAAATAACGCAAATTTGGATATTTCAGATTCCTATAATTCGACTACAGTAGGGTATTGCTCCAGCTGTCAGGCTACGGAGCTCTTTTTGGAGGACTGGAACTGCTGGGTTTGATAGGAACTGTTATACTGGGTTTGGTCAAAATAGGCTTTTCTGTGTTCTGAAGGACAATGCTAGGTGGCTAATTGAAAAAGCTAGTAGTGAGAGCCTGAGCTAGCGTAGCAGTAGAGTGCTCTTCCCTGCCTACCTGCTGCTCTGTGCTGTTTTTCCTGCAAAAGGTGTAGCACAGCTGAGTCATGGGTTGAACCTTAACATCTGGGTTTCTTCTGGGAACCCCTTATATCACAACAACGTCAACATTTACACTTAACCCTGCAGTACCTTTACTATTTAAAACATACTTTTTCAATTCAATCAATAAAAAGCATTTATTTTCCTCACAGTAAAGGTTCTTTAAACAGTGTACGCCCAATTTCGGTGCCTTTCAGAGCACTGTAACCTGAGAGTGCAGCTGGGGACTACTGTCTAATTGTCCAAGCAATGCTTAAAGTTGTTCTTGATATTGTGATGAGTACATTTACCGCTACCATCCGAGCTATATCCCAGAGGCCTATCAGGTAAGCCACCATTAGTTTGCGGTAGACAGGACCCAAGTGCCAAGCTGTTGATAAGGGTGAGCTCAACAAAGGTTTTAAACAAATGCTGAAACAGGGGATCGAACCCACAAGCGTTCTACCTCTGCTTGACAGATGGAAGGAAGTTCCCGAAAATAAAGGAAGTTTCTGAAAGGTAAATGGGAAATTGATCCAAATTCTAAACCCCAGAGAGAACAAAGGGCGCCAGAGAAAAACTAAAGAAACAAACGACTTTCCCAACAGAAGCAAATGCTAAAGGGGATGAGGAGAAGGAAAGAGAGTTCGTTTTGTTTCCATTTGTCATTTTTTTTTTTTTTTTTGGAGCAGAGAGGAGAACCTTGAGGGGAGGCCAAAGTGAGGGGAAGTTAAAACCTTTCAGTCCTCTCAGTCCTCTTAATCAAGATACCAGGTGTTTCTGTTGACCCAAACTGAGACAAAGACACAGCAATGTGTGTCTCCTTCTCAGGCCTTATGAAGCCCTCTGCCCAGGTGTTGGCCATTGGGCTTGATTGGCCCTGGGAGGTGCGGGTCGTCTTTCTGTCCTGGAGCCAAGCCCCTACAGAAGTTCACGAATTGCACACTAACACTGACTCACTCACTCCCTCGTCTTCTAAACCACTTCATCCGTCTGGGTAACAGGGGTGCTAGAGCCTATCCCAGCTCTCAATGGGCAGGTCGCCTATCCATCGCAGGGCAGCACACTAACAATTAACTGCAAAAGTTAGCTGGCTAGTTAGACTAGTCAAACATACCGCAGTGTACTCCTATTTAATGAACATTCACATTTTGTCTTATGGCATAAAAACGCAATAAAGTCTCACAAACCTCAGCAATACTCAAGGCCAGGGCACACGTAGTGTATCGTGAAAACGACTTGAAGCACTTACCACCTTTATCCTCATAATGGCTCTTCAGTGTAGAAACAGAAATGTTCATAACATATAGACCTGCAATTATGTTTCAAATTTAATGAGGATTAAGTAGCTGGAGTGTATCCATTTAATTATGTGAAAAAGGTGCGCTCTCATATTTCATGCGGTGTCAAGGTCGCTCCCATTGCTGACATTCTGGCTCGTTTGCAATCGGAGCGTTCTGAGTTTTCAGCGTAGTGCCGCTAAGTGCGTTCTGATTTCCTCTGATGTAAATAGACTAAGATGAGCGAGTAATTATTAGCTGCTAATGAGGCCTGTTTGTCAGGGATCCAGCCTTCTCTTTTTTTTCCCTGCGGTGCTTCAGAAAAGAGGGTCAAACTCTTGTGTTGTGTTTGCTGCTCTCATGCGCAATTATTCCAAAATGATTTCTAATTATGTTATCATAACATATGCCTCTGTGGAAAGGGCTCTTTTCCGAGAGGTTAATAGCACAGGTCAGATATGCGCATACACACCCGCAATCCTAAATGTGGAGAAGGACCTGAGCAGTTCAAACTTGTCTAGAAGGTATCTTGAACCATACTGCATCAATGCAGGAGCTGGAAATAGGGTACAGATTTGGCCAATTTATTGGAAGGCCCTTACTGTGTAGCTCCATCTCAGGCAAATGGGACTTGTTTCTCAGATCTGATCTTTTTTATTGAGACGACCGTCTACACTGAAAGATTGGCTCTGTGTATCCAGACTTCGCCAACCTATTTGCAATGGTTGCTGCGGTAATTAAATAGGCATCAGTAAGTAAGTAAGTAAGTAAGTAAGTGTCAGATTCCAGCAATTCCTTCACTCCAGATTTGACATTGTCAGGGTTTGCATCCAGACGTAGACGTATCTGTAAAAATCTGGTTGGAAAGGTGTTTTAGACCACCTCCAAATGTGCAAAACGTTCAACAATTGGATGTCATGAGTCTATTTTTGCTGTCCAGACTATCATGAAAATCCAAAAAATTGAATATGGGCTCCAGTCTGAACAAGACCTTTCTAGAGTACAGTTAAACACACTGGTCCATCTGTTAACACAGTGTCAGCCATACTATAGGTGTTCGTAAGTGGTCTCCACTGTCAGGCTTTATCTCTAGCTGTCCTGTGGTCAAAACATGACTGTGGAAGAATGAGATAGTTGGTGACTGATAAGACTCCACCTTTCATGTATTTAATTTTCAATTTGAATAATTTGAAGTATTTAATTTTTCAAAATGTAAATCCACAGTGATTACACATCTTAAGATTTGTTGCTAGCCAGTGGCATTCTGGACATTCTGGAGTTGGAACAGTGTTGATATCTTCAAAACTGCAGGGCTAGTTGCAGACAGAAAATGTGTGCCAAGAAGAAGACCAGCAAACCAAGGCACATTCAATGATGTTGAGATCTGTACTTCTGAGATGCTTGGGGGCAAATTCTTTACTGTTCGTCTTTGTTGTCCATTTCCTTTTCCCAGTAATGGTTTCCTGACAACTTCTCATCCTTTCAGACCCACTTATATAGACCAAAAACACCTAAGCATGAATGGAGCTTCTAGATGTCTTCAAGACAAAAGCTTTAAGTACTGTATATTTGATGGTGGCAGTTTTGGCAGTCTACCAGGCCTTGCACGATTGTTAGGTGTCCCATATTCTCATTGTCTCTTAATAAAGCCTTATGCGCAGTTAATAATAATAACTTATGGATTCATTTGGAATGATCTTATATCTTATATCCTTTTACAATACATGAACAAAACGAAAATGAAGAACTCTGGCCTTAGTCAATGCCAGTTTTGACAGAATATCAGTTAAATGAAGGGTGGTCTTTAACACTGCATGCTACTGTAGTGGACCTCATGAAGTAACCAGTGAAGTGCAAAGTAGGCAGTGAGTAGAAGCTCAAGCTAAGAGCTACTAATAATGTAGCCAATGAGGGGAAGTAGCAGATGTTCATAATAAAGTGGGTGGTGAGAGTACCTGCACCTTTCATGGAAAGCAATAATTGGAGCTTGGGAGAAAACATAGTCTTCCAGACCTCTTCATACCCACTCTAATTTTTTTTACTGGGGTTGTATAGCAAAAGCTGAACTCCAGCTCAACTTCTCAAAGTTACCTCCCCTTCCGCAGTACTACACCCACTCCAGGGATGGTCTGAATGTGCAATCCACATTTTATACACTCATCGTCAAAAGATAGAATAGCTGCACCCGGAAGGAATCAACCGACAGCAATGAAACTTGGTGGGTAGGTTTGACATTGTGAGAAATGCGAATGATTCTCCACCACCCACATATGATGCAAGCAAGGACAGGCCTCATCGCTGTACCTGACTGACCCAACAGCCAAGACTGCAGACATTCAGCGACCAGTCTTGCCCTCCATGAGTCATCATGTTAATGCCAGCACCATTGGCAGACGGCTGCACAATACAGGACTACATGCACGCAGACAGCTATGACGACTGTCCTTAACACCACATCAGCGTCGCCAAAGACCGCAAAGGAGTCATGCCAGACTGAGTGTCGTCTTCAGTGATGAGTCCCACTTTTGTCTTAGTGGAGACGTCTGGTATGTTGCATTAGCAAACATGGTGGCCTGACGTCATACTGAGAGACACTACTTCTGTATGTGTAGTTCAATAAATATTGCCCATATCAGTCTAAACTTATCATCATTTATTGTTCCTGGTAACCTTTATCTTCCTTCCCAATAGCACTGCAATCCCACACCTCCTTCAAGGTGCAAGTATTCTCTGGGTGCACCTGATCCAACTCATTGGCCAGTTAAAAAATGTAAGTACAAGTAGATGTGATCAACCTTCCTGCAGATTGTAGTTCCAACCACACAAACTTCCACAAAAGTTGTTCGTTTGGCTGGATCAGATGTATTAATGTTAGGTAGGTTGTTTGGGGCAGGTAGACCACCATGAAGAGGTTTGGTGACCACTGCTGTAAGCCTTCAAAGCTGCCTCAGAATCTTTCTTCTAGTCCTAATACACCTGATATTTAGATGACCCCTGAAGACCTGGATTTGCTGAATCAGGTGTGTTAGATTAGAGGTGGGGCTAAACTTTGAACTCAGCAGGCGGGCATATTTGGATGCTCAGGCCCCTCTGGCCTTCAGTGCAATAAATAAATAAATAAACGAATGAATTCAAGAACACTCTGTGTATCACTCGCTACATTCTCAATATTCCAGAGCTGCTGTCAGGTTTGCCCCAGGTTTGCTAGCAGGTTAGCAGGTTGCAGTGGGAGCGAGGAGTGGCTGAGATGATAAGCTCTCCTAAGGCATTATACGTCTTATGCAGCTAGTTCCAAAACTTCCTAACCTTCTGACTGCTTTCCTATGGTAGTTACACTCCATCCAAATGAATAGAAAACAAGCTTCTTTAGCCCAGAGTTGAATACTAAAAACAGTTTTGTTGTTTCTGTTCAACTTTTTTCTCTGCATCTCTTCAGAACTCTCTTTTTTCCATTTTTCTCTCTTTTTCTTCTGCTTTGGCTGAGGCATCTGAAGTGCAGGTCTTGCTGAGAATGTTTCGTGAACAAATGAAACCTCTCAGGTCAGCGATGTTGTATGCAACATCAGTGGATGTCATACATTCATGCATTTATTTGTTCTTCTTCTAAGCTGCTTATCTTCCTGGGTCTTGGGAGACGAGGTTGTTGGAGCCTTTCCCAGGGCTCACTGGGCAGAAGACCGGAAACACCCTAAATAGGCCCCCAGTCCATCCCAGGGCAGACAGATAGACATAAACATTGCATGCCATACATGAAACAATAAAACACTCATCGTCAAATGAATTGATGTACCCAGAAGGAGGTGTGGGATTGCAGTGCTACTGGGAAGGAAGATAAAGTTTACCAGGAACAATAAATGATGATACATTTAGACTGATATGGGCAATATTTATTGAGCTACACATACAGAAGTAGTGT
>CM067486.1:5636818-5647021 GCA_034552555.1 Semaprochilodus insignis
CTGACGTCATGAGGGGATAGTGTGCAGGAAAACCCAGAAGCATGACAAGTGCCACAATGGTGATAAAAATTGTCCATTCAGGTCCTATACCTTTAACGCCTTGAGGTAACATTAGACATTTTCATGAAGTCAGCCTTCTTAGTAAAAGAGCATTGTAAATACCAAATTCGCAGAAACCTGCTGACAACTTGTTTGGTAGAAAACTCTACAGGACAGAATCTCACTTTTGATCATCCACAAGCTCAATATGTAGCCCTCACTGGAGTTAAAATCAAATCCTGACACACTGATAACAAACAGAAGTCTTGAGGACAGTAACGATTGAAGGTGGAGATTGTTGAAGAGTGTAGTGATTTTAATTGGCTAGGATACAGTGAGAGCACTCACAGAAATCTTAATATATCACAAAACACCTACCGTGAAATATTCTTTCTTTATTTGACTGGATAAGCTTGTGATTAATCTGAGTAAGTCAGAGGCCCTGAATTACTCAGGCCACGCTGGCTCCAGCTCACAGACAAAAATCAAAGTAAGTTTATTTACCAAAGGGCAAACCAGAGGAGCAGTGGTCAAAATAGTTTCAAGTGAAAAACCACAAACCAAAACATATTGCATTGGACAGTCCTGGAGAGCAGTCGAGAAAAAGCCATGAAAACCAAGAGGCAGCCAAACAGGAAAACTTTAAAAATGGGAAACGATCATCATAACAGAAGTTCAGTAGCAAGAGAAGTGCTTGGTAAAGCACTGACAGAATAGAGGCAATACCTCACTATAAGTGTATCAAATAGAGAGGCTTAAAAACAGAGTACCACAGGTGAAAAGAATTAGAACTCAGGAGACTGTGAGTGACAGAGAGACTTCTGATTGGTTTGTTGCATAACATGGCTTTCAGAGGGTTTATGTGAAATTGAGTCTGAAGCAACAGATCGGTTGGAGAGCCGGGGAGCGTGACAACTTGTACTTACTTTCACTGAGAACGCTAACAAAACAGTCTGATCGGGGTGCCAAAACTTTTGCATATAACTATATATAACCTACTGTATATCACATACAGTTGTTATGATAGATAAACTCAGAATGACTCAGAATGAGCTAAAAGCAGAACAGGGTTTTATTGACAGGTTAGCAGTCAGGCTCAATAACAGAATCCAGGTGAACATAGCACAGGGGAAAGGCAGAGTCATAAACCAGGAAGTGAAGCGAGAGTCAAAATCCAAACAGACAACCAACCTAGCAAACAAAACAAGAGGAAGTAACAGAAATCAAACAGAGTCAAAGCCAAAAGATCAAACAGGAATTCCCAACGCTCGGTATGCTATGGGTGTGACAATACTTTGCGGAGAGTGAGTGGAAAACCAGGGGTACATAAGCAAACAGTCATGAGCAATCAGTATTCCGAGGATGATGAATGGGAAAACGGGACACGTTTGGGTGCTGACAGACATGTGATGATGTCATCAGGCGGTGAATTCTGGGAGACGGAGTTCAGGAGATCGGAGGTGGAGGGGAAACCCGGACGTGTGACGACAGTCAATAATTCCAGTTGTAGCCTTGCTTTCTGGCTCCCCACCCAGCTCATGGATTTCTGTGGAGACTCTTGAGGATGATGGTAGTTTTCCACTTTGCAATTGTTTTTGTTAGTTTGCTGCATGCTTGATTTATGTAGAAGCTTCTTGTGAGCACTTCCAGTGTAGGCTGCTGGAGATTCAGATGATATAGCTTTAAATGCCACTTAAAAGTTGCATTTTAATGCATTTCAAACGCCAGGTTTGCTGGACTTTAGATTGTGTTACTACTACTATATAAGTTTTGAATGGTTAACATCATTAAACCATGTTGAGAATGATGCACCACCCTAATAATACATGTGGTCCTGTAGGGGCCCTGATCAGTGAAGACCATTGGATGACTAACCATTGGATTGCTAAATTTCCTTCAGGATCAGTAAAATATCTATCTATCTATCTATCTATCTATCTATTTATCTATCTATGGACTACAGTCTGAAATTGCAGAACTACAATGGTAGGTACTCCGATGTGGAGCAGATCAAATGGACAATAAGTGTAGATACAAGAAGGTGTTCCTAATAAAGCGCTTGGTGTCTGTACGGTGCCAACACGCACATATGCACGCAGGTCCGCTCATGGGGGACACTTTGGGGTAGAAAGCAAAAGGAGGACTGCTGCTCAGCTGTAGCTTGCTTGGTGCCGCCGAGACTTCTAAGCACCCACACCGAGATGGGAATAAAACAAAACAAAAAAATTGTCCTAGATTTGAGCAGAAAGGAAAGAAAGAGAGAGAGACAGATAGGGAGAGGGGGCGGGGTATGCTGTGATTCAGCTGTAGTCGTGTCATGTTATTTTCTCTTTCTGTTCTCCTCTCTCTCTCAGTGAAAGCGTGACATTACTGTTGACATGCTGAGGATTCCAGCCCTAGGAGATTAGAGCTGGTGCCCCATTGCAGGTAAATATGGCTTAGTCACTAAGTCCCCCCCACAAAACTCACATATCATCACCATCACAATTCAAAATAGATCCAAAGTGCAGGGAAAGTTTCTCCCTCACAGAAACCCAAAGTCTCTTGAAGACACTTGCGAAGCTCGTGGTGTTGTTACTGTTGGAGGCTTTACAGTTTGTTTGTTTTCATTTAACCCCTTTCATTTAGCCTAAATTATTAGGCACTTTTGTCAGGTCCAGGCTTCCACTTTTTAAATCCATCACTTGAGGATAAGCATGTAACACTTTCCATGTTATTACTGAGTAATAAGCCTTAATAAGCATGTAATAAGGCAAAAAAGCAAGGATGTTTCTCAGTATCAAAAAGTTTAATTTAGGATTAATTTGCATTCTGGAGAGAACCACTCTTGGCTAAGTTACCCTGCAATCAATACATCTGGTGGAATAAAAGACTGGCCTATGCACCTCTAAGAGTTCGAGATGCACTGTAATTGGTATTGCACTTTACTACCAAGCTTAGTCCACCTATGGTGGCCATCAGGTTTTCTGCTGTTGCCCGTCCCCATTTTCTTTTGCTTCTTCGTGTTGATGCTTCTGTGACAGTGAGGACTCATCCTCCTTCACCTTTCTCTGGTGCTTTGTATGCTAAATAACAAGAATGATCATCCATTTGTTAAAATTTGGGTTCTCAAACTTTTCACAGCACAAAAACGGTTACCCAGCACCAATCTTCTAGTACTTTAATCTACCTATTGAGTGGTCCTAGTTAGCATTCTTATGTCACTGATACAGTTTAGTAACTCAGTGCTTTAAACATTTTATTGAATTTTCAAAGTTTATTCAGTCCAGACTCACTACTGCCCTCTTTAGACTATCAAACATTTTTCCATTCCACCTTAAAAGGTGTTAAAACGTTGCATTCTGGTGCCAGAGCCATTATAAAAAAAAACTGTTGCATGGTTTAAGGTGGAACAGGAAAATTCAAACTGACGAATCCCTCAAGGACTAAAGCTTGTTTTTGTTTTTGTGCAGGTAAACAGCAGGTAAACAGACCTGTTTTTCTTTGTTACAAGATGACATCATCATGTAACATAATCCTTATTGCCCGCCTACCAGCAAGCTTGGCATGCCCTCACACAACATCCAGCAACTGCTGGAGGCCATGTAGGGGTGGAACTGCTCTGGTAGTCAGAACAGTGAGGGTGAGCTGACCAATCAGAGCACCTTGGGCTCATCCGGAGGCAGGGCTTAAAAGACACATGACTCAAACCTAAGTGAATGAAATGAAAAATAGTGTTTTTGGAACATTGAAGTACGCAAATCTATTCTAGCAGACCCCAAAAATGAAACACCAAACATTAGAAATTTAGCATATAAGGTCTCCTTTAAAAAGTTACGGATCTGATCTACAGTTATGGATCTGATCTACACTGGCTGTGGTGGTGACACTTTTGATTGGTTCTGATTGGCAATTCACCAACCAATGCATCCTCATTTCTTGGTACATGCATTCTTGAATACTGGAATGAAACTTGGAAGTAATAAAGCTAGCAGAAAATAACAAGCCAGTCCGAAAGAGCTCTACAGCACATGTTGAGAAACACCAACAAGACTTATCTTGCTTTGCGCAACACCACATAGAGAAATTCCCTTTTTCTATTTGCAGACTTGATATGAAAATATCAATAATGTTAGAGCTCATTGCCTTACTGTAATAGAGTCTGTATATGACACTCCCTCAGGCCTCCCATTGCTCTTGCTTTGCAGTGTCTAAGAAGCCTTGTTATGCCACGGACACAGTAGAGCCAAGTTTGCTCAGCTTTCATAGGTGCAGCTAATTTTTCAGTTACAACCTGTCTGTAGGGTATAGCTATGGTGTGTTTGACCTGTCCCTCCTTGGTCATCACTACATTAGGGAGATGAGAAGTGCTCCTGCAGTGTAATATGACAGTAGTATAATGACTATGGGTTTTCTCAGTTACATTATCATTAGTGAATCATTAGGAAACACACGTGAACTCCAAGTCATTTTATAGGACAATGAACAGGGATTGAAAGGGCATCATGCCAAGGTGTTCAAATCATTTGGCTTGAGATTCATACACGACAGTCCAACCTTTAACTAGAAGTTAGAAATAGTGAGAAATGTTTGTTTGAGCTGGATTAGCTTTACTTGGCACCGTGATTAAAGTCATTATCCACACGATCCATGAGTGAATCTGCATTTGAGAGTCGGCCAATGAGACAACATTTATTATCATAATAAAGATGCTTTCCTGAACATATTGTGGATATTGTCAATGCATGAAGAACACAGACAGACTCATGTTTCAGTAAAAGAGACAGAATGTTAGTCCTGTTTAATGGGGTGTAATACAATATACTATGTGGAACATTGAATAAAAAAAACTCATGTTCATAATTCTTGCGGCTATTAGGCTGTTTTAACTGTTGTCAAATCTTGATTAAACATATTCAAGTGTTCTTAACTTTAATCATCAAATGAATAGTTGTCCCCAGAATGAAGTGTGGGATTGCAGGGCTATTGGGAAGGAAGATAAAGGTTACCAATGACATTGAGCCGCCATGCTTGCAACGCAACATGCCAGACGTCTCAGCATGGAGTTGTAGAGGTTCCTAATTGTGTGCTGTGATAATCCATCCCATGCAGCTTGAATATTCTCACACAGTTCCTGCAGATTTTGTGGTAGGGGTGGAGGTGGAGTGACACCAGTCCTTCTGGATATGTGACGTGGTACAACAAACCGTTCATCTTAGTGCTGACCATGGTGCCTCCACACATTTGGATTTGTTGGTCGTTTCTACTAAGACAAAAGGGGACTCGTCACTAAAGATGACCTGCTGCCATTCTGAGTCACTCCATGACAGTCTGGCATGACGCCATTGCAGTCTTTGGCGATATTGATGTTAAGGGCAGTCGTGGTGTTGGGTCACTCCATATGTAGGTCTCCCAGATCCTTCATGTCGCTTGTGTGTGGCTTCTTCTATCCACTGCCGCCAACAGCATGCTATGGTAGTATCCGCACGACAGGTATGGCCTTCAATATGTTGATAAGACCATCCCACTTCCCGGAGCCCTATGATGCAACCCCTCTCAAATTCCTTCAACTTTTTTTGGAATTGCTTTTGAACTCTTCCCTGAGGCCTACTTGAAATACATACATGAAACTTGAACCATTCACATGTCTCACGATGTCAAACCTACCCACCAAGTTTCGTTCTTGAGAGTTGATTCCTGCTGGGTGCAGTTATTTTTTCCATGATAAGTGTAGCGTTACCTTTGTGCTACACCGCTCACCCTACTGCAATGCCCAAAGCTTTTAGAAGTCTTGCGGTAACAGTTCCAGGGATCTTCTGTGATTGTCCAAACCTGGAGCTCCCACGATTATAGCAGGACTGTTCAAACTCTCCTTATGGTAATATATAAAGAAATATAAAACAAACAAACAAACAAACAAACATGCTAATAGACGTGACCAAGTGATGTGGATTTATTGTTGAGTGGGCTATAACTATGTAGAATCTGGTTTAGCTGTGTTAATTTGAGCAAGTTACAAAGTAAGCCAAATTTTATGGTAAAACCATTTTAGCTCAAAAAGCTACTAAGACAGCAAATCAGTTGCATTAACTATTCTGTTAACTAACTCTGAATGCAAAATTCATAACCAGACTTGGATCTGAGGCCCAGGTATTGAATAATGACTGGAAATTCTCAATGCTTTTGGAATGCAATTACTTTGGCATTCATAAAAGGAGCATTGTGCTGCTGGCAAAAGTCTGAATGTCATTCCTGTTCCCATTTAATTGGGTGCCAACAGGAGATTAATACACAGAAATGCGTCTTGTGTTTTAAGAAATATGAGAGGAAGCTATTCAGTGCGCCATGTTTATGCAACTATGCATAAAGAATAGTTCTTACAGACAATGGGGGGGGTACTGTGTCAATCCAGCATTGACTTTGCTCCTAAGCATGATTTAGATTCCACACAGGTCTGCTCACTGTCGTTCTCACTCCCTCTCTCCATGTTGCCCACATTTCAGCGCCTCTCCGTGGGCAGAGAGGTATGTGAAAGAGTGAGAGACAGGCAGTGGAAGGTCACAGACAGTGGGATTGGCTCATATTCTATTGTAGCTCCACACTGTTCACATTCTCTCCTTCCCCCGCAAGGGAGGCTTGACCCGAAGCGCCGACATAACTTGCAATCCTGCTTCATACGTCCCCCTGGATTGCAAACCATCATCACAACCACTGCAAACAATTTGGGAGAGGTCAGGAAGAAAGAAGTAAGAGTGTGAATGAATACCGGAGTGGTGGTTGTACAGTGTTCATGGGTTTGATCCCAGCAGATAGCAGTTGCCATGTGCCCGGAGGTCAGGAACCTAATATCGGGTTCACAGATTGGGATGTTTGGGACTTGCTGACGGAAGTTTCTTTGCGGAAAAGCAGTAGGTAAAGCCAACCAACCAACCAACCAACCTAACAAACTAACAGCTCCAGCCCAAGTTTTCAGAGTTCTCCAACTGCCTGACTAAATGATGTGATTTCTTCTTTTGGTGTCAGTGCAGTCTAGATATGCATGCTCTGTTCCAGGGTGACATGTCCTCCCAGAGGTTAACAATGGTCAAAGGAAGATAAGAGAATACATAGAACTACTAGAGAAAAGAAAACATTTACAACATAATTAATTAGCACTATTTTGCATTATTTTGACAACCCTCTATAGTTTCTACAAAGGTGCAATAATAATAATAATAATAATAATAATAATAATAATAATAATAATAATGTCTTTTCACATTTCAGTTTCTGAAAGCAGGTTACTATGTTTCCAATCATAAATAGTGCATTCAACATTTCAAGCATTTTAGTATGTCCCTCAGTTATTCAACCGTTTAATGTATTTACCAAAAAACAAGAAATTACTTTTTTTTAATATATGTTTTATTTGTTTGGGGCAATAATAACAAAGCAAGTAGTCCATTTTAAATACATTAGCTTAGCCTATGCACCTATAACATGAAGAAACAAGTAGACCATTTGGTAATGCATTATTAATTCTTGCATAAAGTCACATAATTCTGTTCATCAGAACCTCTAAAACTATAATACGCTGAAAAAAATATGCCTGTCTTTGAGATTTTCCAACAGAAACAATCCACATGTGTGGAGAGATTTACTTTCTGTTGCTTCCTCTATGGGTAGGAACAGTAAAGACGTATCTACTGAAGGACCTAGTGACCCGTAGTGGATTGTTTTAGCCTAACATGTCTCTGCCAATTGGTAGAGATGGCACGGTCAGGTTGAGTTAAGTTCAGCATGTTCTCTTTTAAAATATAGTGACTCAAAATGTGCTCCAGCAAAAAGTTCAAAAAAGTTTAGAAGGGTTCAAATGGATCCCACTTATGACACCAATGTGGCATCAGCTTAGAAGAACACGCTTTTATCAAACATGGCAACAATGGAGAAACCACTGCTCAGCACTGGCTGAAACAGTCGGCAAGTAGACAAGTCATATCCAGCCATTCATCTCTCCTTAACGGTAGGCAATAGCACTACTACCCAAACAGTTACAAACAGTTTTGCCATGGCAGTAACTACAAGTATTTTTGTTTTATTACAAGAGCTATCAAAAGACATGCAACTGCTCATGAGCATCTGGGCTTCAGGTTGAATATAAATAATTAGTTACATTAAAAAGACATATAAACGTCACATCCTACATGATGGTGATTGGTGAACATACTGAACTTGTTTAGCCTACCTGGACAGGGTTGAATCGTGTAGTCATTGTTAGCTAGGAACGGTAACGTCTTATATTAGCCTGTGACAGTTGAAGTCCATGTTTAGCCTGGACTCATTTTGAACTCGATGTGTGCTTAGTTGGGAATTGATTAAGTACTAGGTATGGCTCATTTTGTTTGCCATTGAGACAGGTATTACCAAATAGTAATGGGGTGCTCTCCACTTGTCTGGTAGCACAGAGTTTGAAAACATGTTCTAGAATTCAAAAATATTATGCTTGGGCCATAAAAAAAAATCTATGAGATATGTAAGGTTTTTGTGTTTGATGAAGAGGAGGCATGTGCAGGAAGTTTGCCTTTTCAAATGACTTACAAGCCAGAAAGACCTTTTCTGGTGAGAGCCTTCTCTTTATCTTTGCAAAGATTTATTTTAATCACAAATGCAAGCAAACATGCTGCCATCTATAACCCTGTGACTGTGGTATTTGGTATGCCCACACCAGAAATCTATTTACCTGCTCCAGAAGCTCACGGAATTGGCAACCTGGAATTATGAACAAGCTGTCTGGTGAAACTCAGTTCAGGTTAGATTAAGGGTTAAGGTTGAGGTTAAGGTTTGGATAAGGATCAAGGACAGTTTCAGGGCCTGGTTACACAAAGCCAGTAATGAAGAGCTGTCTGCTGACCATTGCCCTTCACCTTCTGTGAGATTTTGGTTTGTAATTATATATGCAACATATGCAAAAGTCTAAAGAAGACTACTGTGTAGTTCAACCACCTAAGCATTGGCCTTATCATGAAGACATCAACGCATGACGATGCCACGGCTATTTATAGCCAGTTATACCCAAGAGGCTATAACTGTGTTCACTCTGATTGGGTGGACAGGATAACTCTCCCCCTCTTTCCATCTCTAGCGCAATGCTAGCCCAAGTCAATGTCTGTTAGCTGATGTAGGAGAATTGGCAGTCAACACTCTCCTCCAAGCATGTTGAGCTGTGCAGTGATATGGCCAGTTTGAAAAGATGTGGTGCCGCTTCATATGAAGTACATACTTGTACTTATCCATCATCCATCCTGACTGGGTAACACTGTGATAGAGGTGACCTAGCTAACTGGGGGATTTGGGCATGACAAAAGGGAGGTATGGAGGTAAAATATTTATTGCAATTGTGCTGTTATGTTGAGCAATTGTCCATGTTTATTCACAACTACTGAAAAAAGTTTGTTATTGGGAATATGATATTCAAATGACGCTCGTTTAACAGTTTGGTTGACTGGGAGCAATGGTGCAACATACACTACAAAAACTGTGGCTTAGTTTGAGGGTAGGGGTAAAATCACCAACTCTGCTTTCCATTCTGTTTATAGTTTCATTGACTATAACTATCAGATTTACACACTACGGAAGTTCCTTGTGTCAAACACATAAAGACACATTCAGGGAAGACCATGTGTGCACCATCAGAAGAGGTGGTTCAGAAAAATCACACACATTGGTTTTTATTTGCTATGTGAAGTATTAGGTTCAGGTCGCACACCTGATGTCAGGGTTGCCAGGTTTACCATGCTCTTGCCTTTTAGTTAGTTAGCTACTTCGAAAATGCAGTTCTGGGAGAAAGTGATAAAGTTTCAGCTTTTGGTGGATGATGTTTGAGGTAACCCATTATCCACTGATCTGGCAACCCAGATCACTATAACAAAAGATTTCTACCAGTGTAATACCAATGCATTATCCAATGAGAGACTTTTAACGTTAGCAAAAATTAAAAATTTGTGTTACTATATTTGAATTAATTTTAAAAAGTAATATAAAAGAGCATTGCTAAGCTAATTTAGCTGAATATTTGCAACGTTTGACAGACATAACTCGACACCAGCAGACCTAAAAGCAAGACCAGATTTATTGTGAGAACAGATCAGTAACTTGAGCAGCAAAAGAATATATGGAAATTTTTTTGCTTACCTGGACAGGGTTGAA
>CM067486.1:5647051-5879578 GCA_034552555.1 Semaprochilodus insignis
ACTCGACACCAGCAGACCTAAAAGCAAGACCAGATTTGTTGTGAGAACAGATCAGTAACTTCAGCAGCAAAAGAATATATGGAATTTTTTTTGCTTACCTGGACAGGGTTGAACTGTGTAGTCATTGGTAGCTAGAAACAGTGAATGTGTTATATTAGCCTGTGTCAGTGGAAGTCCATGTTTAGGATCCTTTACACTCATTTTGAACTCGATGTGTGCTTGGTTGGGAATTGATTAAGTACCAGGTATGGCTGATTTTGTTTGGCATTGAGACATGTCAGAAAGTAAGAGTGCTCTCCACTCATCTGTTAGCACACACAGTTTGAAAACATGTTCTATTATTCAAAAATATTATGCTTGGGCCATAAAAAAAATCAATGAGACGTGAGGTTTTTGTGTTTGATGAGGAGGAGGCATAAGGAGGAAGGTTGCCTTTCAAATGAGTTACAAGCCAGAAGGACCTTTTCTGCTGCACCGAGAGCCTTCTCTTTAGCTTTTATTTATTTTAATCACAAATGCAAGCCAGTATGCTACCAGGGCATACACAAGCCAGGGTCAAAAACCAAATGGAGCTACCTATCAAGCAACCAAAAGGAAAAGTTGACAAGGAAAAGCAGAGACAACAACCAAAGTACAAAACAGATCAAATAGCGACTGCAAAGTCACTCAGCAGGCAACCGCGTTGCCAGTACCTCACAAAGTTAAGTGGCGAACAAAGCAGTATTTATACACAAGCTATGGAATTACAAGCAGGTGAGTGTCGTTAGATTTCGGGAGCCAGTGACAGGGAAAACAGTTCAGGATTGCTGCTTTGCAGACATGTGACGATGACATCATGAGGTGGTGGATTGTGGGAATTGTAGTTTGGAGCGTCGGAGGTGGAAAGAGAACACAGGAGTGTGATGATATTACTACCAGAAACGTGATGTGTGTTAACAATGTAAATGATATTTTAAAGCTTTAGCTTAGGAATTGAAAATTAACAAACTTAAAGAATATGTAGAGGCATCTTTAGCACTCCATATAGTCAGCAGCGATTAATATATCCCACCACACACCCCAGTTGTGGACTCATCCAGTGACTATAGGGAACAGTCACCATCACCTCTGATGAATTGACGTCATCTGATGGCTGAAAGTCGGAAATGTCGGCTTCGTATGAGGTTCAGTGTTTGGAACAGATTTGGGGTGAAGTGCACGATAGGTGATTTTATAGAAACCAGGAAGAGTAAGCTAGAACATAAATGTACATCACCTGACTAGTTACAGCAGAAAGTGCTGGAGAGCGGTATTCAACATGAATCTTTCTAGAACTAGAAAGAACTACATTTACATTCTAGGGATTTAGCAAATGCTCTTATCCTGAGAGACTTACAACCGTGCTTAGTGTTCCATCAGAGGATGTTTCCTAGCTTGTACAAATAAGTTAGAGTCTAAAACTTGCCTTGAGCTCAGACGCTGCCCGAACAAGGGCCAATGCTGATACCTAGAAAGAAGAATACTGAGTTAAATACAGCATAAGTGCACTACCTGGCAACCCCCACCCAGCACTCATACAAAGAGAGAAGAAACGTTAATCTCAGTGTAAGTGCATAAACGTAAAAAGCATTTCAATACATGCATTTATTAGTGCTTACTCACTTAAGTGCTTTACAAAGAGATGGATCTGTAGTCTGTGTTTGAAGACCATGAGTGAGTCTGCTGTTCGGACAGCCAGTGGAAGTTCGTTCCACCATTTGGGTGCCAGGACAGAGAAGAGTCTGGATGCTTGCCTTCCATGTCTCTTGAGGGATGGCAGGTCAAGCCGAGCTGTATTTAGCTTGAAGGGCTCAAGTTACCGATCGTCTCTTAACCCTTGTCATAAGAAGGGAGGGGCTGGTCCGTTCTTGGCTTTGTAGACAAACATAAGAGTTTTAAATCTGATGTAAGCAGCTACAGGAAGCCAGTGAAGGGAACGCAGCAGTGGAGTGACATGACTGAACCTGGGAAGATTGAAGATGAGCCAAGCTGCTGTATTCTGGATCAGTTACAAGGGCCTGATGGCCCACAGAGGAAGACCAGCCAGGAGCGAGTTGCAGTAGTCAAGCCTTGAAATGACAAGAGACTGGACTAGCAACTGGGTGACCTCCTGGGAGAGGATAGGTCGAATCCCCCGTAAATACGTTAATACAAGCATTAAAGCTAATAATCTAGGTGCACCTCATTTATAAAACTCTCATTCAATGCCAGTATTGGCTAGTTCATGCTCAGCTTTATTTCCAAACTCACCAAAGAACACAACAACCAACACAGCAAGAACACCCCAACCTCCCATCCTAGAAACTAAAATCAAAACCCACTTAACTTGCAGAAAACCTACAATATTCAGACTCATCAACAAAAACAATCTTATAAAAATGCACCTAATACAGCCAGACACAAACCCTTCCTTTCTTTGTAACGGAACTACTTACAACACAGCATCTCGATGCCACAATGCCATCAAATTACACTTGCTCAAAACTACAGTGCAGATGTCTAGAACATGTACACTTACAGATTACACACAAGATAAACATAGCTACCTACAGCTTACACCTACAGCTTAGCTAACATTAGCATTGCACCAATACATAACAGAGCGACATCAGTAGCTGCAGTGTTGTCCCTCTTTGAATTTTGCATATTTGTCACACTAGAATTTTTCAGATAATAAAACTAGTTTTAATATTACACAGAGCAACCCAACTAAACACAAAATGTTTTTTTTAAATAATGGTTATATTTATTGAGGGACAAATGCTGTTAAGCCCTACCTGGCAATATGTGAAACAGGTATTGCCCCCCTTAGTTACTAAACCAACCAGTTAACCAAATTCAGTTGACTACTGGGTTCATTTTCTCTAGCCCACCCAGCATGATTACTGCCAGACCTGTTGAATCTAAGCATCATTTAATAAACAGAACCTGCCTGGCAATGTGAAGCAGGTAGAAGGTCTCGAAAAGCAGCACATGATGGTACCTTCTAAATAGATTTAAATACAGATGTCAAACAAAGTCACTGAAATCTACCAGTCTAGAATGGGTTACAAAGCCATTGCTAAGGCTCTGGGACAAATAGAGAAAACATGGAGCAGTGGTGAACCTTCCCAGGAGTGACTGGCCTACCAATATTTCACCAAGAGTACATCGACAACTAATCCAGGAGGTCACAGAAGAATCCAGATGAACAACTGCATGCCTCACTAGCCTCAGTTAAGGTCAATGTACATGATTCCACAATCAGAAAGACACTAGGTATCTAGGTGACCCACAAGAGTTTTGGGATAGTATTGTCTCTTCTACTTCTGTCTTTATTTTCTTTCATTCTTTAGCAGTGCATTGTCATTGTAGGTACCTGTGTAACTTTCTTTTGTTCATTTTGGTGAACCTAGCATTTTACATTTCAGCCGTGATGGATGCTGCATGTGTGCAAATAAGTACGCGTGCAGGGTACATGCTTGTAGGAAGGTTGTGAGGTAGATAGGAAGACATGCTGGTAGGCCATCGGGGTTCATCGGGGACTTGTGACCTCCAAGGAGATCTTCAGATGCTATCAGTGCTATCAGGATGTAGAGTAGATTTCAAATAATATACAACAAAAAAAAAACGTTTCTAAAATAAATAACCTACTTCACATTTCAGGTTTGGTTAGAGGCTAAGGTTGAGTATTAGCTATATGGCTAGGAAAAAGTTAAGGTGCTTACAGCTGAGCATCTGCAAAGTCCCTACAGTGGACCACCAAAATACTACGCATCCTAAAAACAGTCCGCAACGGGAAACTCAGTGATTTGTCACCTTGGTTTCTCTTTCACAGTGTGGATTCCCGCAGGCGGTAATGCTTTAAGGGTAATTCCAAGGGCTCTGAGCATACAGAGGCAGACAGTCATTTATTTGGTGTCACATATGATTCTATTAGAGTTATTGAAAAGCTTCTTAATTGAAATACATGGTTGGTTAAGTAATGATTTAAAACGACTTTTAGATGGAACATCCGCCGCAATGCATCTAGATTGCCTTTTGTCAACCCTTCAGCACGTCCCCTATGGTTAAAATTCAGCTCCACTGAAAAATTCGGGTTTGTAGAAATGCCATGGAGAACGGGCAAAATGGGGATGAAAACTTTTTTTCCATCAGCAAGGGTGACTTATGGAGACGTATGCAGAATATAGTACTGTTTAAAATAGCCTGCAAACTAATCCCACACTGAGAAGCAGTGGTCCCACAGGTTATAGTTATCTGGTTATATTGGTCTTATATACACACATGTATATCATATAGTCTTATGTAATATAGTCTCAGGATTAGAGTTGTGTTTATGACTAGGGTTATGCCAACAGTTTAAGTTTGGATTTTATATGGATGTTAAGTCCAGGGTTCGTGAAAGTAGATGTTTAGCTGAATGTAAATTAACAAGTATGCAAACAATCTAGAATCATCCAAAGGACGTGTTACTGAAATCAACTCCCCTCAGGACTGTACGATATGATTTTGCCGCATGTGTTAGGACTATAAAAAAAAATGCAATCATAAGTATTGTGTGTCTGCTAGACCTTTTGTGGTCTAAACCTGAATTAATATATGCACTCATCAACAAAAGAATAGCTGCACAAATAGTTGCACCTAGTTGCAAGGAATCAAATGACAGGTGGGAAACTTGGTGGGTAGGTTTCACATCGTGAGACATGCGTATGATTCAAGTTTCATGCTCAGCCGAGCATGTGATATAAGCAAGGACAGGCTTTATTTCTGTACCTGACTGACCCAACAGCCACGACATTCAGTGAGCAGTGATGCCCTTCATGAGTCATCCTGTTAGTGCCAGTACGATTGGCAGACGGCTGCACGGCCCAGGGCTACATGCACACTGGCCGTTACGACAACTGCCCTTAACACCACGTCAATGTTGCCAAAGACTGCAATGGTGTTGTGCCAGACTGTCATGGAGTGGCAGCGGGTCACTGGTGGAGACGACCATCTGCGAATCTGAGTGTGGAGGCGCTGTGGTCAGCACCAAGATGAAAGGTTCAGAGGGCCTGGTGTCACTCCACCTCCACCCCGGCTACACAATCTGTAGGAACTGTGTGAGAATATTCAAGCTGCATGGGATGGATTATCACAGGACACCATTAGGAACCTCTACAACTCTACGCCGAGATGTCCAGTATGTAACACACATTAGCAAACATGGCGGCCCAACGACATACTGAGAGATGCTACTTCTGTATGTATAGCTAAATAAACATTGTCCATATCAGTCTAAATGTATCATTTATTGTTCTGGTAACCTTTATCTTCTTTCCCATTAGCACTGCAATCCCACACTTCCTTCTGAGTGCAACTATTCTTTTGATGATGGCTGTGTATATATTAATGTGTGTGTGTGTGTGTGTGTGTGTGTGTGCCTTGGTGTAAATAGTTTGAATATGTGAAAGATTTAGTTGTTGTATTCTCTTTCAGTCCAATGTTATTTATTCATGTTGCCTAGAATTTCTCAGGGAGTGGTTGGGGAATGCATACATTGGTCCCCAGGGTGGTGAAGGTGTGGGGTTGGGGTCTTAATGCTACCTCTCTGAAATGAGTTTCTGCAGGGTAGGATGTCTGCATTTAAATAACTTCAGTAAAACACAATTTCTCAGATAACAGCATCGTTTGAACAGCATCTTACACGTTTAGTAGTCTGGATAAGCCTTCCTGTGCTCTTCTTATGCAGAGATGAAATTTTTTTCTTCCAACAACACTAAACTATCCTCTCCTGAATCACGGTTCTTTTTTTATGTCCTGTTTTCTCTCAAGTGTGGGCCTTGTGGATGTTGGTGCTGAGTGGATGGCTTCAGTTTGTGAGATTTGAAAAAACGATTTAAGGTGATGAAAGCAGGGAGTAAGCATAAAGTAAGGAACGCAACTAAAGCAGGGGGAAACGCAGGGTAAAAACCTGAATGTGAAAATTAAACCCGGCAAGAGCTCATCAATTACAACATGAGCATCTGGGCTCCATAGGGTTTGGGCGTAGTGTATGAGTGTTTACATGGACGTACTGTATATATTTATGTCCAACTATTCAAGTTAGTGAGACAGTTTTGGCATATTTTAATGGCTCTTTACAACCAATCCATTAGCAATCCAATGCCACCGTGGTAGATGGGCCACAAACATGCATTATTGCAGCACTGAGGTGCGTTTTCAGAAGTTAACATAATAGCCTAAATGTCTGCAGTGGAAAATGAAAATGTGTAATCTATAATTCTGTTTTTTCAATGTGTCTTTAACTAACCATATTTCATATAAATGTAGGCAAGCAAATTCTAAGCATGCTTTTATGATTAAAGTCTGCTTTTTTGCCATTTACCGTGAACCAGGGACACAGGTCTAGATCTATGAGTATAAAAGCACTTCAGTTCATCAAACCATCAAAGGCAGGATACAAACGTTCCAGCATTTTCCATGCATTCTGCATCAGTATGCTTTAACATATACAGATTAGGTAGTAATCTGTATTGACTTTCCTTTAGACTTTCTCAACTGTCTGAATCTAACTTAGCTTTGTCTTCATCAGGCAAAAGCTGTGCCTGTGGTGAGCGGATGCATACTTTGTAGTATTGCAGTGTTGGTTGGGTTTATGTAAATCCAGCATCTTAACTGATTGCTATTGGTCACCATGGTAGGAATAGGAAGGGTGATGACTGTACTACTGTTACATGTGGTCTGTTGGAGCTAGTTTTTAAGTGGCCAAGCTAATAGCTAATAGCTAGTGGAAAGCCAGAGAAAGTAAAGTAGTGCCCAGAGAAGACTGACTGCACTGACTTTTACACCACATGTAAAATAATTTGCATCTCCAATTAAACTAGGACAAAAGGTCTTTGCTGTTTCTCCCTGGCACTGTTAGTACCAGATGAGCAAGCGGCACTACAAAGCATCAAGGGATTGACAATGCAGTGAGGACATCTGCAACAATCTGCGGTTCATTTAGATCTTGCCTGGACTAAGCTAATAAGTGTGACAACTGATAGTGGTCCTATGAGTGTGACTGCCCGCATCAACTGCACAAGAAATGAGTGAACACGGCCACCCTTGTCTGACCGCCATACACTGCCTGATCCACCACCAAGCATTGTGTTGCAAAGCAGTTAGTTGGGATTTGGCTATGAAGGTTGGGGTGTCCCATGTTGATTTCATCATAACTAAAGCTCTTTTGTCTGAGCTGAATGCTGCTGTTACATGCTCCTCTCTCTCTCTCTCTCTCTCTCTCTCTCTCTCTCTCTCACACACACACACACACACACCTTTACAACAGGTGCTGTTTTGAGCCAATGAGGAAGTGCTGCAGTTCTCTTTACACCGATCAGGAAGTGCTGCTGATTGCTGGCAGGGTGAGTCTCAGCACATACAAGGACCAATCTAAGAATATTTATGTGTGTTTTATGTGTGTTTACTTATGTGGATGGTGAGCAGAGTTAACATACACTCATTATCAAAAGAATAGTTGCACCCAGAAGGTATTGGGAAGGAAGATAAAGGTTACCAGGAACAATAAATGATGATACATTTAGACTGATATGGCTAATATTTATTGAGCTAAACATACTGAAGTAGTGTCTCTCAGTATGCTGTCGGGCCGACATGTTTGCTACCGCAACATGCCAGACGTCTCAGCATGGAGTTGTAGAGGTTCCTAATGGTGTCCTGTGATAATCCATCCCATGCAGCTTGAACATTCTCACACAGTTCCTGCAGAATTTGCGGTAGGGGTAATGCATGGATGCGCTGACCATGGTGCCTCCACAAACAGATTCATTGGTTGCCTCCACCAAGACAAAAGCGGGACTCATCACTGAAGATGACCTGCGATCATTTTGAGTCACTCCATGTTTGGTGACACTGATGTGGTGTTAAGGGCAGTCTTCATAACAGTCTACATGCATATAGTCCCGTGTTGCGCAGACATCTAATAATGCTGGCACTAACAGGATGGCTCATGGAGGGCATCACTGTTTGCTGAATGTCCGCAATTGTGGCTGTTGGGTCAGACATTCCTGTCGGTTGATTCCTTCTTGGTGCAACTATTTGTACAGCTAAACTTTTGATGATGAGTGTATATAACCAGAGTCTGCTTAGTCTTTCTTTCTTGCTCTTCCTCCTGCTTATTCTCTCTGCCACATTCTCTCCAGCATTGTGTGGACAGGCTAGTGTTTGGGGAGCACCTATACACCAACATGGTAGCTATTTTATTGGTTAGACTCACTAGGTAAGAGGTGGGTGCCACCTGCTGTGTTTTGGGTAGGGATTAGAACTTTTAGGCAGGCTAGCCTAATTTTAGCCTATTTTGCATGGGGACGTAAAGTAAAGAAAAAGCATTAAATGCTTAAATGGCAGCTATATTTGTTTGTGTCCTTCCATCATTCGACTTCACATGTCCACTTGTTAGTTCCTCTGTACCCCTAGTTCCACCTTATAAGGATTGTAACAGCTGCTTACGTAGACGGAACAGATGTAATAGAGCTATGAACAGTCTTCATGTATAGCTCCAAAGCTTGGGAAAGCTCATGTGGGACATGCATTTGCATGTAAAACCTTTTTCAAGGAAAGCTGGGTCTCTTCTTTAAACGAGGAAAGGAGAAGTCTGCCGTCTCAGAAACTGTCAACCAAGAAGGCACCACTTGCATTCCTAACTAAGAAAAGTGTGCTCAGGCCCTGGAAATGTTGCAGAGTGAATTTCGGGCAGGACTTCATGTCCATGCAAAAGACATCCAACTTTTCCAGAACACTTTTGCAGCAGGCATTGATTGTGTCAATCCAATCTACCAGCTGAAATTGGCCGAACTCAATTCTGACAACCTCGAGGACACATTCAGGACTCTCCCCCCAGTAGGACATACCCCCACCTCAAAACACATGCACTCAAAATGACAATCATTTTTGGGAGCCCCTAGATCTGTGAGCAGACTTTTACAAGGTTGAAACACCTCAAATCTCCAACCTGATCCACACTCACCGATCAACACTTGCATCGCCTGTTACGACTGGCAGTACATAAACACGGAACCTGAGGCTGACTATCTTGTCAGCCAAAAGTCGGTGCATTGTTTACAGCAATTATGGAGAAACACTGTATGAGGTAGCATATTAATGATTATTCAAAATAATAAACATGTCTGTATTACCATCATGAACTACTAACATACATACCTCAAATAACACATCCATTATGACGTAGTAAGTAGATTGTTTTTTTGTCCTGTGTGTTTTCTGTTTCGGCCACAGCCGGCCCCCTTGAAAGACTGAAGAGCAGTGACCTGGCTCTGGTTAAAGAGTTTGAGGATCCCTGGGGAACAGAGGGTATGCACTGATGTCAGTTTCTAACCGGAGTACGCCCCCTTAGTCGGACCGAGTGGCAAAATATTCTGCAACAAGGCTGTGTTAATTGGTTTGTGTTAACTATGCACAACTACATGCATGCATGATCGGTACAACGACTGCCCTTAACATCATGTCAACTTCACCAAAGGATGCAATGGTGTTGTGCCAGACTGTCATGGAGTGACTCAGAATAGCAGCAGGTCATCTTCAGTGACGAGTCCCGTTTTTGTCTTGGTGGAGACGACCAATGAATCCGTGTGCAGAGGCACCGTGGTCAGCGCCAAGATGAACGGTTTGTTGTCACATGTCCAGAAGGACTGGTGTCACTCCACCTCCACCCCTATTGCACAATCTGCAGGAACTATGTGAGAATATTCAAGCTATGTGGGATGGATTATCACAGGACATCATTACGAACTTCAACAACTCCATGCCGAGACATCTGGCTGAGAGACACTACTTCAGTATGTGTAGCTCTATAACTATTGCCCTTGTCAGTCTAAACTTATCATCATTTTTTGTTCCTGGTAACCTTTATCTTCCTTCAAACTTCCTTCAGCTTCAGGTACCAGAATGTACATTCTGCACCATTTAAGGTAGAACGGGAAAATTCTTTCTTTAGCTTCAGGCAGCAGAATGTAACTGCTGCAGCATTTAAGGTTCAACGGAACAATTAGAACAAGAAGCTACCAAATAGCAAACTGACTTTAGTCTTGTTCGATATTTTTGCTTTACACTTTCGGCAGTTTGTGAAAAGATGACTCTGAATTCTTGCTGCACCTATTTGTACAGTCAATCCCACATCAGCCATTTCCCATTTAGTATTTTCACAGAATTCACACTGAATGCTAATGTTGCCACTCAATTAGCCTTTTGCCCACTTAGTAGGCATAACCGCAGTGACTCCCGCTAACTGTTATAATCAGGTGCATACCCTCTATACCACCAAAAATGTGTCAAAAACACTTGCATGAGATGTAGGGATGTGGAAGCATAAAGGAATCATGGACTTTCTAAGTCAGTGCTATAGTATATTGTTGCTGTCCAAAGAAAAACATGTATCTTCATTTTTTGGTGATGTTTACTTTTATGCATCATTTGAACACAACAACTGCTGTTTACATTGTGGGAAAATTTCATGATGAATGGACCAACAGAAATGGCCCAAAATCACTTGGAAAAAAGTCTGGTTCCTTTGACTTAAATTAAAGTTAAGTTAGGTTTTTGACCTCTCCTGTGTATAGTATAAAAGTTGCCATTTTGGAGATACTTGTTTTGTGTTTGGATAGTGACCATATTATTTTTTTGCACTTTTATGGCACATAAAAGTATATATATATTTTTTTTTCCTTTTTTTCAGAATTAAAAACTGTTTAAAAATGTTCAGACATGTCACATTAGAATATTTTAATTCCATTTTTTTTGTTTTATTTTTGCAATATCTGTTGGACCGCAGTGTGGTTTGAGAGACGCTTCCCCTTCAGCAGTACATTAAACTTACATAAGTGTTTTCTTTTTTTTTGACTGAAAACAGATGTATAATTAAATGAAATGCGATCAGTCATACAGCGAGCTGCATACATCAATGTGAATCATGTTGCTTACATTCATAGCTTGCTGGAGCCTTTGGGTAGAAAGTAAGAGACGGAATTAAGGAGGTCTAAAAGAAGGCTTATGAAAATCTTAGTAGACCAGCATGTGATAGGTTGTATAAGGCTGATTACCTAACGGTACCACTGCCTTCAGGGTTTCAGATGGGCTTGTAAACAATCGGGAACATACTTCTTTACAGAACTTTAGACGTCCATCTGGACAGAAAGTAGTTGTGCTCAATTTCAAACCCAACTGATGTTTTTTTAAAAAGGTGAAGGCGCCAAAAAAACAGCGGGATGGGGATCAAAAAACGCCATTGGGTTTGGGATGCGCACCAGTGCAACCAACGAAGGAGATCTCCGCAAAGGAAAAAGCAAGGGAGGCCAAGCCTTCGGGAAAGAAGACGTGGGTAGCACAAAAGAAGCCCCATGCAAAAAAAAAAAATCCTTCCAAGAAGAAAACAGAAAAAACAAAAAGTGAATCAGAACTAATTATACCCCGTTGTTTGTTTATAAGGCCTGCGCGCACGCATGTTTTATTCATTGCCTTAGCGAGGGCCCTGCACTACTTTTCTTTTTCCTGGTTTTTATATCCCCCACAGTTAAATCTCATTTCAAACGGGACCTGGCGAAGCAAAGCCACTGTGTCCCGAATCCCAATGAAGGTAGTGCCAAGTAAGAGTGAAGCCTCAGCATGGTAAATAGAATCGGAGAACTTTCTAAATGTTACCTGACAATCACCGCAACGTGCTCGGACCAGAGCGGCAGGGAGAAAAACAAGAAGGGGATAAGTTGTTATGGGGAGCAGAGCCTTGCTCTGAATGTCAGCTTCTATCCTTTGCCTCCGACACCCTAATTACTCGGAGCGTTTAGCCGCATTGCTTTGTGCTAAAGCACAAGATGGGGATGACAAGAAAGCCCGTGCAGTAGGGCTGGATAGACCAAACTGCCACTCAGGACTTCAGTGGAGGCTGCTTGTAATCAACCTTGTACCGGGATCAATGAAAAATTCCAAGTTTGTTTTCTGTAAGCTGTTTTTCTTCTGTTAACCAATGCATTATGTCTCGGCTAGAGTTCATTGGAATTACCAATAACCGACTAGGAAAAACAAAGAAAACACGCCATTGTTTTCCAAGTCAGGAAAGTGTTCCATCTTAGCTCAGCATTAACGATACACATGGTAGCCAGTTCATTTTATGACATTGCCCATATTATTATTAATCATATTTCTAATGTTAGCTGGCTAGCTTGTTGCTACATACTTGGTTCCCCACTCTCCTTGGCCAGGCTACAAGGGTCAAGGATTTAGTGAGTTCTGTGATTGCTCTGCATGCCTTTTGACGGTATTGCTGGACTCAGGACCTCTCTCTGGCAACTCTCCATGGCTCCCTGGCGGCGGCACTGTTATGCTCAGGGTCCCCCGCTCCCCTAGCCTTCTCCCACAAAGGTGGAACGGGTTTCGTTCGGGTTCCTGTGTCTAATATTAAACCATTTGGTGCAGAAAAGAGAAGAAAAGAGAAAGAGAAGGCAACAATGGCGACACCATCAAAAAGCTTGTGGTGGTCTGCTGGAGTAACTCTTCTTCTTATTACCAGTATTTGATCTGTGCTGGATAAAACCAAATATCTGGAATAACAGTTGCTCGCAGCACCATCTTCTGACACCAGTTTCTACTGTTAGTACCGCTGTATAATGTCCTTTGCTGATGTTGATGTCGTATCCTTTGATGTTTCTTGGTTCCAATAAAGACTGGTGCAAATACGAGCTGGTTCCATGAATAGCCACAAGGTTCTAAGAAGCCTGAACAGAACCAGTTCAAGAAGTGGGGGTCTTTTGGGCAAAAAGGCCTATTCCTGGCCCTTGTTATTGCCACCTGCCTACATCCATGATCAGCAGTAATTGTAGCATGTAGCCCTCAACCAAAGCTACATGGCTAGTGGCTGATTATAGACTGAAAGCAATGAACTGGTACCTAATAGACTAGGAAAAGCGGGGTGGTGGGGGTTCAGTTGGTCATTTGAAGCTTGCAAATGTCTTGAAACTACAAATATTTCCTTTTCGAGTCTTAAGAATCGCTCTTGTGTTGGTAGTGTCTTACAACTGATTAGCATTTCTTTGTCCTTTAAGCCACATTTGAAGTGAACCTGTACACCCTCAGAAGAGCAACAGATGAGATAAGCTCGAAAGAGTTAGAGAGCGAGAGAGATGGAAGCTGGCTCTGATCAGATAAGAAAGCTAAATCCCAGAGTGATTAGAAACGGTGCCGGTGGCCATGCCAAGCGAAAAAGGTCAAATGGATGCGGGCGTCACACAGGACACCTAAGAGACATTTAGAGCTCAAAGATAGAGCAGCTTTGAGAAGAAAAAGGGGAAAAAAGAAGAACTGCCCTGGGTATGCATGAGGCATCTCTGAACAACCATCTGTCCCCTCTCTCAGCATAAAGACACTCTTTCAGTCCAACACCTGATGCCCTGACTGCTCATAAGAACCACGGTTTCCCACTGTGATGCTTTTAAACCATGTACAATCACCTGCAGTCTCAAATGTAAAGGGTTCTTTGGAGCAATGCCATAAGCTACTGTTCAGAGTTGAAATACCTACTGAAAGGTGCTTTATGGAACCAAACGTGGCTCTCTATTGGCATTGCTCAAAAGATCTCAATTTTGCTTCTTTAAAACACCTGTCTATTGAGTTCTAAAGAGCTACCCAATGGAACTAAAAAGCTTTTTATGCAACCAGAAGTGGTTGTTCCAAGGTGTTGTTCCACTTTTCTTAAAGTACCATTCAGTCAGTTTTTTAAAAGAATCTTCCATTGAAAGGATTTTTGGTTTCTTAAAGCACCAAGCTTTCAATAGTTTTTAAAGAACCTTTTATTTAAAGAGGTTTTTTTTGGTTTATTTTGGTTTCTAAAAGCACCTTTCAACTAATCTTTTATGAACCTGCCAATACATTTGAAAAGTTCTTTAGAGAACAAAAATTGGTACATCTATGAAATTGCTCCAAAGAACCACTTTTTTTTTCTAAATCATGTTCATTTGGTTTTAAAGAAACCTCCAGAGAACCTGAAAGGTTTGGTTATGCAATCAGAATTGGTTTTTATATAGTGTTGTTCCCAGAATCCCATTTTTGTTTTGTTTTTTCCATTGAAGTAAAATGTTCTGTATGAAACTAAAAGTGGTTCTTCAGTGGCATTGCTCCAAAGAACCCACTTTTAGTTTTGTGAAGCACCTTTCGACTAATCTTTTATGAACCTCCCATTGAACTTGAAAGTATCCTTAAGGAACTGAAAGTGGTACAGTGACATTGTTCTAAGGAATCACTTTTGTTTTCTTAAAACACATATCTATTGGGTTTTAAAGAACTATCCAACAAAGCTGAAAGGCAATCAAAAGTAATTACTCCAAGAACCCAATTTTGGTGTCTTAAAGCACCTTTCAGCTGATCTTTTATGAGCCAGCCATTCAAACTGGTAGGTTCTTTACAGACTTAAAAGTGGTTCTTCTATGGCAATGCTCCAAAGAACCTACTTCTGGTTTCCTAAGGCACCTTTCAACTTATCCTTTATACGCCTGCCTTTGATCTTGAAATGTTCTTGACATTGCTTCAAAGAACCGCTTTTGTTCTTAAAACTATCTATTGAATTGTAAAGAACCATCCAATAAAGTTAAAAGGTTCTTCATGTAACCAAAAGTAATTATTTTTTTCAACGCACCTTTCAGCTGATCTTTTATGAACCAGCCATTGAAACTGGTAGGCCTAAGGGACCTAAAAGTGGTTCTTCTATGACAGTTCTTTAAGGAACCCTCCGTTTAAAGATAGTTAAGAGAATGAAATATCACACCAAGGAATGGCATCTTCATTTTTGAGAGTCAGGAAGAAGGAGAAAAGTGTTTGAGGTAGAACTAGAGCATAGAGAACCTCATCTCTTCACCTCCATTGCTTTTCTCCTCTCAATCCCTACAGACAATAAAAGAAGGACAGATTTAGACGGCTCTGCGGAACAGGAACATAGCGGATGGTGGACAAAATCCATCATATTCTTCTCTTCTTTCATTTTTTTAACTTGTGTCCCTTTTCCCAGATAGGAGCTGTCGGTAAGCCTAGCCAGACGACTTTACCCAATCCTCACTTTGAAGAAAAGCGAAATCCGAACTAGCCTGGCCGCCCCGTGTATCGGCGGTCGTCAGACATACTTTACAGGAGGGGAAGAAGGAAGCAGAATAAAAGATTAAAACCGAGGGAAAGAAAGAAGACTTAAGCATCTTCCAGCAAGAAGTCTTCTTAGGGGGGGTTTGGGGTAACTGGGTTTACCCAAGGAGAAGGACAGCCTGGCTGAGCTCCGGCACTGCCTCGGATAGAGTTCACCTTGCTTCCTCACGTACGGGCAGGCAGGGCCGCGTGACCGATCCCATTAACCGGCTTTATTCTCCCGGCTCTTTCTTCTCAAGACGCTGAGAACCAAATGAGAGCAGCCACAGAGTTTGGAGTTGAGGATTTCACACCTTCTCACATAGACTACCACACACACCTGTTGTGGAAGAATAACGGCTAAAAAAGTAGGAATAAAATTTAGGTTTAAAGATGGCAGCTTCTGCTGCTGTCATTTATGTCATGTTAACCGAAGACAGTTGGCCAGATCAATGGTTTATGATAACAAGGATTGAGACAATGTGATGATTTAGGCATGTAGTTTGCACAACTTCTGACTCCCTCAGTGGTAAGCTTCCATTTATGGCTGAAATATTGTTTTTAATATTGAATTTTATAAAAATATAATGCTTTCTTATATGATAGCAATTATCATTATAATACAATTCTAAATCCATGTACTTAGTATGCTAAAATATGTATCATTAGTGCTATTAAAATATATGTGGAAATTGTACTTAACTGTGCTTTTTCGAGACACCATTAAATATACTTGAATATTTTTTCTTGTACATTAAAATATACATCATGTTTATATCATCATATGTATATAGGGAATGTAAATTAGTATACTTAAATTAAGTACTATGGTAAAATTATGTGTGTAAAAAAAAAAAATATATATATATATATATATATACACACACACACACACACACACACACATACACACACTTATATTTAGCACACAAAACAATAATGTGCTTGAAATGTACTTGCTGATATTAACATTTATACATATAAATTTTTACTACATTAAAATATGATCATAAGTATTAATCGTGCTTTGAGCCTGCTTCTCCAAAAGTTACCTAGTACTACAGCAGTTGTTCCAGGCCCAGAATGGCAATAACAGATATGCCGTTCTTCATGTTGAAAGTCAGAATATCATCAAAATGACTTTAAAGCTACTATTTTAGGGAAACAATATTACATATTATTATTTTAAAAGTTTTCTTTTTTTTAATTGAACCTAAAATAAATACACAAAAAGTTTCATACAAGCAGTCACTGATCTTAAACTCTGCAATCACAATGTTATATATTAACAACATATTTTTCCCCAAATCCTCCAGCCCTGCCTCCAGTAATAAAACGATACGAGAGTGCATGTGGTGGTTTGGGGCTGTTATTGATGCTTGTGTTGCTTTCCTGAAATGCTGTAGTCGAGAATTACATGAACAAGCTTCACCACCATCTGACCATGTGTCTCAAAACCCCATTCACCTACCATTTAAAAGATAAAACAAAAACATATTTACATCTTACAGGCATAAATCCATCAGGTAATTATACATAGTACAACATATGGAAAGAAAAGTATGAAATTGCACCATTTTTCTGTCAATAATTGTCAGCCAAGGATCCACAACAGGAGTGAGGAGTCAAGTGCAGATTTATTAGGCCAAAACTCAACGTCAAAACAAACCAGGTCAAAACCAGTAAATCCTTCCAAAAAAACAAAAACAAACAAGAATGTTGCCAAGACACTATCCAAAACTCAAAAACCGTAAAGCAAAGAATCAAAACCAGAGCAGAAATCCATACAAAGAACTGTTCAGAATTGTAAGGCACGCCAATACAAGACTTCACAAGGGACAATGAGCAACATGGAGTATATGAATACAAAATGGCCGCTGATTACAATCAGGTGTGAAAAACAAGGGCTAGAATTCAGGAGAGAGCGACCTCTGTGGGCAAGGAGGGGAATCAGAGGCAGCAGATGTGACAATAATAGAGCTTGAAACACACACTATATTGCCAAAGGTATTCACTCGTCTGCCTTCACATACATATCAACTTGAGTGACATCCCATTCTTAATCCACAAGGTTTAATATGATGTCGGCCCACCCTGTGCAGCTATAACAGCTTCAGCTCTTCTGGGAAGTCTTTCCACAAGGTTTAGGAATGTGTTTATGGGAATTTCTGACCATACTTTTCTGAATACTTTTGGCAATATAGTGTATTACAAATGAATGCACTTTCCTATCATAAAACATTGTTTATGTCAGTTGTATCTTGATATAGACTTCTACTGATCCAAATTTTACATACGCAATGTCATCTAAAACAATTTCACATTATACCAGGCTTATATTTTTTGCCACTAGGGGGCTCAAGATTAGACTTGATGCATTTAAGAAATGAAGTATTTTTCAACATATTTAGCTGGAAAGCTTAAACTAAGCTTCATTAAGCTTTCGATCACCATCATTAAGCAAGACATAAACTACAAGCCTTGTAACAAATGACTGCATACAAGACAAGGACACCTTGTAAACAAACAAATAACACCTAGGTGTAATGATGAGGGGGCGTGGACATAGACAAGACACAGGTCAGACAGATAACAAGGAGACAGGACAAGGGAGGAGACATAAACCATAACAATAACATATAACACATGGCTGGTCATAGGATGGCAGACTAGACTAGGACAGGAACAGAAAAGGGCAAAGGCAGACCAGGCAGACGATGATAGGAAATCCAAGGTTAGGTCGAACTAAGCTGAAAGCTAGCTGGCTAAGCAGGAAATCCTGCTTTGAGAGACAGACCCCTGCTTGTGGGGAGATGAAGCCGCTGTAGCCTGCAGGCCTGACTGAGTGAATGCAGTGGAAGGTGAGTAGGTGGCTGTGTCTTATCATAGCCAGCTTAATTATGCCTCGGGCAGAGTAGTAATGCATCGCTACCCCAGAACTGTCATCCCTGCACAACACCATTCTTATAGAGCACAAACACTACACACACACAGAGAGAGAGAGAGAGAGAGAGAGAGAGAGAGAGAGAGAGAGAGGTCTGTATTCCTGTCCTTAAGGGGTATTTGCAATGCTTTCGTAGGACTGTTTATCCTCTCAATTAAACGCTGCAGTTTGTGTGGGGAATGTTTAATGTATATAGATATGCATGTCACCACCAAGAACCAATGTTAAAACCCTACTGTCAAAACAGATGAACCCATATACAGTATATACGGGATATATGGGCTAAACAAAGTGGAAACATGTCCTGTGGTTTGAAAATCTTGGATCCAGGAAAGGGACCATCCACCTTGTTATTAGAGCACAGTTCAAGAGCCAGCATCCATGATGGTATTGGGGCAGAGGGAGGGGGGGCATTAGTAAATATACCATAGGTGACTTGCTCATCTTCAAAGGCACTATTAATGCTGAACGATATATATTGGTTTTGCAGTAACATATTATCGCTGTCCATAGACAAACTAGTATCTCCAAAATGGCAACTTTACAGGAGAGGCCAAAAACCTAATTTAATTTGAATGTAAGTCAATGGAACCAGACTTTTTTTCCCCCTGCCTATTTGGGACCATTTCTGTTGGTCCATTAATCATGCAATTCTCACCCAATGTAAATGGCAGCTGCTGTGTTCAAATGATGCATAAAGGTTAGTCAGTGTCACACCACATTCTGCACATTTTTACAACAACATGGCTTTGTATGAAAAGTGTCTGGGTGCTAAACTGGCCTGCATGCGGTCCAGACCAGTCACCCATTGAAAACGTTTGGGGTATTATGAGAGCCCGAACCACTGAGCAGCTGAAATCCAATATCAAGCATGAACAGGAAAACCTTACACTTTCAAACCTGCAGCAATTGTCTCCTCGGTTCCCAAACAAGTGTTGGTGAAGGAAGAGGTGATGAACCCAGTGGTACTTGTCCCAGTTTTTTTTTTTAATGTGTTGCTGCCATCAAGAAACAATAAAATTGGTTTATTTCAGCATTTACTCTGTTGTCATTGTAGTGTTTTGATTTAATCTAGGGTCTAAATCATTTGCACAGCATTGCATTCTGTGTTTATATCTATTTTGCACAGCATCAAAACTGTTTTGGAAATGGGTTTGTGTATATATGTGGTATTAATGAGCCTTCAACACAACGAGGTCTACAACACTAGACAACATTTTACTTATTCATCCTCACGTCATTGAGTTTAGTTCTGCTTCAGTAATGTAACAGGCTGGGAGGAATATCAATCCCACCGATATTTAATCCATAATTGTTTTCATTCAAGCTTTGCTAGTATCATGCAAAACACAATTATTATTAGTGATTGTGCAATGCGCAACATTCTTATCATCTGTTTTCTTCTTCTTCTTTTTCTTTTCAGTACAAATTTTATCATGTGCTAGTTTATTCCTCAGTTTTTGAGATATCAACACCATTCCAACTCCGGAATGTTTGGTTTTCCCATTGAGAATAAATGGGGTGGAAAAATGCAAGGCCATCTACTGTACCTCTGCTCAACCGAGAGACAACGTTTTGCATACATGTTCTCAGAGCAGACCTACAAGCACAAATTCAATGTTGGTCCGACCTGCACTCGTCTGTTTGTTTGTTTTTTTCTCCACCCCTCTGTTCCCATAGAGTCCCATTCATTCATTTGGCCCTACCTAAACCCTCTCATTTCCTTTACCCAGCAGCCATCAAACTGCATGTACTCACTTGGGCAGATCCCCAAAACTCTAATCCACAGCCATACTGACCTGCAGTCCTGTCCGTGTCGTTTATTCATCTCTCGTTTGTCCCATAGACTCACATTCATTTTAGCTCACTTTAGCGATCAGCTAGCAACAACCTTAAGCTGTTCACTCTGCACTCTGCCACACAGATGCCCCAAAGCATCTAGTATCTCTGAGGAAATCTCAGCAAACACCAGGACAACATTTGCCGGAGCAATAAGTACTGCAAGATGGAACAGTAGAAACTATTAAGCACCTGCATCAACCGAATCAATTCATTTTGAGTTCCTGGCGTGTTTTCTGAAGTCATTCCCTCCATTACACTGATTGGAACATGAAATATGTATGTTCACATCATAAGCAGTCTGCCCCGTGTGAACACATGAAATATTTACTCTGTCAACATTCATCTCCATTGGCTGGCGAGGAGAAGAAACGAGGTGACCTAATTGTGACAGTCATAAAGATGCGTAATTACGCTCCTCCTCGCCCAAGGACTGTGGATATTGCGTTAGGCGGCACGCGCACGGGCATCGTCTTCTTTGTTTCGTCGTTCCCTCATTAAAGATCCGCTTAATTCATCTCAGATGTGAAGAAGTTGGTGGCGGCGGCGCTCACTGCTCACGGCTTTAGTTTTGCTCAGTCCGGCCCCGCCGCGCGCACGCTGCCACGTTTGTTAAATTTGATTTAGCATGTTTGAAATTATAATGGCTGTCGTTTATCAGAGCGCCACATTCCCCCTGCTAAAATGTGCGAGTGGACTCGTAAAACGCAGCATAGAACAACAAGCGCTTCTATTATTCACCAGCGGCAAATGGCAAGCTCGTGGAGATTTACGCTTTAGCAGCCAATAACAACGGACCTCGGAAAATGTGTCACCGCCGCACATAATGCAGTCCTTCGCGCGGAAAGGGAAGGAAAACAGTACAGCAAATTATCGCTCGACTGCAGTCTAGACCCCTATTAAGTGACTCCAGAGAGAGGGGGATTTAAAATGAGTTTGAGATTATTGCAGATGACTGGCTACCAGCGGAGATACTGTTTTCTTTATGCCGCTTCCAACCTTACTCTGCTCTGTTGTCTTTCTCTTTTCTCTTTCTCTCTCTCTCTCTCTTTCTCTCTCTCTGTCTCTTTTTGTGATGTCCCCAAGCGAGGAAGAAGAAGACTGTTTGTTTATCTCCAGACAAAAGGCAAACAGGGAAGAGTCCTGTCTTGCACGTTGAGTCGCTGGAGGCCCTGATAGGCTTAAAGTAATACGGACTTGCCTGGCTAGTTCTTTTCAAGGTCATTTATTGTCTCTTCCAATGTTCCGGCAGCTATGAATCTGCCCCCAAATGCGCGCTGACTGAAGGAGTCAAGACATGCCGTCTAGGCCCTTTTAACACGTTCGCTTACACACATACCGGGCACACCACTCAACCCCCATTGAAGTTTAATCACAGAGTCGATGGCAACCACATTGATTAGCGAGCATGCCCATCAAGCGCGAGGAAGAGCGAGGATCATACCGTGCGGTAATTGGCTCTGAACATCAGGGTGTGATAAATATTCATGTGTGTATGCTTGTGTCACCTCTCTCTCTCTCTCTCTCTCTCTCTCTCTCTCAGACTGAAGTGGTTGCGCTCTCCAAGGCTCTTTGCTCCCGTCACACCCAGGGCCAGCACAGCTCTTCATATGAATTAGCCCAGACCAGACCTCACCTCAGGGGGGCACTTGAATGGGCTTGATTTGACAGCCCACTCTGTACTCTCACATGGGCTGATATAGACAGGTTGCCAGAACTGGTAAGGTTGCCAGATTGGCACAGTTCATCTACTAATATTGGCACTATCTAGGTTTTCAAGGTCATGCAGGCATGTACGTGAGGTTTAGGGCACATACTGCGAACTATAAAAATGAACTAAACTGCAGGCAGCCACTTTAGACAGCAGGGTCTGTACAGTTGCGAGAAAAAGCTTTGCATTGATTGCTAATAAAACGTGGCGTGGTTGCTATCTAAGTCACATCTACAGACAAACGCAATGCAACTAAACTAACAACACACAAATAGTTCTTTTCATGAGAACCCTTGAATCTGTAGATCCCATTTCTTCACCATCACTTCCACCAACCATTTCCTGTAGCTGCAAGTAAGGTTTGTGCAACACTCAGGAGGAATTGTGGACCATTCCTCCCTTCAAATGTGTTTCGGTTCATCAATATTTCTGGGATGCCTTGCTTTCACAGCCACCCTCCAGGTCATTCCATAGCATCTCGATAGGATTATGGCCAGGACTCTGAATGGACCATTCCGAAACACAAGTCTTCTTCTTTGTCATCTTTTTCTTTTTGACAAGTCTTCTTTTGTTGAATTGCTTGTGTGCTTTGGATTATTGCCCTGCTGCATCATCGAACATCTTTTCATCTTAAGGATATGGACTTAATTGACCTTTAAATTCCCTGTCCACTCAGTGATCACAAGGTGTCCAGGCCCAGAGGCAGCAAAGTAGCCCCCAATCACGATGCTCCCATCACCATGCTTCACAGTTGGGATAATGTTTCTCTGTTTGTGTGCAGTGTCCTATTTCCTCCAAACACAGCTTTGTGCATTTGTGCTGACAAGTTCCACTTCTGTCTCATTCTGTCTCATTTCCCAGAAAAGTTCCCAGAAGCACTGTGGAACATCCAGGTGGTCTTGAGATGGACCTCAGTGTCTTCTCGCCATGGTGTTCTTCCATGAGCAACATTCTTGTTGAGTGTTTTTCTAACAGTAGACACATGAACAAAGGTTTTTGTAGGTTGTAGAGTCTTCTGAAGGTCTTTTGCCGCCTTTTACCTTCAGTTCTTTCTCACCTCTGACGATTGTGCTCTTGGGATGATCTTAACAGGATGTCCTCTCCTAGGAAGAGCAACAACAACCCTGAATATTGTCCATTCGTAGACAGTTTGTGGACTGATGTACACCCAGGTCTTTACCAATGCTTTCATAGACCTTTCCAGCATTGTGCATCTCTATCTACACATCTTCTGAGGTCTTATGAAAGTTTTTGCATCAAGGCATAGTCCACACTAACCTTTCTTGAGAAGAACAGATTTGTCAGTAAGCAGGCTTTGTGTGCTGCCTTTATTTAATAACCAAAGCACCTGTGAAACAAACACTTCCAATCTTGCCTCCTTAATTAAAACCCCTTTTACCAATTAGCTCTTGGGGAAGTCATTAACACAGAGGTTCACTTACTTTTTTCTAGCCTTCACTGTGGAAGTTTCTCAATATCCCTAATAAAAGACGTGAAAAGTACAACTGTTAGTGAGTTGTTAGTTTAGATATAGTGTGTATATTGCTACTTAAATAAATATCGGACCACAATCTATTAGTAATCAATGTAGAAACCTGGATAAAAGGGTTAATTTACTGTTTCTTACAACTAAAATGACTTTTACCCATGTCCAAAACAATCTTCAGATTTTTGGTTATCTACATGCCCCTGTAGGCAGAGAAAGAGACCCTTCTGGACAGCACATCCCACTGGGAAACACACTATATTACAAAAAGTATTCGCTCGTCTGCCTTCACACGCATATGAACTTGACATCCCATTCTTAATCCATACGGTTTAATATGATGTCGGCCCACCCTTTGCAGGTATAACAGCTTCAACTATTCTGGGAAGGCATTCCACAAGGTTTAGGAATGTGTTTATGGGAATTTCTGACTGTTCTTCCAGATGCGTATTTGTGAGGTCAGACACTGATGTTGGACGAGAAGGCCTGGCTCACAGTTTCCGTTCTAAATCATCCCTGACCATCAGGTTGAGGTGCAGTTGAGGTTGAGGTGCCGCTCTAATTCATCCCAAAGGTGTTCTATCGGGATGAGGCCAGGACTCTGTGCAGGCCAGTTAAATTATTCCACACCACATCTTGATAGACCTGGTGCACTGGTGCGCAGTCATGTTGGAACGGGAAGGGGGCATCCCCAGACTGTTCCCACAAAGTTGGGAGCATGAAATTTGTCCAGAATCTCTTGCTACGCTGAAGCATTAAGAGTTCCTTTCATTGGACCTAAGGGGCCGAGCCCAGTTCCTGAAAAACAACCCCACACCATGATCCACCAAAACTTTACACTTGGCACAATGCATGACAACCGCCAAATCCAGACTCTGTTGTCAGACGGAGAAGCGTGATGAGCTGATATTCACTGAGCTCCTGAGAGCTACCCATTCTTTGTCTAGGTGCTTAGTTTTATACACCTGTGACCATGGAAGTGATTGGAACACCTGATTTAAATGATTTGGATGGGTGAGTGAATACTTTTGGCAATATAGTGTATATCAGAATATATGTAGAAAAAAGTTCCATTAGTTTTGATAGAAGCTTTAACTGTTATTTGTATAAAATCTCACATCACCACACCAATTTATGATCACATTACCTGCTGCAGTTATGACCAGATGGGATTCTAGTCACAAAATGAAGCTATAAAAACTTTGAGGAGCACAGAGGAGCATAAAAGGCACTAAAAATGTTGCATAACTTGTTAAGCCATCTGGAAAGATTTGATAATGAAGTATGTTTATTTTCTGTGGATTTTAGTTGCCATTTAATATCATTCAATGGCATAAAATGTCCAAAAAATGTGTCAGTCTTGATATATAACACACTTTGTAAAATTTTCCTCAACATAGTTGGCAGACAGTTTGAGTTGAATCCATAGTTTCTTTTCCTGGTATTATTGGTGCTGGTGTGCCCCAAGGGACTGTACTGAGTCCCCTTCACTTTACGCTCTCACTGTCAGAGCAATGAATATATTCCATCTTTCCTTAAATATTTTGACAACACAGCTATTTCAGTGCATCATCTATCACACAATATCTCCCATCCGTTAGACGTACTTGCTTTGGCATTAGTGTAAGCAGAAGTTATTGTATCCAAAATTAAATAAAATAAATTATTCTGTATTTCCATTTATTTACCCTTGGGTTTAATCGTTTCAACAGCATTGCTCATTAATGTAGCCTTTAGGATGATAACTTTTTATAACCCATGTCCAGCTCAAGAAACTCTTTTTTTTTGGAACTCAAGAACTTCATGTCCTTTCCCCTTTATGATTTCCATAACCATCTAAATAGCTGGCTGTCCATTTAGCTAAGTAGTTATTTGCCTTCGCCTCCTTCGCAGCACATTTCCCACCGTTTTGGTGTGCTGTGGTATTCAGTTTTGCTCTCTCTAAAAGCCAGTGGCTAAGAGCTTTGTACCAAATGCTAATAGATGTGCCCTTTCGACATATAGGGGGCAGGGCACAGACTGTCATGGAGTAAATGTGTAACATGGGCATTTAATGTGAATTTTCATGCAGGTAAAGACATTTCTCAAGATTCACAGTGTTGAAGGTGCTGCTCTTGGGGTTAGATCATTTAAGGACTGAAAGTAAATGACGCAGCAATGGCTGCAGCTTTTGTCAAGTGACCATTATGAACTCGCTACCCGCTCAAAAAACAAAACAAAAAAGGAAAGGAAACATTAACATTGATTTTAGCTTCCCACTGCTGGTGACACTCTTGACGAATAAGGGGATGAAGTTTGATGCTGAGGCTTTTAGATAAACTAAATGTACAGTAGTGATCNTGTCAGACGGAGAAGCGTGATGAGCTGATATTCACTGAGCTCCTGAGAGCTACCCATTCTTTGTCTAGGTGCTTAGTTTTATACACCTGTGACCATGGAAGTGATTGGAACACCTGATTTAAATGATTTGGATGGGTGAGTGAATACTTTTGGCAATATAGTGTATATCAGAATATATGTAGAAAAAAGTTCCATTAGTTTTGATAGAAGCTTTAACTGTTATTTGTATAAAATCTCACATCACCACACCAATTTATGATCACATTACCTGCTGCAGTTATGACCAGATGGGATTCTAGTCACAAAATGAAGCTATAAAAACTTTGAGGAGCACAGAGGAGCATAAAAGGCACTAAAAATGTTGCATAACTTGTTAAGCCATCTGGAAAGATTTGATAATGAAGTATGTTTATTTTCTGTGGATTTTAGTTGCCATTTAATATCATTCAATGGCATAAAATGTCCAAAAAATGTGTCAGTCTTGATATATAACACACTTTGTAAAATTTTCCTCAACATAGTTGGCAGACAGTTTGAGTTGAATCCATAGTTTCTTTTCCTGGTATTATTGGTGCTGGTGTGCCCCAAGGGACTGTACTGAGTCCCCTTCACTTTACGCTCTCACTGTCAGAGCAATGAATATATTCCATCTTTCCTTAAATATTTTAACAACACAGCTATTTCAGTGCATCATCTATCACACAATATCTCCCATCCGTTAGACGTACTTGCTTTGGCATTAGTGTAAGCAGAAGTTATTGTATCCAAAATTAAATAAAATAAATTATTCTGTATTTCCATTTATTTACCCTTGGGTTTAATCGTTTCAACAGCATTGCTCATTAATGTAGCCTTTAGGATGATAACTTTTTATAACCCATGTCCAGCTCAAGAAACTCTTTTTTTTTGGAACGCAAGAACTTCATGTCCTTTCCCCTTTATGATTTCCATAACCATCTAAATAGCTGGCTGTCCATTTAGCTAAGTAGTTATTTGCCTTCGCCTCCTTCGCAGCACATTTCCCACCGTTTTGGTGTGCTGTGGTATTCAGTTTTGCTCTCTCTAAAAGCCAGTGGCTAAGAGCTTTGTACCAAATGCTAATAGATGTGCCCTTTCGACATATAGGGGGCAGGGCACAGACTGTCATGGAGTAAATGTGTAACATGGGCATTTAATGTGAATTTTCATGCAGGTAAAGACATTTCTCAAGATTCACAGTGTTGAAGGTGCTGCTCTTGGGGTTAGATCATTTAAGGACTGAAAGTAAATGACGCAGCAATGGCTGCAGCTTTTGTCAAGTGACCATTATGAACTCGCTACCCGCTCAAAAAACAAAACAAAAAAGGAAAGGAAACATTAACATTGATTTTAGCTTCCCACTGCTGGTGACACTCTTGACGAATAAGGGGATGAAGTTTGATGCTGAGGCTTTTAGATAAACTAAATGTACAGTAGTGATCAAAAATGTTAGCCCATTGAAATATCATTAAAATATATACAAATAAGTCAAAATACAACTAAAGTAATATGAATTTATGCATTTCAGCAGCACACTACTGATTAACCAAACCAGATATTGGATTATAACTACAAATAAACCTGCATTTCCTTGAGTAGAAGTTTGGAAACGGCTAAAAGAACATATTGACATACATAACATCACTACATATAGAATTCATATTACTTGTATTTGTAGTAATATTAGGATTTTGTAACCAAACATTTACAAGGCTTTAAACAGCTTTACACAAAAGATAAACAGCTTTAAAAGCTAACTACAGGAGGCTAAAACTTTAGCACAGTGCTGTGGTTTACTTGCTGATACTTACTTTCACTCATCTATTAAACCACTGTATCCCTCTGGGGCGCAGGTGGTACTGGAGCCTATCCCAGCACTGAAGGCAGGAAGGCAGGAAACACCCTGGACAGGTCGCCAGTCCATTGCAGGGCAGATACACAGACATACACATTCACACTTACACTCACACCTACGGGGCACATTAGCATCTCCAGTTCACCTGACTGCATGTCTTTGGACTGTGGGAAGTAACCGGAGGACCCGGAGGAAACCCACATAGACTCTTTATGTACTGAAGTTGGGAAGCTTGTCTGGTTCAAACAGCATTAAACTGTGTTGAATTAATTGTCCATTGATTTGCTGGCACCACTGCTACAATTAACCCCACCTACAAGGTACATTGCAACATGTGTACTAACTCCATATTCTGCTGAATCACAAGCAGTAGGTATCTCCAGGGGTTGGACAATGAAACTGAAACACCTGGTTTTAGACCACAATCATTTATTAGTATGGTGTAGGGCCTCCTCCTCCTTTTGCGGCCAATACAGCGTCAGTTCGTCTTGGGAATGACATATACAAGTCCTGCACAGTGGTCAGAGGGATTTTAAGCCATTCTTCTTGCAGGATAGTGGCCAGGTCACTACGTGATGCTGGTGGAGGAAAACGTCCTTCTTGGTGGTATGCTGACATTACCCTGGATACCGTGGCTCTTGATACATCACAAAGACTTGCTGTCTTGGTCACAGATGTGCTAGCAAGACGTGCACCAACAATTTGTCCTGTTTTGAACTCTGGTATGTCACCCATAATGTTGTGTGCATTGCAATATTTTGAGCAAAACTGGCTCTTACCTGCTAATTGAACCTTCACACTCTGCTCTTACTGGTGCAATGTGCAGTTAATGAAGATTGGCCACCAGGCTGGTCCAATTTAGCCATGAAACCTCCCACACTAAAATGACAGGTGTTTCAGTTTCATTGTCCAACCCCTGTATATGTGGACCGGAGTCTGTGCTTTGTGTTGTTGTGTGCTTATGTTGCTCAGTTTTTCCTTGCAGACAATAAAGTGCAGTTACAAATAATTACTTTATTTACTTCCTGGACTGGGGGACCAACTATAATTACTTGCACAGTAAAAGGCCTTTGGGTAATCACTCCAAACAATAGCTCACAAAATGTCAAACAGCAAAGCATACTCTTCTTCCGGAACCTCACATAGCGATTATTTCCCTCAAAATTCCATTCATCTGATAAAAACAGAGAGAAAGACTCTGAGAAAAACAGGGACCGGTGCTCTTCGTTAGCCAGTCACCTTCTGTGTTCCTCGGAATGACACGTTCTTCTTTCCTCATCCTTAGGCTTGAGTTCTGTTTTCAGCTTGTGTAGGGAGAAATGCTGGTTGCTACAGGAATGTGTAATGTGGACTGGTGTTACATATCTGTGCATATCTTTATTGGAATCTAAGAAAAAAGGAAACTATTTTTAAATAATTGTAAGGATAAATAGACACGAGCAGAGCTAAAAGAAAGGCTGGTTTTACTAAGAGTACGGGAGATCGAGAACTCAGCAAGCAAATCAGAGTGAACATACCAAAAGGGATAAGAACAGAGCCAAAAACTATGGGACAAGTGAAAGGTCAAAACCAAACAATCAAAACTGAGCCAGCAAACAAGTAAAGGGGAGAACCAAGAGACAAAAGCCAAAAAGTATAGACAGAGAAACGTGGGAGAACTGCTCATTAAGGCAACAGAGTTGGCAATACCTCACAAGGAGTGAGGAGAAACAGGCGGGTTTATATACAGGGGAACATGACGAGGAACAGGTGAGATGAGTTAGAACGGGAAGGCAGGTCACGACTGGCAGACTGGCAGAGACGTCATCCCAATATATATATATATATATATCCTAATGCAACAAATAAACAAATGAACAAATCAATGAAAATGAAAATACCAGATTAGGGAAAGACTGAATACAAGTACTCACTGGTTATTGCTTACAAGCATTTATATGTTTCATAAACATAAGCATTGTATTGCTATCACATAACACATTGCATATAATCACTGTTGTATCAAAATCGACAATGTTTTTATATTCTGGGGTTTTTACTTATGTACTGCTTGTATGATCTTTTATGTGTACATAATTATGCAGACAAAGCCGACCTACTGTTCTTAGTTGTATTACACTACGCTCTCCTGTACTGTTATTACAGGTTCCAGTTTTCCATTTACAGCAAAACTTTGCAGGACCATTAAGGCTCATCTGGGTCCAAGCCTTTCCACATGCTCCTGGGAGGTGTCCCTCGTTGTTTGAATAGATCTGAGTCACTACTCAGTTGTCATTCGACCACTGGCCCTCTGATAAGAAAGAAAAGAAGAAGAAGAAGAACAAGAAGTAGGTGCTGTTGATAAGGTAAGTTACGATTACACTTAACCTGGGTAATGTAGCACCCACCAGCAAAAACCAGAGTGGCCCCTTATAGAGAACCTTGATATGGGCTGTGGGTTTTACAGGTCTTTTCTTGCCCTGAACCCACATCTTCCTGGTTCAGTTGTTAGCCCTTTTTCTGTGCTGCCCAGCTAAGTTGAAGATAGCTAGCCTTCGACACTGCCATAGCTACTTTCACAGACATTACATAGTCGCATAGACACTCATCTTCAAAACAGTAGTTGCACCCAGAAGGAAGTTTGAGATTGCAGTGCTATTGGGAAGGAAGATAAAGGTTACTAGGAACAATAAATGATGATACATTTAGGCTGATATGGGCAATATTTATTGAGCTACACATACAGAAGTAGTGTCTCTCAGTATGGCGTCAGGCCACCATGTTTGCTAACGCAACATGGACTTGTCAGAATGGAGTTGTAGAGGTTCCTAACGGTGTCCTCTTATAATCCATCCCATACAGCTTGAATATTCTTGCGCAGATTGTGTGGTAGGGGCTGGAGGTGAAGTGACACCAGGCCTTCTGGACATGTGACGCCTGACAACAAACCATTCATCTTGGAGCTGACTACAGTGCCTCCACACATAGATTCATTGGTTGTCTCTACCAAGACAAAGCCAGACTCGTCACTGAAGATGACCTGCTGCCATTCTGAGTTACTCCATGACAGTCTGGCATGACACCATTGCAGTCTTTGGCGACATTGATGTGGTGTTAAGGACACTCGTTGTAACTGTCTGCGTGCATGTGGTCCTGTGTCTGGCAGTCGTCTGCCAATGGTGCTGGCAGGATGACTTATGGAGGGCATAACTGTTTGCTAAATGTCCACAATCGTGGCTGTTGGATCAGTCAGGTACAGTGATAAGGCCCGTCCTTACTTACATCAAATGCACGGCCGAGTGTGAAACCTGGATCATTCACATGTCTCACAATGTCAAACCTACCCATCAAGTTTCATTACTGTCGGTTGAATCCTTCTTGGTGCAACTATTTGCACAACTATCTTAGTCGTGTTAACGACAGGGGAGTCAAAGCAAGTCTACTCCGGCACTCCACAGAGACTTTCAGTAGGGTTAGGGTCAGAACTCTGTGGTGGCCAATTCATCCTGTCCATGTCATCAGGGAAGAAAAAAAATCCATTGGGATTACCTAGTCATTTAGAACATTGGTCATTCAGTATCTGGTCATTGGGTACATTCAGGTGGTCATCTGACTTCATTTTATTGCCTCCAGAGGCTTGTACAGTGGAAACCATGCATGATGGGTGCATTGCTTCAAGTGCGTTCCTATTCACCTTGACGCTGCTCTCAAACCACATGACCTTTTTCCAACACTCCAACACACCTCTTCATTTCACTATTAAAAATAGCAGTGATGTAAATATGAGTGTCCATATTAATCTGTTATTCCAAAGCAATAGCCTGTATTAAGAGACATAATCCAAAAAGACATAGATTAATCTCTTTCCATCAAAGTAGAGAGTTACCATGTCAGAGGTTTCTCACTCTCGTTCTTTCTTGGCATATTCATACTGTCAATAACTCCAGCTCTTTCAAAAACATTCAGACATTGTGTATGCAAAACATACAGCACGTTTCTATATATTATATATTTCCATATGTATCGGTGTGTGGTGTATTTGCATACCCTGCTGTTGGCTGCGTACGTGCTGATTTTATTCCGAAGAAAGAGGATCTTCTTAAATGCGTAAGACGGTGCAGTGGGTGGCTAAGCCCTGTGGTCTGTCTGAGAGGACACTCAGGTGGACCCCAGGTGTGGGTATGGATCAGTGTGAAAAGATGTGAATAGGTAACACCCCTGTGACGTCTTACCTTCGTACATGCCGGTCTCTAGTTTCTCACTCTCTCCTGGTTCTCATGTGTCCTGCCCTTTGTATCCTGACCTTTTCTTGACCTTCAGGCTTGAGCTGTGCAATGTCAGCCTTTGGGTTTCTGCACCAGGGTCAGGAAGTCCATTATGGAAATCTTAACATGAACACACTAACAAATAGAACAGCCAGTAGGTGGATAGTTTATTTCTCTTTCTTTCTTTTTTTTACATGTAGTTTTTAATTGCTATTCTGTGTGCTTGTGGGTTATTAGGGTGATCTGTCTTCTTTTTAGGATCTACAGTTGCATCCAGCTGGAATCTGGATCTGGATTGTCTAAAATGACTTTGTTTTGCTTTCTCTGTGTCATGTTGTCACTGTTGGATTCAAACCTTGTTTCTCCAGAATGGTAACTCCACAGGAGAAGGAAACACCCCACTTAGATGTTAATGGAAATTAATGGAACCCAAATATTTCCAAGTGATTTTGGACCATTTCTGTTGGTTTGACTATCATGAAAGCAGTAGTAAAGCATCTGAATAACTGAAGTGAAACTCTTAAAGAAGTTATTTTGCATGAAGTAGATGAATTGTTGATATGTTAAATTAAGTAATCTTACTATGTTACTTCTATTAAGCAAACCTAATCTTGCCCAAAACCCAACTATAACCTCAACATCCACCCATACCCCAAACCTAACCACTAACCTCCATTCAAAACCCCACCCATACCCTAACATTAACCTCATCCTCCATCCATACTCCAACTCTAACCCCTGACCTCCACCCAAAACCTAATCCTAACCCTAACTTTAACCCTGACCCAAATCCTTACCCCTTAACCTGGCCCTAATCCTAAACTTAACCTCAACCCAAAACCTAATCCTAACCGTCACCCTGACCGTATTACTAAACCTAAACTTAACTTTAACCCAAAACCCAGTCCTAACCCTCATCCTGACTCTATCCCTTACCTCAATCTAAAACTTAATCCTCTCACCCTGACACTAATCCTAACCCTAACCTCTACCCAAAACCTAATCCTAACCCTAACCTTAACCCTGACCCATATCCATACCTCTTAGCCTGGCCCTAATCCTAACCTTAACCTCAACCCAAATCCTAATCCTAACCATCATCCTGACCATATTACTAAACCTAACCTTAACCCAAAGCCTAATCCTAACCCTCATCCCGACCCTGACCCTAACCTAAAACTTATTTCTTTCACCCTGACCCTAATCCTAACCTTAATCTTAACCTTAACATCAACCCAAAACCTAATCCTAAATCTCAGAGCTAATCCTAACCTTAAACCTGACCTAAAGTCTAATCCTAACCCTAATCCTAACCTTAACCTTAACATCAACCCAAAACCTAATGTTAACCCTTAGCCTGGCCCTAATCAGAATTTAATCGAAGTAAACTCCAGTTATAGGACTGGGTCAGCAGCATGTCTAAACAAGCTTGTTGAGGATGTTGAGATGATCTGTAGTACACCTGTTACACGGTTAGTGTCTTCTCAGGTGAACATTTACATACAAGAACTTAGACCCTCCAAATTAAGTGTAAAACAACTGAAATCAGCAGATTATTAAAAAATCTTATTTACGCAGTAATTAAAAATCTCTTGATCTTGAATTTACTGTATTCAGAAGCTTCAGTCTTGCTACAGTACTGATATGTTGTTGAAATATCAAGGTTTTCTCGTAATAGCAACCAAATCAACAGACACAGTCATGGAGTTGGAAGGGACAGAAATATATGGGGCAGCCTAATTAGTTGGAACGCTGCCATATGCACCCACTTACAGTGCCTGTATTGTAATGCATTTAAATTATCTTTGAATATATTCAATATTTCTCAATTGTGTCTTTTTATGAGGGATTCTTTTGGCCAAGATCACCTTTAACATCCACAAAGAGCATCTCGGAGGGACAACAGCTGTGGCTGCATGTTGTTTTTTTTTTTTCATCCATTACGAAGCATCACCTCATCTTATCAGCAGAGTGAGGAATCACAACCTGCAGAAGACGATAACACGAAGCAGATATATCAAATAAAACAGGCAAATATGTATAACACTGGAAAGCATACAAAACCCTGCATGAGCCTCTTATTCTTCAGAGAGAGGAACAAGCAATACATACTTTTCTGCAGGTGATAGACAAATAATGGAAACGGATGGTAATCTACTTACGGATGTATCAGGAAAAAGAAACAGGGTTGTTTGTTTCCAGAGAGGCTTGGGTCCTTCTTTGATGCTGTTATGCTGATTTCGGGAAAAAAAAAGCTGCTGGGAAATTCAAGTGTTGTTAAAGAAGAAAAATCACTATCATACTGAAGAGTTTGGAACGGGCAATGTTTGGCGGAAAGAAAAAGTAAACAGCAAACAAGCTAGCCAGCATATTGAGTGCTGATCTACACTCATTTTAAACTTTATTGCAAACACCAAACTTAACAAAAGAGTAGTTGCACAAATAGCTGCACCCAGAAGGAATCAGCTGACAGGAATGAAGATTGGTGGGTAGGTTTGACATTGTGAGACATGCAACTCATTCAAGTTTCACACTCGGCTGTACATGGAGAGGCCTTGTCTCTGTACCTGACTGACCCAACAGCCATAATTGCAGACATTCAGTGAGCAGTGATTCACCCTCCATGAGTCATCCTGTTAGTGCCAGCACCATTGGCAGACGGCTGCATGACACAGGACTACATGCACACAGACGGTTACAATGACTGCCCTTAACACTACGTCAATGCCACCAAAGACTACAGTGGTGTTGTGGCAGACCGTCATGGAGTAACTCAGAATGGCAGTGGGTCATCATCAGTGACGAGTCCCGCTTTTGTCTTGGTGGAGATGACCAATGAATCTGGGTATACAGGCACCGTGGTCAGCACCGAGATGAACGGTGAAGGAACCTAAGGAACCTATATATCTCCATGCCGAGACATCTGGCATGTTGCTTTAGTCATACTGAGAGACACTACTCCTGTATTTGTAGGTCAATAAATATTGCCCATATCAGTCTAAAAATCATTTATTGTTCCTGGTAACTTTTATCTTCCTTCCCAATAGCATTGCAATCCCACACTTCCTTCTGGCTGCAACTATTCTTTTGATGATGAGTATGTTGAGTGTATTCTGACTGGTCAGAGAGCAGTTTCCTGCTACAAGTTCCACCCACACATTCAGTGGCTGTTCTTACAATGGTCTTGGTTATGCTGCATCACTTTGACCCAGAGTCTGATCCTGATCCTAAAGAGCAGGTAGAACGAGTTGATTGGCAGGCAAGATGACATCACCTTGTAACAGAGAAAAGGGCTGGAAAAGTGGTTCCTTTGGGTTTTGGAACTTTGCAGAACTTTACATGCAAAAAAGCTCAATAATAGACTAAAGAAAAGAGAAACAAAGGTAAAAGCATAATAGGCCCCCACGGACATGGAAGCAGTCTCGTTTCCTGCTCTAAAATTCAGGGGTGTGGGTACTGTGGACTAAAACTACGCTCATATTGAATCTAATCTTTAAGCAGAATAAAAAGAATCTATTTTATTTTAAATGTTGATATTGTTTTCAGAACATTAGGCTTTATTTAGGGCTTCTCATAATAGAAAGTCCCCTATAAATGGCGAATTTGTAAATGTATTTAGCTTATTAATATGTTAATTACTAGCTTATTACTATCTTAATTGTTGGGAGTTAAGATAAGTTTGAACAGGTAATAGAAAATTCCTTGCAATTATTAAATAAGCTCTGTATACTTTTTTTTTTTATTTGTTTATTTATTTCATTTGGGACCAAAGTTGGAACACTTATGGTAAATGTTTCTAAGTAATTGTGCATAATTGTTAATATTGCTTTTGAATTGCGTATCAGATTTTTTTCTATAAACTGCCCCCTTGGTACGAGTTTAGGCCCAAAAGACCTGCATATTTACCAGCCGACCTCGCTGAGAAGGCTCCTTTTACAAGTGCGCAGGTAAACCCAATGAATACATGAATGTTCATGCATGCAATTCCCCATCTAGTATATAAAGGTAGCTTTGAGTGAAGGTGCCGGTGAGCAGCCAAAGCAAATTGCGTTACAAAATGAGCAGACTTCAAGGTACTTTTATTCTCTCTTTTTTTGCAAGGCAGGTAGCAAACTAACTAGCAAAGGGACTTTGAATTACTCAGATTATTTTTAGATTTCCTTGTGCAGTGGAGAGCTTTTTTTTTTTTTTTTTAACCAATGTAATCAAAAGCTTTGCACCTTCTGAGTCTTTTTTTCCTTCTTTATGCATTCTTAATATTATGGTAGTACTTAAAATAAATGCAGATGCCTAAATGAGAAGTTAGTTCATATATGTGAGTTTGGAGTTTGTATGGACTGTAGGTATCTGTTTACGTCTGTAGCAAATAATTGTGTCTGTTTATTCAAGTGTGTGTGTATTTAAACTAAAGTAGATATGTTTATATATTAACAGATGTATTCATTTGAACAGATCCATGTCCAGATCTAGCAGTATTGTTGGTATGATCCAGTCTTGAAATGTAAACAAGTTGATATAGACAGGCTTTGATGTGATGCGACTCTTTATATTGACGGTCAGTGGAACCAGAGGTCGCAATGCAAATATTGTCATTTAATTTACTGTCCAAAATGACCAGGCAACCTACAAATCATGTTAGTTTTCATATTTAATGTTGATTATGGTAAAATAGTTGAACATCTGATAAAGAAAAATAAAACAAAATAAAATAAATAATAATAATAAAAATAATAATAATAATAATAGTATAAAAATAATGTTCCGGATATTAGCCAGTGTATTCATAGTCACTTAACACATAACAGTTTCCTATGCAGTAGCATTTAGAGGCATGAAATGCTTCAGACGTCTGGTTCCTATTATCACTACTATAGACAATTCCTTATCACCTACAGCCACACTGAATGACTATGTTGACTATGTTGAATAGGTTTAATGATGCAGACATATTAAAATTATGCATGTAGTTTTAACCCTGATATCTTTGTATTTATGTGCCAGTGGTTCAGACGTGCTGCATGCTGCTCGGTCTCCTCAGCCGGATGGCAGCGCTGCCTCTGGATTGCAAGGACGACGCCGGCTCCCCGTCCCGTTGTGCGTCCATCTCTCAGGAGAAGCTACTGGACAGGGTCATCCAGCATGCCGAGCTCATCTCCCGTGTCTCTGAGGAGTCCTGCACGCTGTTTGTGAGTTTCACCACACAAAGGTTTAGAAAAAGGAATTGTGGTATCACTTTCTATGAATCAGGTATCTATAATGCATTGTAAGTGCATTCATAAAGATCTATAAAGCCGTTATAATGCTTTATAAGACTAGACATAAGCCTTTGCATCTGTGCATGAGAGTTCATAATCACACACCTATACTGTTATGGCAGTATAAAGCTTCATCGCACATGCAGTGACATAATGTGTTATTATGTATAAATGTTTCTTGTTATTAATATTATCACTGAAATGTTGTGCTCATTTGCATAATGCTTAATACAGATCAACACTGAAGCCTAAACTCTAACTCGCATACTCTCTAATGTTCCTCACTATCTTGAAAATTAAATTAATGAATGCTTTATGCAAATAAACTGTTATGCTTTATGATTCGGGTCTCTACAATAAGGAGATGGCAAGAATAATGTTAGCAACAGGAAACTACATACATTATAACACATTGTCATTCTATGTGCAATGAAGCCTTATACTGAGGTGTTATACCAGTTTATGTGTACTATTATGAACATTTATGTACAGTTACAAAGGCTTATTTGAAGCCTTATAAAACATTATGAATACTTTAAAGATTTTTTTGAATGCACTTATAATGCATTTTGGATACCAGATTTTTTTAGAAAGTGTTACTGGAAGTTTTTAACATTACCTCCTGCATCAGTATTGTACCATCAGTTACAATAAACAGCATTCTGAATGTATCCATCCTGCGGCTGAATTCTGCAAATACGCAGAAATAAATTACTATACAATTTTGTTCTATATTGTGAAAATGTTTATAATAGAAGGTTTTTTCTACAAAACTTGATCTTCTGCAGACACATTCACTGATGAAATCCAGTTGACACTGATGACTGCCTCTTGACAAGCTGGCAAATTTAAGGGTGTTAAGAGTGTTGTTAAAAAGTATGAAGACTTTTAATAATATTAATAAATGTATTTAAAGTATATTGCACACATTCATGAGAGTGCCCTATCAAGCCACTTTTCGGGAGATAAAATAAATAATAAATATATATGTGTGTGTGTGTATATAAATATATATATATATAAAGACAAGAATACATCAATAGGATCTAATACTGAGTGGATTAAAAATGTTCTTACATTTGTTCTTGAAATAAAACTTCATTGGTAGGGGTATGGGGATGGGGAAAGAAGGCTAATTCATTGGTACATGTATATGAATGGAGAACGAGCTGGTTTCTTAGGGGTATGGGAATGTGAAGTAGTGCTGGTTTACTCATAGTGGTATGGGGTTAGGGAAACAAGGCTGGTTCATTGGTAGATGTATGGGGATGGGGACTAGTTCTGATTCACTGGTAGGTGTATGCAGATAGGGACTAGTGCTGATTCATTGGTAGGTGTATGCGGAAGGGAAGTGGGGCTGGTTCATTGGTAGGGGCATGGTGTTGGGAAACCTGGTATACTGGTATGGGGATGGGGAGAGAAGGCTAGTTCACTGATAGGAGTATAGGGTGGGGAGACAAGGCTGGTTCATTGGTAGGTGTATGCGGATGGGGAGTGGGGCTGGTTCATTGGTAGGCTTATGGTGTTGGTGAAACCTGGTTCATTGGTAGGGGTATTGTGATGGGGAGACAGGGCTGGTTGATTACTAGGGATATGGGGATGGGGAAACAGGGCTGGCTCATTGGTAAAGGTATTGGAATGGGGAGACAGGGCTGATTCTTTGGTAGGGGTTTGGGATTGGGACATAGGACTGGTTCATTAGTAGGGGTATGGGGATGGGGAGGCAGGGCTGCTGAGCCGGAAGTAGTAGATTTCATTATAGACTAAGCAGTTTACTTTGGAGAGTGAAGTTTTTTTTCCTGATGTAAGCATTCTGAAAAGCAGTGCAGCATAGCAATTATGTGTCTATTTGTTACTATTATTTATTTAATTCTTATTAATTTATTTTTTTTAACCAAATACATTGTTTAACCATTTTTTTGCTTCTCAAAAGATCACAGGTGTAATATATGGTATAATGCGGTATCTTTTATTAACACACAAATATTCATACAGATAATTTTGCATCATTGTTAAGAAAGGTGTTTAATACTTTTTATTATGCATATGCAATTCACTATTAGAAAAGTTATGTGCAGTTCTGAATGCACAACTGAAATGACATGACCGAGGTTCATCTTATTATTTCTTCTTCTGTAAGAGTGCTTGAATTAATGAGAGGTTAATTTAAATGAGATGGCTGTAGCCCGCCAGATGTTTCACAGCAACATATCTCGAGAGCAGTATCCCAGACAAAGCTGCGACGGAAAATGAATTATTTAGCAGAATTCCGCATTGGCAGCTGAAGCCATAGAACTCATAATCTCTTGACAAATGGCAATACCTCCATTGTCATGTCTCTAATTAGAAGCAGAGAGAGTTTATTTATTTATTTATTTATTCATTTATTTGATTATTTATTTTTTTATTTATTCAAACAAAGAATATAACAAAGACACATATGAAATAATATCTGGCATAGATTATCATATGTTATCATATTATTAGTGCCAGCGTTTCAAATATATGCCTAAATATATGCTCTGATCAAATAGATGCCATTATGCAGTCTTAGAGGTGAAGATACTGCCTACACCAGGCTACGCTTTTAAAAATAAAGGCTCATTAATTGGTTTTGACTTGGGCTTAGGGACTCTCTGCTAGCTATTATTATTAGTAGTAGTGGTAGTAGTAGTGGTAGTAGTAGTGCCATCAAGTCATTTCCAACTCCTGGTGACCATATGGATAGTGTTTCTCAAGAATACCTGTCTATCTATTTGGCTCTGGTTCTTGATTCCTCTTAGTGTAGCTGTATCTAATACCTGCTCTGTGGGGGTCCTGTGGGGGTCCTGACCATTGAAGAACAATGTGAAAGGGGACTATAAATTTATGCAAACACAAAGATGTACTACAGTCTGTAACTGTAGAACTACAAGGTGTTAAGTTTGTAAGTAAGGTGTAAGGTGTATGGTAAGTTTAACTAATAAAATGGACAAAGTGCGGAGATACAGTACCAGTCAAAAGTTTAGACATGTCTACTAATAGAAGGTTCTCCTTATGTTTATCTTAATGCTTTACTTTAGAATAGAAGTGAAGACATCAAACTATAAACTAGCACTCATGGAATTATACAGTCCACCTTAAAAACCTCCAAAATGGAAATTTACAAGAGGATGAAACAGATCTCTTAACCCGCAGTGGAGGTTGTTAAGATTTGTTTCTAAGCAGATTTGGAGCAATTCTATTGGTCTGTCCATCTTGAATATCCACTAAATTGAAAGAGTAACTGGAGCTTTTAAAGAGATGAAAGCTTTTATACAACTAAATATATATTCAAGGTGGAGATTGACATGGCAGAGTGAGATGGCAGAAATATAATAATGTGGTACATCAAGAGTATATGTGGTATATCAGGATATGTATTGTTTCAGACATCTCATCAGTAGGAGCTGTTAAGTGTAAACCTGTAGAGTCTTTAAGATCACCAACAACATCCATTTAGTATGACATGTCTATACTTCTGACTGGTACTCTATATGACTGACTGGAACATAATACTGTGCAAAAAAAAGAGATAAAGGGTTTTTTTTGTGCAGTAAAATATATATGGCAGAAACACAATATTGTGATACATCAAAATATCATTGGTGTCCAAGAAAAAATAGCATCTCCAAAATAACAACTTCATAGGAAAAGGCAAAAAACCTCATTTAAATTTATTATAAGTAAATGGAACCAGACTTTTTTCCCATTTTTAGGTTATTTTTAAGCCATTTCTGTTGCTCCATTCACCATGAAATTTTCACACAATATTTTCACTGGACAGCGATGATATATGGTAGATCAGGATATGTATTGTTTCAGACATCTCATCAGTTGGAGCTGTTAAGTGTAAGCCTGTGGAGTCTTTAAGCTCACCATCAAGATCCATTTAGTTGGGTGTGTCTAAACTTTTGGTAGTGTACAGGGAGTTGTACCTAATGTAATGGCCGGTGTACATTTGTCTCCAAATGTCTGAACAGAAGTGACAAAAACATCAATTAGAGGTAACAAACCTATATATAGCTTTACTATGCCCATTTTAGTGACACTGGAGCCCCTTCACCTAAAATGAGCTGATTAAGAGTCTTGTTCCAGAAATGATAATAGGACATTAGAGCCATAATAAAATATGCTACTCTACATACATAAGTACATTTGAAGATCAATACTTTAGTACTTTTACTCAGGTGGAGGTGTAAAGGGAGGAACTTCTACTTTTACTGGAGGAATATTTTACTTTGGGTATCTCTACTTTACCCCAACTACATGGTTTGTGTACTTCATCCACCACTACTCATCTATCATGCGAGGGCAGCATTGTGCACAGTGCACATAGGTAATCATAAAATGCTGTATGTATGTTGGATGCAACTGTCTAGAGCTTTGCACTAACAGCTGTGTGTTTACAGGAGGAGATGTTTGTTCCTTACTCAATGAGGGCCTTCAAAAACCAGGGAGGAAACGTATGCGTCACGAAGCCCTTCACCATCCCCAGCTCCAAGAGTGAGCTCCAGCAGATATCGGTGAGCAGATGGACATGAGCCGCTTCGTCGTTTTTAATGTTCATTAATTTGTAAGATGAAGCGTGAGCTGTGGCTGGATTCCAGTTTCTGGTAAAATGAGCCCATAGTTGCCTCTCTAACTCCCATCCACTCAGCTAATCCATGAGGCGGAGATTCTTTTAATGCTTAATGGCCTTGTTATTCCATTGTATGTGCTTAGTTACCTTTCAGTGATACTGATGATCACACAAAACATTAGCTGCAACCTAAATTGCAGTGCTATTGGGAAGGAAGATAAAGGTTACCAGGAACAATAAATGATGATACATTTACACCTATATGGGCAATATTTATTGAGCTACACGTACAGAAGTAGTGTCTCTCAGTATGGCGTCAGGCCGCCATGTTTGCTAACCCAACATGCCAGACGTCTCGGCATGGAGTTGTAGAGTTTCCTAATGGTCTCCTGTGATAATCCATCCCATGCAGCTTGAATATTCTCACACAGTTCCTGAAGGTTTTGCGGTAGGGGTGAAAGGGGAGTGACACAGAGACTTTTGGACATGTGACGCATGACAACGAACATCGTGGCACTGACCACGGTGCCTCCACACATGGATTTGTTGGTCGTCTCCACCAAGACAGAAGCGGGACTCGTCACTGAAGATGACCAGCTGCCATTCTGAGTCTCTCCATGACAGTCTGGCACGACACCATTGCAGTCTTTGGTGACATTGACATGATGTTAAGGGCAGTGGTCATAGCGGTCTGCATACATGTAGTCCTGCGTTGTGCAACTGTCTGCCAATGGTGTTGACACTAACAGGATGACTCATGGAGGGTCAGTCAGGTACAGTGATAAGGCCCGTCCTTGCTTGTGTCACATGCATGGCCGAGCGTGAAACTTGAATCATTTGCATGTCTCACAATTCCAAAACCTACCCACCAAGTTTCATTCCTGTCGGTTGATTCCTTCTGGGTGCAGCTATTTGTACTACTATTCTTTTGATAATGAGTGTATTAAAATACCCAAATACCTCATATTTATTATAATTAATGATATATGTAACTAATTACGTGTTATTATTATTATAGTGGTTGCACACTGAAAGTCAATGTCTTGATTATAGTAAAAATGAGAGATATCAGATTAACTTACTGTGCCTAACTGAAGTGAGTGAAGCGTAAAAACTAACTGAAGTGAGTGAAGCGATTTTTTTCGCCAAGATTACACCCACTTTCCTCAACCTCAGTGATTCACGGAGGGTCTCGAGTAGCCTAAAGTAAAGCTCTATTAACTGAAAAACCATTTCCAACAACAACTAGCAATCTCCTGAGTGAGCTTCAGTACTCAACAGAGGCCAACAGTTTCCCCGTCTCCCAGCTAAATCTCATTTATGCCTGTTGTATGGTTTACATGTTTTGGCCGAGTGGTCACTCAGTTCCAAGAGAAGCGGTTCTTGAGGGCGTTTAGATGCATTCCTTTGTAGGTGCTGTTCGATTTTTTGATGAAAAAGCGCAAGTGCTTCTTTCACCTGACATAAAAAGCTGCATTAAACCCTGACAAGGCTTACGAAGACCATTCTGTACCATTCAACAAACGTGCTTTCTTAACCTATTCCAGCGACAATGCTGAGGTTTTTTAACAGCCCCAAAAACAGCATCTGTGCATTTAGCGCTCTTTCTTCCTCAGCCTGCTTGATTATGTTGAGACTAAATGGTCTTTTTAACAGACTCTCACCTTTTTCTATGGATTTTTGCATGACATCCATTTCAGACCAAGGGGTGACCTTTCAGACATGGAACAAATTGCCTCTGCCACTCAAGCCACCTTTTTATTCTGTTGCAGTCACACACGTCAGATTTCAATATTCAGCACCAACTGCTATTTGAACCTTTTATTTTGTTCGCACTAATAGCTTGGGCCGTCTGAGGCGGACACACTCAGCTTTTCTGTGGTCCAGACTCCTGTCGTGTTTTGCACTCCTACTCAAAAATCATTGGAAAGCCACTGAATACCTGTTATACAAGTTCCACAAACCACTGAGGGATTGAATGTGACCCTTGCAGTGGACTTTCTTATAAAGAACTAGCCGGGACTATTATGGGATGGATAGATGCTTCAAAGGGCCGCTACTTGGCTGCTGTAGGCTTACAGGCTCTATACTGCCCCCTGCAGGACAAGTGGCTCCTTCACTCTGTGCTAATGATGGTGCAGTCCTGGATTGAGCCGCTGGTTTACCTGCAGACCACTCTGGATCGCTACGACGATGCGCCGGACACTCTCCTCAATCGCACCAAGTGGGTGTCTGATAAACTGGTGAGCCTGGAGCAGGGAGTGGTGGTCTTGATACGCAAGGTACGCCATATTTCCACTGACTAGAATTCAATGTCTAGTTTTCCATACATACATAAATGAATGACTCATTAACAGTTGGTTAACTGATTCTCCATTGCTGAACTACACAAGTTTGTTGTGCACTCAATGGTCCTGCCACTTGTCAACCAGCTTGCAGCACCAAGTTTGCATCTGTGCTGCAAGGTTAATGGACAAATTACTCAAATTAGAAACAGTAGAAACATTATGACTGATCAACTGGCTATGGGAACGACATAGGGGGTGCCCTGAGCATAAATCTGAACTTCAAAGTCATTATTTTTTCCATTACTGCTTGAAGGAAGCAGTGTGAAACCCCTAGTGGTGAGGTTGCAGATTGCAAACAACTGGGTTCCCTGATCCCTCCCTTTCCAAGAATCTATGGTTGGTAGATTCTGTCAGGTTTTCTATTGTTAGCCAATCCTGATTTCATGTGGCTTCTACATTTCTTCGCTTGTTTGATGGCAAGGAGTTCAACCTACCTTGTTTTTCCTAGTGCTAAATGTGATCCTCCATTTGTCAAAATTTGGGTTCTCAAACTTCTCACAACACAAAATAGTCGGCCAGTTCCTGTATTCTAGTATTGTAGTATTCTCATTCTACCGAGCCTAGTAACTGTACTGTTCTGAAAGTTTTATTGTGTGTTTCATTTGAATTCATGTTAACACAGATTAATATCACTAGGCTATCAAACCATCCTAATTTTTTTTTTTATTCCCGGCCACAATTTCCAATAAGGATTTCCACCAAAGAACCTGGCGAATGTCAGTACCAGAATGTAAATGCTGTACAGGTGCAACGAGAAAATTCAAACAAGACGTTGGCAAATAAGAAGCTGACTTTAGCCTTATAGCTTCAATACTGTTAGTATTTTGGAGATTTAAGCTAATTTAATCTAAATATTCTACCTGGAATTGTATGTACACAGCAACCAATAAGTGTGTGCTACGGTTGGACTTTTTCGACAGCCAGTGTGTGGTTTGTTGATTTGCGGGTAATGTAGCAACATGGCAAAGCGACATGCAAGATTTGTAGCTACAGGGAGTTATACACTAATGAAAACATGGTTTTATATACACCATTGCTGATAATAGATCCTCCTAAATCATATACCCTGTCCCTTCAACTTAAACCCAAAATAAGACATAAAAAGCCATAGCAGATCACTTGAAATGTACACCACGAAGGACAGTAATGTATTTTATATAAATGGACAACTACTACTGCTCTGTTACCTCAGCTACCTCAGTTTCCAATTATTCCAATTATTGTATTAAAAGTAAAAAATAATGTTCTATTTTACTAATTTAATATTTCTAATAATTTTCTTTTTTGTTCGATCCACATGCATTACTCAAGGCCTGCAGAACATTATTAAATATTATTAAATATAATAATAATAGTAGTAATAAGATGGAAGCAAATGATGATACCAGTGATGGATTTTTTTTATTTTAATGATCAACTACTAGCTTGATACGGCTTAATCAGAGGTTTACAAGTGATCTGTGAAATTATTAATATACCTTTGTTGCTGGGTCATAATATATTAAGTAATTATTGGCTTGAAAAGTTAGTTACCAGCTATTGGCTTGATAAGGCATAATCAGAGCATTGTATGTGGTCTGAAAGAACTGTTTAATAATGTAGTAATAAACAGCCAGATAATCATCAAATACTGATTTGGTAAGTGGTAATAAATGCACAATAAACAAAAAAAGTATTACAGCATCCCCCTGTGCTAAAGTGCAGCATTATAGTTTAGCCATCAACAGAAGGCCAGCTAAGGTTTAGTTGTGTCAGGTAAGACATGCGCATATGTAATTGTCCAAAGCTTGTCTCAGACAGTCATTCCTGATCTGTGTTGATCTCCCAGATGCTAGATGAGGGAATGCTGGCGCCATCTGTGTATGAGCCTGGAGTGTTGCAGTACGATGTACAGCCTGAGATTCTGGAGTCCGTCCTGAGGGACTACAACTTACTCTCCTGCTTCAAGAAGGACGCCCACAAGATGGAAACCTTCTTGAAGCTCCTCAAGTGTCGCCAAACAGACAAGCTCGGCTGTACTCTCTACTGAACCTTGAACTGACCTTGAATAAACTAGCTGGCAGTTGGCAACTTGTTTGTTTCTCAGTTTCACCTTTTTATTCTTAGATGTACTGGCCACTTTATTAGAAACCTCTTGTAGATCCACCTTGGTTGTGTAGTTGGGGACTTTTTAGTCCATATGTTGATGCACAGTTCCTATTAGCTGGCCCAAGAGCTGCTCTTGGTTACATATTTGTAGATGGTGGTCTCAAAGTCCCAGTGCTGAGAATGGGCCACCACCCAAATAACCCAGTCAACAGCAGTTCTGTGATCAGAAACTGATTAAATGAGTCAGTTGGAAGGTAGACACAACAGACAGGCTACAGCCTGCAGCAGCAGGAGGACCTATGAGGCAAGTGGAGCTCATAAAGTGGTCAGTGGGTAGAAACGCAAAGTAGGGGTTTCTAAATAAAGTGGATGGCATGAATGGTAATGTGGGTAATAACTTTAACAAATGCTGGCCATTGATACAGCTGTATTTCCAGTATGAACTGAAACTCATTATGTAGGAGCCCAGTGTATAATATATGTTTGCTTCTTTAAAGTGAAGCTGGATATTCGTTATTTAGTAGGAGACCGTAGGCGAAGAGACTGCGGACAGAGTCCCTGCGGATAGCAATGCAATGTTTGCTTTTTCACTGAATCTGCATATTTCACCATTGATTTGACTCGCTCTTTGTTCTTAACTGGAGTTTGTATTCCTCCTCGGTTCCCTGACTGTTGTTCATTATGTCTCTGGGCCTCTAGTGCATTCGCACAGATCTTTTTTGTTTCTGGCTCTTTCTTTTTTTTCCTCTTCCCGAAGTGGCGCTAGCTTCACCTCGGCATTAGTTAAATAAAGCTTTAGATGCAGACGAATGTTAGCGGAGAGACCCAGAGAAGAGCGAAGGAGCTGCCTATGGATAGTGTTGGGTATGTGTGTGCTTTAGGCTTATGAATTTGTACTGGGAGGAAAAAAAAAACTTCTACTTTAGATAGTAGATGGAAATTTGCATATCACCAAGTCTTGTAGAAAATACATCTCTTTGGCCTACCCCAGAGGGGAGACACTGACTGCTTATGTGTTGGATTGTACTTTATTGTCTGGCATATAAATCTTAATAAATCTACACTTAGCACCTTCACTTGCATATTTACACACATTTCTGTGCCATATTAGCTGTTTTTATTCACCCATTATGTTCCAGACAGCCATATAGAGTACCAGTCAGAAGTTTAGACACCCCCAACTAAGTGGATGTTGTTGGTAATCTTAAAGACTCTACAGGCTTACACTTAATAGCTCCAACTGATGAGATGTCTGAAACAGTACATATCCTGATGTACCACATATACTCTTGATGTATCACAGTGTTATATTTCTGCCATATAGCCCACCTCCATTTCGCCCAATATATTTGGTTAGGCAAAAAAACCTTTCAGTTTACTGAATGTTCATGATGGACAGACCAATAGAATTGCTCCAAAACTGCTTAGAATTAGGTTAAGGTTAAGAAACTGTTTTATCCTCCTGTGAAGTTCTATTTTGGAGAGTTTGAAGGTGGACTGCATAATTCCATGAGTTCTAGTTTATATTCTGGTGTCTTAATTTTTATTCTAAAATAAAGCATTAAGACAAACATAAGGAGAACCTATGATAACCTGTATCTAAACTTTTGACTGGTACTGAATATGACATTATGTATTACATAATGGATTGCAATTGTCATGACTTTTTATGGTCAACTGCAATTCATTAACAGTTAAATTGGTCAATAGGTATGTACATATACACACACACACACACATATATATATATAAGACATAATTGGCTATTTAACACAATTAATCATGTATAATTATAATACTATTATCTATATTTTGATATAGTGACAACAACAAGTGCACCTACCTGTCTCACATTATTTATGCTACTATGAAAAACTCTTAGTTTCCTCCATTTATAGTAAGGATAGAGGTCAAAAATAAGTTCTTACATATTGGAACATGTATTTAACTGAAAGTTAAATTGTTGTCTCAAAGTTACCCAGTATGTAAATGTGCCATAGAATGCTTTTATTCAGCATTATTATCTATTCTCTGATGTCTGCATTAGATTCCCGATGTGGTTTTATACACCCTATGATTTGACCTTGGAATCAAACAAACCGTTTTCCTTTTTTTGGTGAGCTCATGGATATTTAGTTGAGCTCTTCTAAAACTTCATCAGATTTCTCCCCCAAGTCCTAAAAGCAGATAAGGAGAAGCAAATAAAAGAAAACAGACAAAAAATATTGGTAACACCTCCTATGAATCGATAACGCATTATATGTGCATTCATAATGCTTTATAATACTTGACAAAAGCATTTGTAACTGTACATAAACGATCATAATAGTGCACAAAGACTGTTACAACACCACAGTATGAGGCTTCATAGCACAAATAGACATAATGTGTTATAATACATATATGTAATATTATTGGTGAAACCAGCATCTTAAAGCCTAGTTACAAATGGTGTGATCATTCATATGATGCCTAAACTCCAACATACTCTCAGACGCTTCTCAGTATCTTCAAAAGGAAAATAGTTTTATAACTGCATTGAACATACAATGAACACTTATAAGTCTCTTCAGAGACTTCAGGTAAGGTGATGTTGATGGTCAGCTCTATTAATTAGTCCATAAGCACATAAGAACTGTGAATAAAGTAAGATTGCCTTAAATATGAATACCAGAATTTCTAGTTTGTACTTTGAACTGGGTTTGATTCATCAATTAAATATACTTTTACAAACTACATGCTGATATCAATTTATCTGAATATACAGGTTGTCTAGGTCTGCATTTTATGAGCAAACAGCTAGAGACTATGTCAATGATCTCAACAATATATAAGTTATAACGCATTATGTCACTTTGTGCTATGAAGCTTTATACTCTGATGTGGATTATGAACATTTATGTACAGTTACAAAGGCTTATGTATTTAAGTATTATAAAGCTTTATGAATGCATTATAGATCTTTATGAATGCACTTATAATGCAAAATGGATATCATAGACATAAAAAGTGTTACCAAAATATTAAACGTGGTCATTTATTTATTGAGGAAAATTATCCAATATTATATATCAGTTTGTGTCAAAAGTATGTGAACTTTTGCTTTCAGTATCTGGTGTGATACTTACATTCATCAGGTAGTGTACAGTTCACAGTTCATAGAGGAGGGGGTGTCGGGGGGGCAGGGTTTATAGAACACCCTATCATGAAATTATGCACAACAAACCCAACATGTAATCTCACTCCAGAACTTCCATTTCAGACCTGAGCCCGTGTTTACAGTGAGCGACGAAAGAGACGGAAAGACTGCTGAACAGGTCGGCTTGCCCTCCTTCATGGCCTTGTTTGAGCGGGTTAATTGACAATGGGAATTATTACTTCAGGGGAAGAAAGCACGCCAAACAAGCCGGTTAGAGACATTAATTGCACAGTGACACACCAGGCGTTTGGCTGCTAACCCACAAGCACCCACTGCTCTCTGGCCCTGGAGGTTGTGTATTGCCATGGCAACAGAGCAGCGGCCTGTTATTACAGAAAACATTGGGTGGAGGCGCAAACACAATATACAGAAGTTACTGACATTACAGCCCTCTGGTGTTCATCAGAAATAGAGTTTCACAATTCATCTACAATTAAAAAATATAACTGTTAGATTGGTAACATCCTGTATGAGTTCTGTGTTCATAATGCTATCTACAGTAAATGGATTCATAAGATTTTATATGGCATACATAATACCTTATAACACCAGGCACAAGCTTGTATAATTACTTACAACTAGTTCTAATTACATGCATATCACTTTATATAACGAGAGTGTGCAACTTTCTAATGTCAGGTTTCATAATGCACTATAATATCTGTTCATGAGAACATTATGAGCTAGTGTTTGCTCAGCGTTTTTTGGGTGCCTTGCCAGTAGTTAAGCAGAGTCTTGCCACATTTCATGGCTTGTTTTCCACTCACAGTTCAATTAACTTATTTTTCCTCCTTTCTTTTGGTCGTTATCCTTTATCAATTTGTTTAGCAAATCAATTTGAGCATCAGCAATGTTTTAACTGAATCATTTTATATCAGAGCTCATCTTTATTTTTCTTCCTCTAAGGCGTTTGTAATATTTGTCTTACTTTATTTTCCAAAATTAAAGTCTGTGTGCATTTCGAATCAGTTTGAGGAGGTTAGAAACTAGTTAGATGAACTAATTAGTTACTATCTACAATTAAACATATAGCAGTTTGTCACAGTATTGTACAGATGCATTATGTTAGATTGGTAGCATCCTGTATGAGTCCTGTGTTCATAACGCTATCTACAGTAAATGTATTCATAAGGGGTTATATGGCATACATAATACCTTATAACACCAGGCAAAAGCTTGTATAATTACTTACAACTGGTTATAATTATATGCATATCACTTTATATAACAATAGTATGCAACTTTCTTATGTCAGGTTAATATCTGTTCATGAGAACATTATGATCATGAGTGATGTTAAGCTATGGCTTAAACTTTGTTTATTCACAGTGCATGTCCCATAATACCATATTATTACCAGTCAATATTGCTTCACTTACAGCCTGTAAAGACCATTTATAATGCTCTACGAGGTGTAATGTACTGAAATGAATTGTATTAAACATTTAAAGCTTGTTAAAAAGAAGCCCTTTATCTTTAACTTAACATTATATATAGTCTAAGTAATGAGGCTTTCTAGCCTAAAAGTAGCTTTATTTGTTATTTAATGTGCTGCATTCTGTATCTTATCTACAATACCCAGCATGCGTTCCACAAATACATCATAAAACCACAGGGAATCCATGTGGTGTCAACCCATCATGACTCCTAGCCTAGTCACTGATATACAGGCTAATAAAACAGCCAAGCTAGTATTCATAAAACTCTTACCTCCAGCGATTCCAGCTTCATTCACCATAAAATAGATGAGATTTTTTTCTTTGTTTGTTTTTATACATTTTTCAGCCAAAGAAAGTTGCCCAGCTGAGACAAGATGTCTAGGAAGTCAGTAAGCTACCTTGCTAATGTTAGTTTTAAGTTACTTGTTGTCTTCACCTGATAAGCCATTTCTAAAAGCAATGCCTTCTTTCCATTGTAGGGATTATTTTAGCGATCTGGCTTCCTACTTCAATTGCTAGCTGGTGAACACCACCACAGTCAACTCCAAAGCCTTCACATCCACCTTCAAGATGTATCACCAGTGTTTAATAGTCTTTAAACTAGAAAGTCTGTCTATAGAGATTAATATAGTGGCATGGTGGCATTCTTTGCATTGTAAATCAATGTGACATACTAATAAAGTGATTACTGTATACAGAATAAAAGGGTTTATACTGTCAAACATGGTTCATTCGCTCATTAACCTGTATATATACACATACATACAGTATATACATATACACACACACACACACACACACACACACACACAGGCAAACCACTCATTAATTAGATGTATCTAATCTACACTCATTGTCTAATTTATCAGCTACAGCTAACTACAGTTAACCATGTAGCTCTGCAATTGCAATCTGTTTCTCTGTATACTTTGTTAACCCTTTTCACCCTGCTCTTCACTGCTCAGGATCCCCCCCCAGGACCACCACAGAACAGCTACTATGTGAGTGGTGGATCATTCTCAGCACTCCAGTGTTAGTATGTGTTGTGTTGGTGTGAGCAGTGCTGCTGGAGTGTTTAAACACTGTGTCCACTCACTGAACAAAAGCAGTTTAACATGTAAACACAATTTGAGCTCTTGTACTGAAGATTTAGTGGACCATCAAAAACACACACTTGCTTAAAGCACATCAACTTATAGAACGGTCTGGACAAGCACTCAACTGGGACAGTGCCCTTGAGCCCAAAACATACAAACAAATATTATTTGAATCGATGATTTGCTTGTGACAAGCAGGCGTGAGCTGCGCTGCATAACCTTCATTTTGGCAGATAATCCATTAAAAAGTCCATTTCGAGCGGAGCATCCTTCATTGAGGAGCAATGCCATAGCCGTAATTCAACTTTTCATGCTCCGTCCTTGCACGTCTCGGGAGTGTTTACTCTCACAGGCCGAAGGCGTTTGATGTATAAGTGAGTATATCTACATGGAATGCTTTTTTCACCTTCAGGTATGGTCTCAGGAATTGCATTACTCATTGTAAAGGGGAAATTAAAGGGGAAGTGAAATGTAGATAAACTTACTGGGCTGTCTACAGTGTAATGTGTATGTATCTATGCACCCAGAAGGAAGTGTGGGATTGCAGTGCTATTGGGAAGGAAGATAAAGGTTACCAGGAACAATAAATGATGATAAATTTAGACTGATATGGGTAAAATTTATTGAGCTACACATACAGAAGTAGCGTCTCTCAGTATGGCGTCGGGCCGCCGTGTTTCCTTATGCAACATGCCAGACGTCTCAGCATGGAGTTGTAGAGGTTCCTAATGGTGTCCTGTGATAATCCATCCCATGCAGCTTGAATATTCTCACACAGTTCCTGCAGATTGTGCGGTAGGGGTGGAGGTGGAATGACACCAGGCCTTCAGGATGTGTGGCATGGTACAACAAGCCATTCATCTTGGCGCTGACCATGATGCCTCCACACATGGATTCGTTGGTCGTCTCCATCAAGACAAAAGCAGGACTCGTCACTGAAGATGACTCGCTGCCATTCTGAGTCACTCCATGACAGTCTGGCACGACACCATTGCACTGTTGGCGTGGTGTTAAGGGCAGTCGTCATAACGGTCTGTGTGCAAGTAGACCTGCGTCATGATGCAGTCTGTCAATGGTGCTGGCACTAACAGGATAACTCATGGAGGGCATCAATGCTCACTGAGTGCTCACATTTGTGGCTGTTGGGTCACTCAGGTACAGCGATAAGGCCCGTCCTTGCTTACGTCACATGCGTGACTGAGTGTGAAACTCATTTGCATGTCTCACAGTGTCAAACTTGCCCACCAAGTTTCATTCCTGTTGGTTGATTCCTTCTGGGTGCAGCTTTTTGTGCAGCTATTCTTTTGATAATGAGTGCATGCTTCAACATTACCTTTGCCTGGAACTGGAAGGGGATGAGCCCGATCCTTGAAAAACAACCCAGATCTGTTGGCAGCATGCATTCTCCTGCCATGTACCAAACTCAGATCTGTCCATCAGATTCAAAAGTAGCAAAGCATGATTCATCACTCCAGAACACATTTCCACTGCTCCGGAGTCCATTGGTGGTGTTCTTTACACTGCTCCAACCAAGGCTTGCATTGACCATAGTGATCTTAGGCTTGTGTGCAGCTGCTCCTCCATGGTAACCCATTTTATGAAACTGTAGATGTGGAGTTCTTGTGCTGATGTTGCTTCTAGTGGCAGTTTGTTACTCCGTAATGAGCAAGCAACAGAGGACAGTCGTTTTCTTTCATGCTATGCTTCCACTCTGTGTGTTTATGAGGTCTACAAGTTCATGATTGAGCTGTGGTTGCTCCTATGTGCTTCCAGTTCACAGTAATAGCACTTACAGTTGACCAGGGCAGAATTAGCAGCGCAGTAACTTGTGGCATCCCATCACAGTGCCATTTAAAGTCACTGCTCTCATATCACATATATAAATATAGTTTCCTTTGTCAGACCACAACAAACGTTTCCTCTGTGTCAGTCCATATCAGATGGGTTTAGCCCAGAAAAGTCAGTGGAGGTTTCTGGATGTTGTTGATATATGGCTTCCGTATTATGTACAAGAAACTTAACTTGTATTTGTAGATGCAGCGACAGACTGTACTATTCCCGAGCTCATGTGGTTACAGTCATGTGGTTAAACTCCACAAATATTTCGATATCGCCAAATCGTTATTGTTACTTTAACTGTCCAGCACCGCATATTGTAGATGAAATGAATGAATGAATGAATATGAGCTTTAGTTTGAGGATATTTATATCCAGATAAGGTTAGCAGTGTAGAAATGACAGCTATTTCCTTATGTAGCCCCCATTTCATCATGGCTCTGAAGTATTTGGTAATACAAACAATGATATCTCAAACTGTTTTGAATACTCATTGATGTCCTGATGGCTGCCTAAAGTCTGGACCCCATAGACATCGCAAGATGCTGGGTTTCATCCCGGGTCATGCTCTGCAAGGCCTTTACTGCAGCTGTCTTCAGTTCCTGCTTGTTCATGGGGAGTTTTACCTTCAGTGAGTGCAATGCATACTCAAATCGATGGAGGCCAGGTGACTGACTTGGCCATTACAGCCCATTCCTCTTCTTTGTCTTACAGACGTCTTGGGTGGGTCATTGATCGTCTGCACTGAGAAGTGTTTTTAACGTACTAGACTGTCCATGGGGTAGCACATGCTAAACAGGTGTGCAGCATGTGCTACACCAGGTAGGGGAAGGATGCTGGAAGCAATAGCGCTGGAGGCAGTGAGCATTTTCCTTATTTCACCACAGCAAAACCAGAACTTGCCACTTTTCAATAGCTTCCAAACTAGACTTTTCAGTCCTGTTTCTAACATGCAAGCGTTCCTTTATCTGTTGCTACTGCTACTCATCCCTCTCTTTCTCTTCCCTCTGAGCTGCTGGACAACCAGGTTTTGCTATTTGCTCGTCATCTTACAGAGGAACATAACATTCCTATCCCTGTATTCCAAGGTGACAGTTCTCACATTCACAGGGCTGCAAATGTGACTGATTGGCGGGGTGGACATTCATACATCTGGACTGGCCTGAAAAATCCTCAGATTGGAGTCTTCTTGAAAATCTGTGGGGCTACCTGGAAGAACCAGTAAAACGCCAGGGAAGGCATCCGCCAAATCTGGCCCCAACTGCCCAATTCTTTGATGCAAGAGTGTCTGAACATTGATGTGGCCTACATCCAGAAACTTGTCCAGTCCATGCCAAATTCAACAGTCACCACATTGAACAGTCCTGACTCTAAAAGGCTTCTGGAATGGGGCATTTCACATCAAACCATCCTCAACTGTATTGTACATGTTACGCACTGCATTTGGCAGCTTAGGAAAATTTCAATTGCCTTTATCATGGCTAAACCTGGATGTTGTCCATATCCATATCCAACACTTAAGGTATATTGCTGCAATATGTTCATATTTCTTATAGGTGAATTGTGGTATAGAGCACCCGTATGTTTTAAGCTTTACAGCATCACTGTCATGAGTTGAACAAGCATGTGCCCTCCACGCCAGGGGGCAGTAGAGCGCTGCGTTAAAACTTTCTCCTGACCCTAAAGTTCAGCTCTCCATTCATCTGTGAGCCAGGAGGAAGAAAAGCTTTTTTTTGCATGTAACTATAGGCCGCCTCCAAGTCTCCAAAGACCGAGAAATATGTAAATGGTGATGCAATGGAATGCCGACGGGTAACTAAAGAAGACATGAGGAATTTTTTTTGCCTTTTAATATTCAGGTACCAAAGCCTGCCAATGTTTAAGGTTTGAGGGCAGTAAGATGGTGGGAGTTCTAGGAGTTCTATAGGAGAATATCTTCTACATGTTCAACTTTTTTTCCCTTCATTTTTATGCATATTCAGGGAAAATTATGACCACCAGGATCTTCAGTGTTTGAGCATGCTTTTGTGAAACGCACAGAGGCAATTTCCCAGACAGCGATTAAGCCTCTGATTAAGTCTCAGACCAAAAGTGGTCCCGGCTGTTCTAAATGATCTGCTCTATTAATCACCATTACGTTGGGCGCTGAAGTTCATTACAAATGGATGTATTTTATCACTAGATTAGCTGCAATACTTCACATTTGGTCTTTTTCTCTAAAAAAAAAAAAAAAGAAAAAGAAAGGAAAACTAAGCAAAGTCAAGTTCAGGGTCAAGTTTATTTACGAAGCACATTAAAATGACAAATGTTGACCAAAGTGCTGTACAAGAGATTAAAAATTAATTATGCTAAGTGGAGAAATTAAAGAAATACCATTCAATGAAACAGCAGGAACTTGAAATAACACAACCAAAGGATTAAGGAGGGTAATTAATATGAAATACATAATAGAGCTGGCACACTGTAAAAAGTTCTGACCTATAAATTAATTCAATTGAAATTCATTCAATATAAATAAACCAAAGCAAGGAAAAAATATGCACCCTGAATATATTAGAAAGTGTTGACCAAGTCAAACCATTTTCTAATTATAATGGCTATTAAATAAGAGTAATTAATTTTTTTTACAAGAGATTTCTGAGAAAATTAGACATATCATCGCTGTCCAACGCAAAACATGTATTTCCAAAATGCAGTTTCACAGGAGAGGGCAAAAACCTCATTTAACTTCAATGGAAGTCAATGGAACCAGACTTTTTCCAGGTGATTTTGGGCCATTTCTGTTGGTCCATTCAACATGAAATGTTCACACAGTGTAAACAGCAGCTGCTGTGTTCACATGATGCATGAAAGTAAAAAACAACAAAAAAAATGGAGATACATGTTTTTCATTAGGACAGCAATGTTATGATGATCCACTTGCGTAAGGAAGGGGAAACATAGAAGAACAAAGTGGAAAGTGGAAAAAAACAGGAGTTTTCTAAACTGGAGTTCAAAAAAACTACTGAATGCTAAAGACCACCTAACAAACACCTTCAAGACCTGGTAGACCACCAAAACTGTTTCCATCAGAAAAACAGCACTTAAACCTTTCTTCTTGGAGACAGAAGAACAACAAGTTGAACTCTCGCTTCAGCTCTGGAAACATCCACATGTGAATGGAAGCTGTAATAAAGGTGAACAGACCTTTATAAATAGCAGTTTAGCCATTATGTAATAGTTATGTAATAGCCACTGTTAACAATTACATAACAGTTAGATGTGCATTGATTAAGGACACAATTTGAAATATTATTAATTTGCTCATGTCAGATGAATAGACAATAATTATGTTCTAAGTTGCAGAAACCTAATCTTTAATAAATAAGTTTCAAATAGAATAATATTTAATAAATAAAAAAAAAAAAATATCAACTATAAAACAACTTGTAATAATAGCTATTAATTAATTGTCTACATCCTGTAGCGAGGCAAATATTTAATAGATTAGCTGATTAGATCATCATCAGTAAATGTTTTAACATAGACTTTTCTTTTAAACATTAATAATCATTCATTGGATTATTGTATTACTTATTAGAGTTATGATGGTTTAATTATATGTACATCATAGTTAATCATTTGAGTGTTTGCACTTGTAAGTAATATTACATAACAAATATATAATTATTAACAGTCAGTGATATATTAATGATTAAGTTTATATATATATATATATATATATATATATAGATAGATAGATAGATAGATAGATATGTAGATATAGACATATATACATAAGGAAGGGGCTGAAATTATGAAGTACAATTCTGATACATTTAGAATTTAGACAGGAAATTTTGACTGGAAATGACTTCAATAGTTTGCAAAGCAGAACTATTAATGTTAAATAATGTACTGTAATGTATGTTCAGTAATGACATAATTGTATGTAAAGCTGCCAGAATAATAAACTGTATTTAAAATGCTAACGTTATATTGGGAGGTCAACCAACACTTTCCGTATTTCGAGCGCATGCACACGCAGTCTCCTTCTTTCCCAGTTCCTCTTATCAGAAGGCATAAATCAGCCGTGGCTGTCATGGCGAATGGAGCATCGGCGTGTAGCGAGGCTCTTGCGGGCAGGATGTGGTGCTGGGGCTGGTGTCAGCAGTGTCAGCTTCAGCTTCCTGCGTCCTAATCATTTCAACATGGATGGCCAGTGCCTGGGCTAGGCCTGCTAAAACCGCCACCAAGGGCCCCCCTCTGCTAGGGGCTACCCAGGGAGCAGGCTCAGTAACCCCCTAAACCCCCACCCCCCCAACCTTCCGCTCCCTTGGCTTCAGAGCCATAAATATTAAAGATCAGCTATATGTGAGTGGAGCAGAGAGCAGGAGGGAGATGATGGGGAGGGTGGAGGGGTGGCTGGATGATTTCACAGTCTGGCTATTACAACCTGGGGTAAAGAACGCTAGACGGCTGGGGTGTTGAGCCCAGGCCCAGGATGCTATGGGGTGGAAAAGGGTGGGGAGAGAGAGAGGGAGGGGAAAGGTAGAGTGGGGTAAAAGAAGAACATAGATAATTGGAAACCAGGTACAGGAATGTATTGGAACATGTTTTGGATAGAATCTAGGTGTTGTGAGGCTACTGCTGGATCTGTGGTAACACTTGTCTAGGGCACTTCATTTGGACTCACCATTGAATGGCATGTACATTCTGCATGTACCTGTTTAGTTTTGTACTTCTCTGTTATGTAACTTTTTGGGCATGTAAACCATCTACAAGGTGTAAATCCCAAAGCAAATGCCAGTTTGAGAAACTGTGTCCTACATAGATCACTTTTTCTCAGCTGCCTGAAACGGCTTGCTGGAATTCCAGCCCTTTTCACTGTTACAAGGTGATGTCATCTCGTAACAAAGTCCTTGTTTGCCTACCGGAAAGCTTGGCATGTCCTCACACAACGCACAGAGAGCTTGAACTTACCACTCTGAAGGGTCCTGCTCCAGTCTAGATTGCGAAGGTGGATCTGGTCTACCAACTTATTTGGAGCTCCGGTTCAGAACTTACAGCATTGTAAGAATTGCCACAGGTAGCAGGATGTCACTAAGACAACTGACCTCTCAGAACACAGTGGCTGAGCTGACCAATCAGAGGACAGTGGGGCACATCTGGAGTTGGGTTTAAGGACTCGGGAACTCTAATAGCATGGTTCAGGGAATAAATACAGCTGTACAGTATAAGGCAAATATTGTGTTTTTGTGGAAAACTGAGGCATATAAATCCATTTTTGTAGACCGCAATGAAAAAATGAGCATAATAGGTCATTAAGTCTGAAGTCTTTGGTGGAAAAGTTTATTTTGGTCTTGTTCAGTAGCTGTGCTCATTGCATTTTACACAAGTAATCCCACTACTAAAAATGTCAGATTTGTTGTGGCTTCAAACCCCTTTAAAGTCATGACAAATCTGCCATGTTTTTAGAAGGGATGGACTCATATTCACATCCCTAGACTCTAGAAGTGTTACGCACTGTCAGAAAGCTCAGAAAAGTTCAATGTCCTGGCTCACGATTACATTTGTGGGAGTTTTGACATCATTTAAAACCACAACAACTCTGGTCAGCATCCAAGTCCCCACCCTTCAGGACCCTTTGCTCACACAACATGGCTAAAGGTCATAACTCAATGCCCTCAGTTTCTTCCAAACTCCGAACTGTCAGACTCTCCAATGAGAACCTGTCTAGAATGTACTTAAGCATCAAATGCCACCATCAGACCTTAGCTCTGCTCTTCTGCGTCAGGCCAGGCAGAGGAGGAGGGCGGGATAGGACCAGAAAGTGCAGACCCAAGACCAAGGCGTCTGAGTGGGGCACTGGCACACTCGACTCCCCTGCCTAATCTACGGCCTCCCTGGGGGCCGTCTGAGGCAGGCTTTTGGGAACATGTCAGGGGAGACAAGGTTAGAGGGTCGCTGGGGTCAGGCCTCCGCTTAACTATTCCAATGTGTGCAGAGATGTCAGGCGAAGCAGGCCAGGGTGTAACAACAGTGTAGGGTTTCACTGACGGAGTGTAGAGAACTGGAGACTATACCACTATACAGCAGGGCTATTAGAAGAGCTAGTTTCATATTGTGTGCTAAATACAAAACATTCATATTCTCTGAAATACTGTTCCAGGATTTAGGAGCTGCATAGGTAAATAGTTTTCAACCAGCTACCTGTGATCCTAGTTTGTAGTAAGCCTGTCTTTGCAGACTGCTGCAGGTTTGCATCCGGTATACCTTTGTATACTTATACGTTCATGATCCGGTCAATGAACAAAACCTAATCAACACCGTTGTAAGTAAAAAGGCCCAGGGCTTGTTGTTTGTTGTGCAGTACCCTTATTGGAGTGTATTTGGAATACTTCTCTAGGCTTTCTCCACATAAAGAGTCTACAGTCATGTTTTGTGTTGTGCTAAAAGGGTTTTTCAATTACATTTTATGAGAAAAACCTAAAGAATATCAGTAAAGTTGACCAGTGGTTAAATGGCATCCAAATTATTTTGGGGGCCACTATAGTTTAGTTCAAGTTCATCTGCAATGTTTCTTTGGTCTTCTCCCACTAGAAATATTTGGCTTTAGGCCTAATCCTTTTTAACCTCTTATCTACCTGCTGCTGTTCATTCTTCAAGCTCAAGAAATTGCTGTTGCAGCAGATAAAGATCATGGTGAAAAACTCTTTTAAGTTATCTGGCTTCTGCTTTCTGAAATGGCCTCTAGTTTAGATTCAGTGATCAGATCCTTAATGGCAACTCTTTCTATGCAAGGATAACTAATTCTACACAGTTTGGCCAACACACAGTATCAGACAGCCCTCCTAGTTACTGAGTTCAGGTGTTTCAGGCACACCCACTGCTGATGAGTGTATAAATTCAAGCACAGCCTCCACAAACAAACATAAGCAGTAGAATAGGTTTTCCTGAGAAGCTTAGTGACTTTAAATGTGGCACTATGATGGGATGCCACTATGAAGTTTCTGCCCAACTAATTCTGCCCTGGTCAATTGTAAGTGCTATTATAGTGAAATGGAGGCATGTAGGAGCAACAACAGCTCTCAATCATGAACCTGTAGACCTCATAAACTCACAGTGCAACACAGTGGAAACATAGCGTGAAGGAAAAGAACTGTCCAGTGTTGCTTTGTTCATTACAGAGTTACAAACTGCCACTTGAAGCAACATCAGCACAAGAACTCTACACGTGGAGCTTCATGAAATGGGTTTCCATTGAGGAGCAGCTGCACACAAGCTTGAGATCACTATGGTCAAAGGCAGTCTTCGACTGGAGTGGTATAAAGCACACCACTAATGGACTTTGGAGCAATGGGAATGTGTTCTGGAGTGATGAATCATGCTTCACTATCTAGGAGTCTGATGGACAGGGCTTGGCAGGAGAATGCATGGTGCTTTAAGTTTGGTGCAGGAGGGGTAATGATCTGGTTTGTTTTTCGGGGATTGGGCGCAACAGGGTAGTGCTGATACATATCTTGCTGCAGTATGCAAAGACATTTTAGACAATTAGATGCTTCTAGTGGCAAAAGTTAGTGGAAACATGTCAGGAAAGGCCCTGTTCTGTTCCAGCGTGACTGTGGCCCCTGTGCACACAGTGAGAGCCATAAAGATATGGTTTGATGAGCTTGGTGTGGATGAATTGGAACATCAGTTGGGAGCCAGTCCTTCTCGTCCAACATAAGTATCTGTCCTTATCAATGCTCTTTTCACTAAATGGACACAAATTCCCACAAATACACTACACAATCTGATGGAAAGACCTCCCAGTAGAATTCAAGGATTCAAGGAAACTTTATTGTCATTTGCATCACATGTGGTACATGGGGGTGGAACGAAATTGTAGTACTCAAGGACCCAGTTACACCCAAGCAGCAGTACTTAAATAAATAAAATATACATAAATATATAAAAATCTATAAAAGAATATAGAAAGAAAAAGCAGCAAGGAATTGAAAAGGTAGCAGCAGAGTGTGTTTAAAGTGACTAAGTGTCCTCAAAATGTCGGTGCAGTGGTTTCGCCGGCTGTTGTAGCCGCAAAGGTAGAACAAATTCATATGGCTGTGATAGTAAGCCCACCTGACAAAAAATAATGACTGTTTATGTTTAAGGTGCTAGTAACATGAGTGGTAGTAGCATGAAGATAGTAGCTAAATTTGCAGGTACCAGCAAAATCCCAGTCTACAGGAAGAATTGTGCCAGGGAATGCACCCACCAAATCTGGCCCAACTGCACAATTCTTTGATGCAAGAGTCTGAACATTGATGTGGCCTACATCCAGAAACGTCCAGTCCATGTCAAATCGAATTGAAGTTGTTATTCATGCTTGTTGGGGTGTTACACGCTATTAGGTACATTGCCGTCACAGGTGACTCATTTTTTGTCTGGTGAGATTAAGTTGTCCAGATACTTTAGGCCATAAAGTGTACATCATGTTCAATTGCTAATGTGTTCAATTCCACAAGTATTGATTAAAATACAGCTTGGGAGCATTTGCTGTAAAAGCAGGCAGAAAGAAAGACAGGTGGGCTGTAATTGCTGCAGCAGGCTAGACATACCTGCTGTATTAGGCCTCAGTGGCAGTGCCCAGCGCAGAGAGGATTTATACTTTTAGGAAATGAGGCCATCACTCAGACGAGCGCTAGCGCTGGGCACTTTGCTGGAGGCCAGTTGGGGAAGACCTCATCAATCCGGCATGGCAGGCCCACAACATTCCCACGCCACAGTGAGCATCGGTGAGTAATTATCCAACCGGCCACTTCAGTCACAGAGCGCAAGCCATGCTGGAAAATGATGGAAATTGTTTACATTTTCAGACAAAGCGGTGATAAAAGAGGCTCATCCAGTCTTCTGGTTGCACTGCCAACACTGTGCAGTTCAGTTTGTGACTTATCTATGAGTATTACTACCACCGCCATTTGTCACATTCATCAGTAATTACCCAAAGTTCAGAGGCATACTTTATAACCCACACGTGTGGGCCTGGATGTGGGCAGCAGCAGTTGAGGATTGTGTTCTCACAGGTCAAGTCCATTCTGTTGTTCCTTGACGTCACCATGTTTTATTAATGTCAGGGAGTGCTCCCTCCATTTCTTTTTTTTGGAGGGGGGGCGCCGGAGGGGTCAGGACTTCAGGGCTCCTTGACTGAATCCTCTTCGAGATTGTTTCTTAACCTCACCTTGTGCGCAATCTGTCTCTTCTGTACTTTTTTTGGTCTTGTCTCTTAGCAACCGGCACAAGATGTGCCTCGGAATCATCAGTGAAATAATTTTGCGCCAATTACGACTTTAACTCCTGACCCCAGAACGTTTTGGAAAAATCTCACTGAAAGCGGAGATAATGGAAGCTGTTGAAATGGGAAGGATAGCATATGAAAGATGTGGTGTTTTTTCTTTGTTGTTTGTTTGTTTGTTTGTTTGCTTAGTTAATGCCATGTACGCTCCCATCTGCTGTCAACGTGGGGGTTTATTCGTACAAACAGCAATTGACAGTAAACAGCCATAGCTATATCGTTTTTGGCTTTGTTAGGTACAGAACAAAGTCTACCCAACCTATCCAGCCTATCCAACCTATCCTGGCTATCCAATCTATCCAGCCTATCCAAGCTATCTAGCCTATCCAGCCTATCTAACCTATCCAGCTTATCCAACTTACTCAGCCTATCCAACCTATCCAGCCTATCTAACCTATCTAGTCCATCCAACCTATCCAGCCTGTCTAACCTATCCAGCTTATCCAATTTACCCAGCCTATCCAACCTATCCTGCCTATTCAACTTATCCAGCCTATCCAACCTATCCAGCCTATCCAACCTATCCAGCTTATCCAACTTACTCAGCCTATCCAACCTATCCAGCCTATGTGAAAAAAACGTTACATGTACTTTTCTAACCTCTTTTTATCCAGTATGACAGCCTGGTTGTGTTTCTCTGCCTTTAAGACTGATCTAGTCAGATGCAAAAGTTTGGTCACCAAAATTGGACAGTTGAACACTAAAAAAAACATAGACTGGTGTAATTTCAGATGGTAGAATCAGTAATTAGTGTTAACACCATTAGTCCGTTGACTTAACCTGCCTTGTGTCAGCAGTCCAGGCTGGTGGAGGTGGTGTAATGGTGTGGGGCATTTTTTCATGGCACACACTGGGACCATTAATACAACCATCACTTGAATGACCACAAAGTTTTGTGGCTGACCATGTGCCTCCCAACATGACCACAGTTTACCATCTTCTAATGGCTACTTCCATCATGATGATGCGCCATGTCACAAAGCAAAACCATGTACAATGAGCTCAGGGTTCTTCAGTGGCCTTTCCGGTCACCGAACCAGAATCAAATAGAACACTTCGGGATGTAGTGGCATCATTAAATTCCAGATTCATGATACAGTCATGTCAACATGGACCATAATCTCAAAGGAATGTTTCCAGAATCTTGGGGAGTCCTTGCCATGAAGAATTGAGAACGAAAGGAGGCCCTACCCTTTATTAGTATAGCATTTCTAATAAAGTGCTGAGTGAGAGTCTTTTGTGATGTCACAAAGACAAATCCAAAAGTGGTAGTTTTGCATCTAGTAGAACTGTTCTATTTCTAAAATAAGCCCAAAAAAATAAAAACCTAGCTTTCCGTAATATGGGCCCTTTAAGGCAACTGAATGGAAAGGATGGAGTGCTATAAGGGGGCACCAGGGGGCTGGAGCTCAACTTTGAATCAGTTTAATTTCCTCCTCTTGCTTCCCTAGCCAGGAGCGTCCCTCCGAATCCCTCTGCAGACATGCCGATGAGGCAGAGAATATAAATTGCAAGGCTGAATGCTCGCGGGACTGCAAAAGGGGGTATATTTGTCTGCCTGTTAGGCAGGGACCATGTTTGTCTTAGACTGGGGCCGCAAACGGGAAAGAAAAACTATCTAATGCATTTCCCCCTCCCTCAGGATGCTGTGCCATAGACTCGAAATCTAATAATTTCCTTTTCAGAATAGAGGGATAATCCTACAGTATATGGCTTTCATTTCGATCCCTCCCGTCTCTAAAGAAAACAGAAATAAAAGAAAAATGGGGTCGCAAGCAGATGCTAAATCGGCCAGGACCTCTTGCCGCTGATCCCAAATGAGTTTTGAAAAGTGAGGTAGATTCTGGCACGTTCCATCCCCTCCGGAGAGAGTTAAACCTCTCTAGTGGCGAAGCTACTGACAGTGCAGATGGGGCACTGCTCCACAGCACAAGAGGGCTGTGGCATTCTTGCTCCTTGCCCTGTATTGAACCCCTACACGATATGACATTAATGACTCAAGAGTGGCTATGATAACTAGGCTAAATGAAAAACGTACCTATCACTACATCTACTGAAAACATGGAATCTTTGAAGAACTTAATGTTTTGGAGTGAAAACTTGATAAAAGGCTTTTTTTTTACATTTGACTTTTTTTTCTACCGACTTGTTAAGAAGTCAGATATCAGGTTTGTACTTCTTAGCATCTACATATATGACTATGCTAGTAGTTACGTTGACTTTATGTTTTTCCAATAAGGTGGCGAGTCAATGGAAGCGCAAGGTAGATGTTTCTAATAAAGTGGCCAGTGAGTGGAATCGCAAAGTAGGTATTTCTGATAAAGTGGCCAGTGAGTGGAAGCGCAAGGTGGGTGTTTCTAATAAAGTGGCCAGATAGTGGAAGAACAAAGCAGGTATTACTAGAGATGTGGCCAGTGTATGGAAGCACAAGGGAAGCACTCTAATAATGAATATAATATATAATTGTGGGCTGTTTGAATTTTTTACTTCCTGGAAGAATTTAGGAAGAATCTAAGCTCACCTTGCGTGTTTTAGGTGGTAGTAAGTTCAGGCTCCTGGAGGTGCAGGTATAAATACTTGCAGTATGTGAGTGATGGCATTCATAGACTGAGAAGAGGTGGTAGAGTGCAGTGAAGGTCTCGTTCAGTGTGTGGAAAATGGGTCCAAAGCAGATGTTAATGATTGGCTAAAAGGAGGGACTGCATTTGGGCGTGCTGAAGACCATAGTGTGAAGGAAGTAGCTGAATCTGCAGGTGTATGGAAGCGTAGGGTCATACGGGTCTACCAGCAGTGGCTAAAATCCCAGTCTACAGGGAATTCTCCTCAGAATTGTGCCCGGGAAGGCATCCACCAAATCTGGCCCAACTGCACAATCCTTTGACGCAAGAGTGTCTGAACATCAATGTGAGCTACATCCAGAAACTTGTCCAGTCCATGCCAAATCCAATCACAGCTGTTATTGGTGCTCATGGAGGTATTACATGCTATTAGGTACGTTTCAGTTTCGGGGGACTCATTTCTTGTCTGGTGAGCTTATACACAGTAGACAATGTTTGTATGTATTAGCTTCTACATCAATGGCTCAACTGGCAGTGCTTTCTTTATCACAGGAAAGGAGGATATCAGTGGTTATATAACACCTTTGCATAATGCATGCAGCATATTGTCGTGGTAGAACATAAAATATACTAAAACACAAAAAGGATACAAAATTGTAATGAGGCTGAGGACTACAGTGCTGCGCTACAGGACAATGCATACAAAATATCCATAGGCCACAATTCAAAATCTACAGTACTTACATTACTAGGCTACATTGCAGCTCCAGCTTTGCTAAGAAATAGCAGTGATTTTTTTTTCCTTTCTTTTTTTTTACCCATAAGATCTTAGTTATGTCCCTGCCTTGGACATTTCAACTGCCAGGTAAGGTGAAGCTCCACTCTCCACAAATCCATTCTGACAGCAACAATACCACCAGCAATCAAGTAACCTAAAGTGTTCAAACAGATGATCAAAAACTCAAGACTCAAAGCTTTTTAAGTTTCAAAGATTCTCGGCTGCTTCATATCCGGCCATAATTGAAACGGACATCGCACTGACAGAAGGATCCGTAGTCTCTGACAGAGTGCATCAAACGAAACAAGCCCTCTCTGAGAAAAAACAAGGGAGAGAAATGAAGAGATATGGCTTGTCATCCAGCGCTCTTCACTGAGACACCATAGAGGACTGATGGGAAGACATTCTTTTTTCATCCAGTTCTAAGATTTCATGTTTGCCTCCGTTCATTTGCGCGCTGTCTATTGCATGGATGTCTTCAAAGGTCTCATGCATGAAATTAACACACATTATTTGATTATCGTGGCTTTCTTCCAAAGCTTTGGGGGAAATAAGCCTCCTCCTTTTGCTTTCCGTCTTAAAGAGACAGGGTATTAAACCTGATTGCAAAGGTTTGACTGACAGCATGAGCAGAAAGAAAAATGATAGGTTTCAAATGTTCAGAGATAAAGTCTCTTGTCACTGACACCCCTATGTTGGCGCTCGATCTCATGGAAGTTCAGTTAGAGACTATCCTTAGCCCTTCATTAGTGGTCAGTTTCTGAGACACATTTGGTTAGACTAATGTACAAATGCCTGAAAAGTGGCCAGTGAGTGGAAGGTGGAAGTAGAATTGAGATAGGTGTTGGAAATAAAGTGCCTAGTGGGTGGAAGTGCAAGGTAGGTGTTTCTAATAAAGTGGCCAGTGAGTGGAAGCGCAAAGCAGTGAGTGGAAAGGCAAAGTAGGAGTTTCTAATCAAGTGCCCAGTCAGTGGAAGCGCAAAGTAGTGAGTGGAAGAACAAAGTAGGTGTTTCTAATAAAGTGGCCAGTGAATGGAAGCACAAAGTAGATGTTTCTAATAAAGTGGCCAGGGAGTGCAAGCACAAAGCAGTGAGTGGAAGAACAAAGTAGGTGTTTCTAATAAAGTGGCCAGTGAATGGAAGCACAAGGTAGATGTTTCTAATAAAGTGGCCAGGGAGTGCAAGCACAATACCACCAGCAGTCACATAACCTAAAGTGATAAACAGATGATCAAAAATTCAAGACTCAAAGCTTTTTAAGATTCTTGGCTGCTTCATATCCGGCCCTAATTGAAATGGACATTGCACTGACAGAAGGATCTGTAGTCTCTGACAGAGTGCATCAAATGAAACAAGCCCTCTCTGCGAAAAAACAAGGGAGAGAAATTATGAGATATGGCTTGTCATCCAGCGCTCTTAACTGATACGCCACACCAAGTATAAGGTAGGTGTTTCTAATAAACTGGTGGAAGGTGGAAGTGGAGGGTAGGTAAGTGTTTGTTATAAAATGGTCAGCGAGTAGAAGTACAAGGTAGGTAAGTGTTTCAAATAACGTTGCTAGTGCTGGAAGCTGGAAAGACAGGATAGCTGTTTCTAATGAAGTGACCAGTGGGTGGAGGTAGAAGGTAGCTTGGTGTTTCTAGTGTTCAGTGGGTGAAAGCATTGTGTACAGGGTAGGTGTTTCTAATAAGAGACCAGTAAGTGAAAGGTGGACGTAGAATGTCGGTAGTTGCTGGGAATTAATTTGACAGTGGGTGGTAATATAAGGTAGGTGTTTCTAATAAAGTGACCAGAGAATGGAAGCACAGGGTATTGCTATTCAATTGGTCAGTATAAAGAAATAGGCAGTAGGCATTACTAATAAAGTGGGCCAGGAGGTCGTATAAAGGGTAGGTGTTATTAACAAAGTGGCTAGTGGGTGGTATATAAGGTAGGTGTTTCTAATAAAGTGGCCAATGAGTGGCAGCACAGGGTATTGCTAATAAATTGGTCAGTATGTAGAAATAGGCAGTAGGCGTTACTAATAAAGTGGCCAAGGGAATGAAAGTACAAGGTAGCTGTTTCTAATAAAGTGGCCGGTGGATGGAATATAAGGTAGGTGTTTCTAATAAAGTGGCCAGGAGGTGGAGGTAGAAGGTAGTTTGGTGTTTTTAAGTGTTCAGTGGGTGGAAGCACAGTGTACAGGTTTCTAATAAGTGGCCATGGGTTGAAAGGTAGAAGTAGAATGTAGGTAGTTGTGGGTAATAAAGTGGCCAGTGTGGTGGAAGATAAGGTAGGTGTTTCTAATAAAGTGGCCAGTGGGTGGTACATAAGGTAGGTGTTTCTAATAAAGTGGCCAGTGAGTGGCAGCACAGGGTATTTCTAATAAAGTGGTCAGTATGTAGAAATGGGGACTGAAAGTACAAGGTAGCTGTTTCTAATAAATTGGCCACTGAGATGAAGGTGGAAGTAATAAAGCTAAATTTATTTGAATTGCGTTTTGGTGTCCACCACAATCTGTTATGACTGGAATTACAAAGAAATTAAGTCAGTAAAATTGTCTGTTCACTGTAATGGCATTATGCTTCCATACTGTAGTCCCAGTAATGCAGCAGACACAATAACACACGATAGACGCAACAGAGAAAGTTCAAACCATACGTTCCTCTTCAGCACTCTGTGGGTGAGTTATGCCATGTTTACGTGTTGTGGTCTCCAATCCCGACCTCAAATTAGTGGTTTTCTGGGCCGCCTCCTTCTGGCTGACCAGCATTGTTTCTGTGGTCTGACCGTCGTGGCCAGATCCAAGTCTCTCCCGCTGCAGACTGTGTTTCGTCTTTGTGATCTGGCCTCCAGTTGACCTCATTGGATGATCTCTTTGCTTTTCTTCACACATCTGTATGTGAGGGAGCGCCGCGGCGTTTGCGCTGAACGGCCCGTTTGGGCCGATGTTTTCTTTGTGCCGGCCCCTTCTTGGGGGAGCTCTGGAGTGTTTGTATGAGGTTGTAAAGTAAAGGCAGACTGTGAGAGTGAAATCTTGTTCCCCTCTGAGACTCTCACACACGCACACACAGACAGATTACAAATTCAGACATTACCTCACCAGCGAGCATAGCAAGAAGTGGACAAGAGAACAAGAGAGAAAGAGAGGGAGAGGGGATAACAAATTCACCCACAGACCTCTGAAGGTCAGTAAGGTCATAAGGCCACCTTTAGATCGAAGCCTGTACAGCTTAACAACAAAATCTTACAAGATAAGTCCATTTTTAGGTTGCTTTTTTCCCCCCCAGAGATCCTGCTCTACAAGCCTCTGTTCCTCTGCTCCCATTTCTTGCTCAGATCTGATCTTTCTGCTGTGATCAGATAATATTTATATATATATATATACAGTACGCTTCCTTGCACCTGCTAATTCAGCTACTTCAGGTGTTCAGGTGTTACTTCCTTCACACCTAATATTTTATTATTGTTATTGTAGACTGAACCTAGAATGTATAAATCCCATTGCACACCCCACAGATATGTATAGCTTGATTATCCTCATGCAGTGCCACACAAAATATATATATATATATATATATATATATATATATATATATATATATATATATGTACACACACACACACACACACACACATACACACACACACTCCATTAAAAAAATCAAATAAACACTTGAAACTATAGGCAATTTTTGAAAGCCAAGGCCAGTAGTTGTTCTTACTAGTTGCATCCTAACTATTGAGCTAAATGGCTCACAGAATGACTGCACTGGGCTAAAATGTTAACTATACATAAACATAACACTAACAATATTACTGTATTTTAAATTGATTTTGTGCTAAAATACACTATATGTCAACTTATATGGTTTTTGCTATGATAGATGTGCAATATTTCAGTCAGCTTTTAAATTTATTTAGCAAAATTTGGATTCCGTATAATAATTCTACATTAACCTGCAATAAATCTATGAATTATTTATTTTCGAATGCAATATCTGAAACTATGCATACGAGTTAAAATTATTTTGCGACTAGAAATCCAATATACAGACCTTTCTCAAATGGGGCTGATCTTGTGATAGATGTGATGTAGTTCCTTCATGTCTAATGAAGTGGCCAGTGGGTGGTAATATAAGGTAGGTGTTTCTAATGAAGTGGCCAGTAAGTGGAAGCACAGGGTATTACTAATCAATTGGCCAGTATTTAGAAATAGGCAGTAGGAGTTAGTAATGAAGTGGCCAGTAGATGGTATATAAAGTAAGCAAGTAAAGCAACTCAAGAGTTATAATAACCTTTGTAACGTTACACAAAGTCTGTGATGAAATCACATTTCTGAACCTTCAAGCCTGTAATGTGGAGCCTTACATGTATGGAACCCTATATTGGTTCTACATATTTGTCAGTATGACAAGAAAATAGTAGCATTGCAAAAAACATTGCAAGGCACCTTGCAGATCTTATTGGGCTAAGGCCTTGCTCCAGTGGTGATTTCAGCCTCGGATTAGGCATAATCTCTGCAAACCACATTTACACTGTCAAGAAATTTAGTCTTGAATCTAGTCCAGCAGACACGGTTATAAGGTAATATGATATTGCAGTTTAATAATAATGGATGCTAAAGGCCTGTATAATAAAACAGTCCCTTCAAATCCAGTATGGAGTTTTAGAGTACAGGCCTGATGTGTGTGTGTGTGTGGGTACGTGTGTGTGTGTGTAGTGTGTGAAGAGTTTGGCAATGCGTGTGGGAGGCCTAACTGCCTGTGGAGGGGAGGTGTACCGCAGGCCCCGGCGTGCAGCCGTCTGATAAAAAGCCAGACAGTAAATCAGAGAGCTAGCGGAACGGCCGGAGCATGCGGTGGCAGCGCAGTCACTCCAGCTGTACAGCTCACACACAGCCAGCTGCCACTGAGGCTAACGGCCACCGTGCACACGCTCCCCCTCAAAACTCCCACAGCCGTCAGGCTAACTGCCTCAATAGTGGCTTCTGAAGTAGTATGCCTACTTTGACAAGCTGACTCACTCGTAGTTAGCAAGGCTGGCCCAGATCAATGGGGTCCAAGCCCAAAACAATGTAATGTAAAGATACTTTGGTAGCCACATACACCACCTCCATCAGGGATGTAGCTCGAAGTGATGAGTACGACAAGCTGACCCTAGTGTGGTTAGCAAAACTAGCCTAGCTAGTACATGGTGATAAAACTGGAAGCTAGCTATATAAATACCTAGAACACATTACTGTTACACTGCTGGTATAGTTTTGATTGCACAATCCTGGATTTGTTTTGTTGCTATTTATCATTACATATTTTGGCATAACTTCTAATATTTAATACTCAATCTATTCAGAAAGTGGTGAGGAAGAAAGTTCCCAAAACTTAGCAGTCTGGAAACTATTACAATGCCATTTCGAAGGGTCTAGGACTCCAGCAAACCACAGTGAGGTTAGCTCCAAAGCCTGACACAGTTTTGAATTCTGGAGGCCTTGCTCAATTCCAGCAGCACTCTTGTAGCTGCTGTTCAGCATCACTCAAATGGCCGGTTTAGGCAACATCATAGCGGCACTTGAGCGGCAAGCCCAAGATGCCTCTGAGCCAAGAGGAGAAGTTGTTCTCAGCCATTATCTTGGTCAAAACAATGGCAAACTCCTCGGCCAACAGGGAAACATGAAACCACAACCACTAACGGTACAAAACTAACAAAAAACTGATGTACTCGACATCCATATTGCACCAGCATACCTACACCACAATACACATACACATGCCATTTGGTCGTAGTTGTTGCAGGTGTCTCAGGTGTCACTTTTTTCCTTCAACATATATATATAGTAGTGTGCATTACCTCCACAAGCACAAATAACAGCTGTGATTGGATTTGGCATGGGCTGGACATGGTTTCTGGATGTAGGCCACATCAATGTTCAGACACTCTTGCATCAAAGAATTGGTCAGCAGGTCCAGATTTGGTGGATGCCTTCCCTGGCACAATTGTGAGGACAATTCCCTGTAGACTAGGATTTGTGCCACTGCTGGTAGACCCGTACGACCATACACTCCCACACACCTGCAGATTCAGCTACTTCCTTCACACTATGGTCTTTGGTACGCCCAAATGCAATCACTCCTTTTAGCCAATTATTAACATCTGCTTTGGAGCCATTTTCCACACATGGAACGAGACATTCACTGCACTGTAGCACCTCTTCTCAATCTATGAATCCCGTCACTCACACCCTGCAGGTATTTATAGCCCCATCATCCTTGTGCAGCACCATCTGCAGGAGCCTGAAGCCGCTACCACCTTAAGCATGGAAGGTGACTCATTTTTTTGGCCGGTGAGCTTATGTACGGTTATATACTGTTTTACTGGAGTTGTCACATGCGGTTTTTTAGACTGCAACCACGAGAATGGACAATGGAGAATTCATTGCTCAATATAAGTAAGTAAGTACGTAAGTATCACTGCAAATAGGCCTTAAGGTTTCCACAATCACTGCTGATTCAAAGACATAATCCCCACCCAACTAACGATTTGATTAATCAACAATGTTACTGCATCTTCCTATAGTCTAAGCCTAGTCAAGGCACAGTGTGCTCACCAACATGAGATCAGTAAATATTTGGCGGAGTAGATTTGGTTTCTTTGTTTAATGTTCAGCTTTTAGCCACCTGTCACTGTCTGTCATCGAGATGCCGACAGCAAGAATGGATCCCTGCAAGCTCTCCGTAAACTGGCCAACTGCTTTGTGAAGTCTTCCGGAACTCCCGGCCAAATGTGCTTGTATTTCCCCTTGTCTTTAGAGTCTTGAAATTGTTTGTTTCAGAATTGTATTTTTTCCGCCTTCTGACTTGATCAAAACAATATCCATGCTGTCTTTTGTTCCAGGGATCATAAACACTAGCTATTGCATGAGAATAACAGCTAGGACTGCAGCCTGTAGATGTTGGGCTGTTTGCTTTCATTTTGTGTAATGGGCTTTATATCAAATGCACCTTCAGCGAGGTTCGACCTCCCTGCGAAACCTTTGAGATAAATGCGACCCTTTCATATATTTATATTTATATTCATATTGTATAATATGTATATGTATATTTAATTGTCTCTGCAATAACATCACATTAGAAACATGTTTCAGTTCAAAGCTGTTTTGATGTTGCCTTTTGTCTTTTTGCAAAACCCAAGAAATGTCTGAATGTACTACCTTGGGAATAGTGCCAAACCCCACACGTTTTATCCTCTTGTTGTGATGTCAACACTCATCAGCACTCAACCTTCAATGCCAAACGAGTTTCAGTAAAGGCTTTTCACAATAGTTTGGCAAATGAGAACTGTCAAGTCATTATTTAGGCAAAACGTAATCCTCCTTCTGTCAAGGACACTTTGATAAACGTGAAACTGTGTGGTGCAAAATCTGCCCAAAGTATTTGCTATTGGCTGTTTAATATTGGCTACTATTCTATTGAATAACTGTACAAATAAAAAAAAATGATGGCATGAAGGCAATGTGTTCTTGGCAAACTTTGGATGGGCATTGGTTTCTACATCAAGGGCACATGGACGGCAGGTATGTAGGCAGAAGGTACAGATGTGTTTAGGACTGGATCTACACTAAGAGCCCCCGGCCTCTCAACCAATCTTCATTTCCTCTCTCCATTGTTCAATGCACCACCGACTCAACATCCATGTTTCCTTGCTTCCCATTGCCTTGCCAAGACACCTTATCAGGATCTGACAGCAGGCAAACAGGATGGGAGGGTGGCCACACTTCGTAAAAATAAGTGGAGTGATGCCATACAGGAACCTTTGACTGAAGGTTCTTTAAAGAACCTTGCACATGGGTGGAATTTCAAAGAACCTACTCGTCATAAAAAGGTTCCATACTAACAAATCTTAGACAAATCCAAGCCAAGCACCATTCAGGAAGCTTTATTTTGAGAAGAATTGGGAGGTCAGCATCCTCGCAGGGCTATTGCTTGGTGGTCTGGCCTCTGGCCACAGTTGGGTCGAGGGCTGCTCGGGTGTCTAGCTCTGTTTGGGATGACAGCAAGAGAGGGAGGGATCGTGGCCTGGCCCCTCTCCAGATGTACAGCAGCAGGGATTGTTTGCTTGTCTTGTTCTCAGTGTGTCAGAGCTTAAGTAGCCAGCAAAAATGCTGATTGGGAAAGAGAGACAGTTGTAGTTAAGAGCTCATCATCAGTCACAGCCATGATGCTGGAGGTTTTGTGCACGCCGGTGCCAACTTTTAAGGTCTAATAACTGACCAGAGCCCACAGGGGCACAGCAGAACCCTGGATTTCGGGTGTTTTGTGGCAGATTTCTTTAATTTGGAGGAAAAGGCCTGTGGAAACTTGATAATGCTTGGGGAACATTGGCTGTCTCAACTTCGAAGCCAGTCCCCTGCCAGAAATCTCACATGCCCATGAGCATTCAGAACATTCAGAATGTAAGAACCTTGTGGGTAAAGGCATCAGGTTCTTGCGTCTTCTTCCTCCACAGCCTACCTAGCATAGACACCATCAAGGGTGCTGCATGTGTACACTGGAGCCCTGACTCTAGGCCTCAGGTTAACCATGCTGCTGGCCCAGGCTGATGGACCGCTGGAGGACTGTGGTCAACACTGCATGGCTGCCATCCTGCTCCCCCAGTGCCCAGACATTCTCTCCGTTTTTTTTTTTTATCCTTCTGCCGGGTAAGCCTTGTCACGCTCATTGCTCCTTCCTGACAGTCCTTGGCCAGACTCGGTCCTCTCCGCTGTGTCATTCCTCTTCAGTCCACTCTGGGGGCGCTCTCCCGCCCCTGACACCAGTGTGGCAGTGGCACAGAAGTAGAATACGTAAGAAATACAATTTCTTGTTTTTTGAAACAGCAGCAGGAGAGAACCACCATAAGTGTTGCTGATTGGCTTTTTTTGGTTCTTGAACTGGTTCCTTTCAGGCTTTGTATAACCTTGGTGCTATTCAGGGATCTAGTGTGCATTTGCACCAGTTTTTATTGGAACCAAGGAACGTCAAGGATACATCAGCAATGTCAACAAAGGATGCTACACTACGGTATGAAACAGTATAAACAAGGTGGCGAAGTGCATAGATTACCCGCCAGTATTTGTGCTGTTATTCCAGATGTTTTTATTTTTGTATCCATAAAGCAAGCACGAATCAACTACTGGTGATATGAAGTTGTAGAAGAGTTTCTTCAATAGACCACTTGGTGTCACCATTGTTGCCTTCTTTTCCCTCAAAAACTGATGCTCCCACAGATGTCGTCAGAGTTTGTGCTGAAGTACCACCTATTCTTTGGTTCCAGCTGGGAACAAACATTTTGGGGTTTCAAACCTCTTTATTTTTGGTGGAAATGCACTGAAAGGTTCAAAATCCCATTCCACATTGGTGGAAAAGGCCTATCAATGGCTGGGGTAGCAGGCAGGTCACTTCTAACCACACAACTCTACTTGATTGTACCCAGTAAACCCACTACAATTACCCCACAACCCAACACAACATTGCTATTACAACACAAGTATGCATATTTTAGCTAACAGCAACTTCAGCAGATCGGCAAATTTAATGTCTTTCTGACTACAAGTCTGACACTCCTGTTAGGCTCTGTGCATAGCTGTTCTGCTTGCCCTTATCTACTGTGCGCCCATGGGTGAACGAGTCCATAGCTCTATGCTACAGTATGTAGCGTTCGGTTCTTTTTCTTTCTATCAACTCAAGAGCTCAGTAAAAAAGCACAGTGCTGTAAAATCATGTCCCAATAATTTATGCTAACGGGTTCAGATCAGGCCTGGTAGGATGTCTAGTGAGGTCCACAAGATACACGTCCAAGAGTAAAGAAGAACTTCATTGACTGTGTATCATTCGATGAGGTGCAGTTTCAATCTGTACACCAGCAAGGTGGAGCTACAAGGTACATGTTTCTAATAAAGTGGCCAGTCTGTGGTTTCCAAATGGGATTCCAAGTTATATGCCACCATATATTTCAGTTGGTCAAAGCTTGATGGTTATCTAGATGCTTATGAAGTGAATAAGGACATTGGTACCGTGACCATATATGGCCAACAGAGTTGTGATCAACATGCACATGAACTTTCAGTGCTGTTCTTGTTCTTGTGTCGTGAAGTGCTTTGATGGTAGGCTGTGAATGGTAGAAGAATCCAACATTTTTGAGCAGGATGGAGGCTGGAAGAAGAAGCTTGGCAGAAGCTGAATAAAGACCGTAGCAATTCATAGATCTTTACACTCCCGGGCTTTTGTAAAAGCCAGATGACAGATGCAGTCTGTCTGCTGCTGGAGAAGCCTGTGTTCCTTAGTGATTTGCTAAATTTTTAAACTACTGATAGAGCGCGGCATGAACGCGCCTTGACACAGTCAGAAATATCCCACTACTTTAGAGAAGAGAAAGTTGATTTTTTTTTTCTTTTGCAATTGATACGCTCTCGCTGTAGGAAATATTAATAATTACTGAGAAGGATGCCGTGGAAAGCATCTCTTATCTCTAAGGAGCTAATATTAGAACACACATCAACGGGACGTCCTGGAAACGGGGATATGCTGGCGATATTCCACTGAGTTCTAAATTAATTAGCTCAGAATAAATGATTGATGAAGGAGAATTTTCAGAAAAATGCAATGTTCTTCATTGAGAGGCTACCTAATATGTCTTTGGCTTCGGCTATAACTGTAACCCATTTTCGTGGGAAGTGGAAATGTAGCTAAAGTTGGAGTTCCATCATCTGAAGTCTTGAAAGGATGTGCACTGGGTGAAAACTAAAAGGGGTATAGCTCAGTAATGTGAACACATGGTTCCTGAGTAATCATTTAAAACACAATGGCCATGTTTTGACCATTGGTATGCATTCTATAATAACACTCATCACCAAAAGAATAGTTGCACTAATAGTTGCACCCAGAAGGAATCAACCGACAGGAATTAAACTTGGTGGGTACGTTTGACATCTTGAGACATGTGAGTGATGACGCCCTCCATGAGTCATCCTGTTAGGGCGGCCCGACGCAGGACTACATGTACACAGACCATTATGACTACTGCCCTTAACGCCAAATGTAGTTTATATTGTTACTAACTTAGTAATTACACTGTAATTACACTGTAAGAACTGGAAAATTGCAGAAGTTGAGCTTTTGAATTGGTCATATATTCCTTTTGTTCATCCAACCTCTTTATTATGATTGTGAAATGCACAACACTACTGTTATTTAATTCTTCTTCTTCTTCTTCTTCTTGTAGTTTGAGAGATATTTTGTCCGCTAACTAGTTTTCGAGATGTCAGCACCGTTCCAGCTCCTGAATGGGAATGGTGTGCATGTATACAGCTCTTTGATCTGACGTATAGTTTCCGGAGAAACTTAGATCCTTTTTTTTTCTCCAATAGGAATGAAAGCGGTAGAAAAATACACATTCATCTACTGCACTTCTGCTTGACTGACAGACACTGTTGCATGCACTTTCTCCCCCAAGCACAAATTCGATGGTGTTTCAGCCTGTACTCGTCTGTTTGTCTTTTTTCTCTATCCCTCTTTCCAGCCCCATTCATTTTTTTGGCCCTACTGAAACCCTATTGTTTCCTTTAGCCAATACTCACTCAGGACAGTCCCCCAAGCTGTAATCCTCAGACGTATTGACCTGTATTCCTCTATTTGTTGTTTTTTTATCCCTTGTTCCTCCCATATAGTCTGACTCATTCATAGCACACCTTAGCAACCAGCTAGCAATGAGTTTAAGCTGTGCAATCACTTTACTCATTCTTCAGGAAATGCACTTTCCTAGTTTAGTTTTAGCTGGATAGCACCATTTAAGTTGCTTGCTACTACATGAAGTCATTCTTGTCTAGCTTGAACTGAAAAACATTTTATTAAAAGCTAATAAGGGTGTTATTATACATTTATATAAATATTTGTGTAATTTAAACTGAATGCATAGCAGAATGATAATAATGACTCTAGGCTTATAAGGGTGAATCATCTACAAACACATAGACTGCAGAGAAAGCGCTGTTGTGCCTCACAGTGTCTTAATATACATGGAAAAAAAGGATTCAGAATATGCCTTTCAGCATCCTTAACTTAGCTTTCATTTGAATTCCAACTGCGACAACATGGCTAATGAGCGTCACATCATCAGAATATTACAGGACATTGAGTTCTGGAAACGGAGCAACTGTGATCACAAATGCAGCAGCATGAGAAGAACATCGGCTGTTGATTCTAAAAATAAGCAATCAGTGGGGGTGGTAGAAGAGACGGATTGTCTGCTTTACATCTGTATGAGACAGACAGCGAACCTGACACAGGTCTTCGGTTATATGTAAGAAGATACTGTTAAGACAATTAAATAAGCGAATGACATTATTAACTGATTACAAACAAAGGGAAATTAAAATAGTCTATATTAAAAAAAAAACATCAAAGCAAAGGGCATAAAAATAAGGGGTTCATGTTGACTAACCAACATGAAGTCATGCATTAGTTAACATGAAGTAATACATTGGCAATGGTTGCAAGGCTTAACTAATGTTAAGTAAACTTTTTAGTTTGGGTCTATAATTCTGACCATAACAAATACAGTATATTAATTTTTAAATATCTTGCAGATTTAATCTGCTTAATTCCAATGTCCAGTATATTGGACAGATATTTCAATAAAAATAATAAAAAACCTTATTATAACCAAATCCATAGAACATTGTGTACTATGACTCCTAAATATACATTAGATACACAAAATAAATGTAAATCCTGATTGATTGTGTTTATTTATGCAGCAATCTACACTAATCAAAGCATCATTTGCTACCCTGTAAATCCATATACTACCCATTACTGGACAATAAACTTTATTTAAAAAATGTAGATACAAAAACCATTTGTTTATTTGTTTATTACATTCTATTAAGTTATTCATTACATTACATCTACAACATAACATCAACATAAAAGTGAATGTGGTGACATACCAGCTTCTACAGAGCTAAAATACCTGGGTAAAACCATCCTGGCCAGTATTGGTTGTTGGGAATGAGCAGACTTAACTGAAACCTGCTTTTAGAATATTTTCACTCTTCTTGAGTTTTATTGAAATTGAAATTGTATGTTTAAGCAATTACATTTACAAGCAACAACTTTTCAGTGCTTAAATTTCCACCCAGAGTAGAGTTACCCAAACTTTGTCTTGGCAGGCAGAAGTAGTACAGTGATTGTACTATTGCTGCAAATATGGATATGCCTCTAAAACTCAAAGTCCTCTAATCTGTGGTCTTTTTATGCCTTGGGTACAATGGGTAACAAAAGCAAAACAAGCTAATTCATAAAATGCTATCATATATCATATATTGTTGTTGTTGTTGTTGTTGTTGTTGTTTGTGCCCAGGTAATAGTTGTTTTAGTTAATTTACCACACACCCATATCACTTTTCAGCCATGCTAACTTATGTTACATCCATGGGTTAGCAAAAGGCAACAGTGCAACACTACATTAAGTTCATCTTTTCAGACCACCCTTTGGGCAGCAATGATTTAGACCTCAAAAGCCATGAGATTCCCTCTTTATCCTTCTTAACTATTACTCAGGTTCCCGTTCATTTGATGCACTGGTTTGGTACATGGTCCAGCATCACTGATTGGTTGACGCAGGACATGCCAACGAAATTGTATAGAAAACTTTTGAACTCAGTCGTTAACATGTTCACTTGCACGTGTACCAGAGGAACTTTCACTGAAACATCCAAAATAGCTGTCGTCTATGTGTCACACACAGGAGGCTGTGCATGAATATTCCTACCAGTTTTGGAAAAGTTAAAGTAAGAAAATCAATCAAATCATTACTGATTCGTTCAAAGGGATTACTGGATTGATGCAATTTAGAATTAACATTTTGTAACTTATAATAAAATTGTGTTGAAATGTTTGTATTAAATTATATACAGGAGGTATAGAGGGTAATGTGTCTGCTAATCCATACATTTTGTGCATATTGAATCTGCTGTGTCAAAATAATTGAGGAGTAGCTGGATGTTGCCATGGTCCTTTGATCATAATTGTCTGACTATAAACTGACTAAAAACTGACTTTTGGTTTTATCACAGTGACAGTAATCAATGCATGGAAACTCTACAGAAGAGACCAGTTTTGTTTACTTAAAGAAACATATTGTAAGCAATAAATTGGCAATAAATAAATAAATAAATATGTATCAAATATGTTACTAATCAAAACTCATAAACGTAAACTCTGTGGTGACACTGACGTGATGGTGGTGTGTTAGGGTTTGTTGTGCTGGTGTGAGTGGATCAGACACAGCAGTGCTGCTGGAATGTCTAAACACTGTGTCCACTCACTGTCCACTCTATTAGACAGTCCTACCTTGCTGGTCCACCTTGTAGATGTACAGTCAGAGATGATAGCTCATCTGCTGCTGCTCAGTGCAGTGTTGGTCATCCTCTAGTCCTTCATCTGTGGTCACAGGACACTGCCCACAGGACGCTGCCCACAGGACACTGATGGCTGGATAGTTTAGGTTGGTGGTCTATTCTCAGTCCAACAGTGACACTGAGGTGCCCAGCAGCACTGTTGTCTCTGATCCACTCACACCAGCACAACACACACTAACACACCACCACCACATCAGTGTCACTGCAGTGCTGAGAATTAGAATTTTAGAACAACTGATCAATTGTGCTTACACACAGAGGAATTTGACCTCCACATTTAAGCCATCCATGTAGTGAAACACCCACCCACACACATACACACACACACACTTGTTAACAGACACTAAGGGGCTGTGAGCAGTCATTGAAGTGTGAGCAGTCACTTCAGTCATTTCTTGTCAGCTGTGGGAATTGAACTGGTGCCCTTCCAATCACAAAACAATACCTGCTCTGTGGTGGTCCTGGCCACTGAAGAACAGAGTGAAAGGGTGTTAAAGTATACAGAGAAACAGATGGACTGCTGTCTGTAATTGTAGAACTACAAGGTGCACCTATGTGGTAAGTGGAGCTGATAATATGGACAGTGAGTGTAGATACAAGGAGGTGTTCCTAATGAAGTAGCCTGTAAGTGTGCAGGGGCCTCTGGGGGTAGGCCTAAGGTAGCAAGCTTCAGTAGCCCCCAGTAGTGGTCATTCTAACAACAATAACTCCAAGACTAAGGCATACCATATTCCGGGAGATCACAAAGAACCCCAAGGTAAGGATCTGCTGACCTTTCTAACACTGCCTAATGCCAGAAGATGAGAAATTCATCCCAACTGTGGGACTGGTTTGCTTATAACATTATTTGCCATCATTTTATGGAGCTATGAATTCTGGATTGCATCAAGACATTCTACTGAGATCATTGGATGGATACAGGCCATCCATCCATGAACCAAACCTCAACAGAAGGTACTACAGAAAGACAACACAACATTACAAGCTCCATTTAGTCTACAAAGACTGGTTAAAGCAGACAAAAGGCTGCACTGGCATCAAAGTCCAGACCTTAATCCAATAGAAATGTTGAGGCAGAAATTAGAGTGTGGTGTTCATGCAAGAAAGCCCACCAACATAACAGAGCTGACGGGCCAAGATTCCTCCAAGTCAATATACAGGAACCGTTTGATTGGAGGGGTTCCCGAAAGTTCCTGAAAACAGAGGTTCACATACTTTTGCCAACAAAAACATTTATGTAGAGATTTACAAAATGCTAAAAGGTTTATATCTTTCAAGCAGCGCTGTATGTACTGAGTTAGGTATCATGTAGCAACAAAACCTCATATCTCAGAAATGATGACATTCCAGAATAAGAAATATTCTTATTGCACCCAGAAGGAATAAACCAACAGGAATGAAACTTGGTGGGTAGGTTTGACATCATGAGACAGTTAGAAGTCGAGTTTCACGTTTGGCCACACATGTGACGTAAGCAAGGACGGGCCTTTTCGCTGTACCCAACAACCACAATTGCAGGCATTGACCGAGCAGTGATGTCATTGAGTCATCCTGTTAGTGCCAGAACCATTGGCAGACGGCTGCACAAAGCAGGACTACATGCACGCAGACCATTATGACGACTGCCCATAACACCACGCCTACCTTGCATTGGTGTCGTGCCAGACTGTCATGGAGTGACTCAGAATGACAGCAGGTCATCTTCAGTGACCAGTCCCGCTTTTGTCTTGGTGGAGACGACCAATGAATCTGTGTGTGAGGGCACCGTGGTCAGTGATAAGATGAATGGTTTGTTGTCATGCGTTACACGTCCAGAAGGCCTAGTGTCACTCCACCTCCACCCCTACCGCAACATCTGCAGGAACTGTGTGAGAATATTCAAGCTGCATGGGATGGATTATCACAGGACACCATTAGGAACCTCTACAACTCCATGCTGAGACATCTGGCATGTTGCCTTAGCAAACATGGCGGTCCGACGCCATACTGAGAGACCCTGCTTCTGTATGTGTAGCTCAATAAATATTGTCCATATCAGTCTAAATGTATCATCATTTATTGTTCCTGGTAACCTTTATCTTCCTTACCAATAGCATTCCAGTCCCACACTTCCTTCTGGGTGCAGCTATTCTTTTGATGATGAGTGTACATATATGCATATGGGAACATATACAAGCCTATATCCCATAATTGTGTAAAAACAATGTGTGTATGTTAAGACTAACCCTCACAGCCAGCAAGCTCCACCTCATCAACAGGGTCAGCGCAAAAGCTTGTATTTCAACCTGCGCTCCACTGCCATTCCACAATTCCCCAGGAAATTGCCTAATTTAACAATAAAGAATACTGGGGAGCTGGAGGGGGCGGGGGGGGCAAATGAAGTCCATATTGTTCTCGTTCTGCATGTTCCAAAGCTGCTCTGCAGCACTGGAGGACCAGGAGAGTCTTCCAGCGCTAGAATCTGGGACACTTGGAACCAATTAAAAGCAGTGAGGCCTGCCAGCTTCTTTGCCTGAATATTTTTTTCTCCCTCCCTCCCCTTTACTTTCTTTCCCTTTTCATCTGCTTTTCTCTCTCCACTTGGCTACGTGAGCAAGCAAGCTTCCTTCCACTTGCTATTTCTGGACAGAGAAGGAGTGGGTAGGGATCAGTGTGGGAGTGCGGATGCAAAGCCTTGTCTTTTCCCCAGTGGAGGGATTAAAGGCTAAGTTCACCTGTGCAGGGGTCAAGGCTGTGCTTTCTTTTGAGATGTCTTATGCACTATATGTGAGCTCAGACCACTAACTACATTAGAAACTACACTCTGTTGCCACTTTATTAGAAATGCCTACCTTCTATTTCCACTTACTGAACACTTTATTAGAAACACCTACCTTGTTTTTCCACTTACTGGCCACTTTATTATTAATCCCGGCTGTGTACATCCACTCACTGGACATTTATTAGAAACGCCTGCCTTGTACATCCACTCACTGGCCACTTTATTAGAAACATCTACCTTGTACTTCCACTCACTGGCCACTTTATTAGAAACATCTACCTTGTACCTCCACACACTGGCCACTTTATTAGGAAACCCCACAATGTACATGTACTCACTGGCCACTTTATTAGAAACATCTACCTTGTACCTCCACACACTGGCCACTGTATTAGGAAACCCCACAATGTACATGTACTCACTGGCCACTTTATTAGAAACATCTACCTTGTGCCTCCACACACTGGCCACTTTATTAGAAACCCCTACCATGTGCTTCCACTCACTGGCCACTTTATTTGAAATTCCCACCTTGTGTGTAGTCCTATGGATTTTGCTGCGGCTTTTCGTAATATTTTTGGCAATTTTTGTACATTTATTTAAATTTATTGCAGACATACTGTAAATATCTGTGATGATTATTAGCCTGATATATTCCTTTTATTTTTGAGAGTAAGTGTACCTTTGTGTACCTATAAGACACAAGAACATACATATAAACTCAAAAAGCGAGCAAACAAACAACCATATTTTAAATAAAGTAATATCAAACTCATGTCAATAGAGCATCCAGTATGTCTCTGAAAAATTTGGAAATTTGGAATTTGTGGTGGAAAAATGACAAATGTGGTGCTCAAAGCTATTTCTGTCTTGTTTTGTCCTGTCTTTTGAAAAACTTGCTGTCAAATGTGATCATCTCTGCATTACGTGTGGTAACAGTAAAAGCCCATATCAGATGTACACATAATGCAGAAATAAAGCGGCAATTTTACCTAATTACAAATATTTCCAAATATTGCACAGGTTGATTGAATTTGCATGATTTCGTGGTCCCAAATACCCGGAGGAATTGTAATGTAGGACCTTGGTCGTCCACTGTTCCACACCTGGGCCATTTCTAGCTATAAGCAATATTTGCAGTTGCTTGGGCCTTTTCTACCCTATTCATCACTGTTTGTCAAGCAGTCCTCAAACAGTATTGCTACGGCTCCTACACATGTCACTATTACTACTAGGATGACATTGGGTCCACTACCCAAAAATATCCAGGCATGAATAGCTCTGTGGTCAGAAACTGACCAGTGATGAAGTGCTAGATGGTGGCTATAACACAACTTGTGCATCAACAGATCTCTAAATGTACACAATGTGGATGTACTGGCCATCCCAGAGCCTAGATGGAGGTTTGGAAAAATATCCCTGCACATTCTTTCTTTGGAAAACTGGATGAAAGTCCAGGCAGAAAAGAATGGAAGCTGTAAGAAAGGCAAAATGAGCATATTAAATACTGAAAGATATGATACTGTATTTAGTTCTTGAGGCTTCTGTGTTTTTTATGAAATATAAGTTTTCAGCTCTTTTCTTGATGCTTAAAAATGAAAGACCTGTAATCATCTTCACTGGAAACTAAGTCACTGAAGAGTGTTATCTTACTTGACGGCCAAATAGTTTTAAATCATTTCCATGTGCTTTAGCTACCAATAGGAAATTGACCATTTCACAATCACTGGCTTTCTTGGACCATATGCATCATGTGAAGACTTGCATTTACAGATAATGGACAGCAGAGGGCAGTAAAAGCCCTCTAAAAGCACAGCTCCTCATTTAAACACACATTGGCAAGTAGACGTTTGTGTAAATATTTATTAAAACCGAAAAAAACTAGCAGGACACGCATTACAAATGTGTCAGGATCAATAAGAAGACAAATGTTTAGGATATGGGATTATGTTTTTGCCCTTTATTTATGACTCAGATCTACACGTCCACTAAAAAGCTTTCCAAATGCGCTGGAGAATGACTCTTCCAGATGGTGCTCTGCTGCTACGGCCAAGCAATATCTGCAGTGTCAGAGAGGAATCGGAGTGAATCACTTTTCTCCCTGACCGTGCATTCCTGCGCTGCATGGGCCAATCAAGTCCATGCACAGTAGCAACTCTTAAGCAAGTGGGTCAGAACTTGGGGTCGCCCAGGCCTGGCTACCCCACAATGTTGCTGATTAGGAACCATAGGCCCTGAAGACTCCTTCCGAGAGCTACATTGCCGTGCTCAGTTGGGGTTTTAAATCAGAAAGAAGAGACTGGTGGTCCGCAAGGACGTGCAGATGGGCATCCGGTCAAAAATGTACAGTGTTACGGGAGGAAGTTCAGTCAAATAACATTCCGGTTGACTACGGTTAACACGTGTCCTCTGTAGAGAACAAACTAATGCACATTTCAATACACAATTACTCTGTATTTTATGTCTAGAAACTAAAATAAACATAAAATGTGGCCCATGCAAATGGATATCTCATTCGATGTGTGGAAAATGGCTCCAAAGCAGATGTTAATGATTGGCTAAAAGGAGTGATTGCATTTGGGTGTACCAAAGACCATAGTGTGAACGAAGTAGCTGAATCTGCAGGTGTATGGAAGCGTAGGGTCATACGGGTCTACCAGCAGTGGCTAAAATCCCAGTCTACAGGAAACTCTCCTCAGAATTGTGCCAGGGAAGGCATCCACCAAATCTGGTCCAATTCTTTGATGCAAGAGTGTCTGAAAATTGATGTGGCCTACATCCAGAAATCCAATCATAGCTGTTATCCGTGCTTGTGGAGGTATTACGTGCTATTAGGTGCATTTCAGTCACAGGTGACATGACTCATTTTTTGTCCGGTGAGCTTATATAGTTGAGTCACCAACAGTAACATTAGACAAATATAAATAGTAAGGAACGATATTACTGTAGTGGTGAGTGGAACAATAGGAAAGACATGAGCAATATACAAATAAATGAACCAAGAATGAATTGAATCTTGTCTCCAGACATTACTGGCAACAGACTAAACTAAACTTCAAAATGTTGATTCGACACTCCACACCAGATAGTTGAGTAATATGGAATATGTCCTATTTTAAGGACAGTAGACTACATTTAGTTGGGTATTCATGTTGTGATACTAGGTGGTCTTGAAAAAACACCATTAATTCTCTTGACCTGATGATCTTTAGCTAATAATTTAATGCTTGGGATAATTATGTTCTTTCAATGCAAACTTTAAGTTCATCTTTAAAATGGCTCTGTCTGATTAATATTAAGTTTGATTTCTTTTCTTCAGAAGTGCAAGAACCAACTCTACAGTTGGCTAATCCCTCATTATGACTATAGGGAGGGATGTACGGTTGGAGTAATCCAACTTTGGAATCGACCAAACGCGCAATTGGCAAATGTATAGTTTTGATTTGGTCATAGGTAACTTTTTATGAATTTATTTAACGCCTGTTTGTCCCATTAACAGAGCAAATGAAGTCATATATGGTGAAAAATATCAACCATCTGTTAAATTTTCCGTAATTAGAATCAGCCGTGAATATTCATGATCGGTGCATGGCTACTTCATTAGATTTGCCTTTGACTTGCTTACACAAACTTTACATATGCTGTCAGTAAGAACCTTCCAGCTAGTGCTTAATCGTTAACAGCAAAACACACAGCTAAGTTGTTCTGTTCGTAGTTGCCTTAGGTATAAGCAAAGCCATTAAGCCCCACTGTTAGATATAGTCATATGCAAAATTCTGGGCAAAATAATTTTTTTATGATTCTAAGATTCAACTGATGTTGAAAACCCCACACTACACAAACTGACCCTAATGGAATACCACATATTTTTGGATTATGTACGTGAACAGGAGTCCAGTCCAATGTTTCTAATTCTCATGAATTCATGACAGTTTCTAACGAACTGCTGCATTGTAGGGTTTCTCACAAACTAACGTGACTTTAGATCTAAATAAGCATCGAGACAGCGAGGCTATTGCTATGCTGATGCTGTGTGCTTTCTGCACACAGCATCAGCATAGCTTCACTTCTGTTGTGGTAGGTTTTATAGCACACATTGTACAGACATTCATGCTTTTGCCACAACTCAACTCACGAGATTCTCCTCCTTCTCCTCCTCTAAATTCTCGATTTAGTAGCCATGCTTCTTCCATACACAGTGACAAGTTCCATTCAGCTTTGCCCTCACTGATTGTCTTTTAGGTGTGACATCAATATCACCCTACGGAATCACTGTCCACCTAACACTACAGGACACTTATGAATACTGAACATGTTTACAATTGACTGGAATTGAATTACAGACTGGACTGGGAGTAGATTAGAGGAGTGAGGATTGTATTATAGACACCCCACACAGAACAACCTTGGAAGACCTTTTGAAATTGTCGGGAGCAGCAAATCGGCCTCAGAATCATCCCAGTTATTCTATAGTGTAGGTCATACCAGTGGAAATAAGACACCTACAGCACAATTACTACCTACCACCTGAATTTAATATGTATGGGGAAAAAATGAAACATAAAATGTGTGCCTGGGTGAAACTTGCAGCACATTTTTCTTACACACACACACATATATATATATATTTTATTATTATTATTATTATTATTATTATTATTATTATTATTATTAAACTAAACTTCAAAATGTTGATTCAACACTCCACACCAGATAGTTGAGTAATATGGAATATGTCCTATTTTAAGGACAGTAGACTACCTTTAGTTGGGTATTCATGTTGTGATGGTGGTCATGTATAGGTGGTCTTGAAAAAACACCATTAATTCTCTTGACCTGATGATCTTTAGCTAATAATTTAATGCTTGGGATAATTCTAATATTTTATCCATACCTGGTAACTGGTCAATTATATGGACCCCACAAGATCAATGAAGATACACTATATAATATATAATATATAAAATGTAGATAAAAATACAGCGATTATGTCTGAAAATGTATGGCAAATTGCCAAGATAAACCACTAATAGCATTTCATATGTGATTTCAAGTCTAATTTATTGTAGGTGATTACAGTCTATATTAGTGATAGGAAGCCTTTTTGCCCACTAGGTATTGAGGTTGGGTCCTATGTACAAATACACTAAAACTGTGGAACAGCTAAGACATTGAATTCAAGTGTCATTAAGGTTTGAATTTATGTAAAATACTGCTTTTCCGTCTAAATGACTTCATTCATACATTGTTTCATTATAAGTGTTAATGAGAATTGAACAAAAGCAGTAATTAAACTGTTTGTCAAGTCAATTTGTAGGTTTAACTGATGAACAGCTTCTGTTTTTTTACAGTGTGGACCACTGATCAAAGGTGTGCAGCTGAGACCGAGCACCACACGTTCATGTACTCCAAGGGTCAGTGGAAGGGTCATCATTCATCTGCTGGTTGTTATTGAACTGCAAGCTACCAGTGGCAGTTGGCTACATCTGTATCTGCACTGATGAAGCCTCTGGCAGCGCTTCAATCAGGGGTCAACGGACACCTACTCCATCTCTCTCTCTCTTTCTCTCTCTCTCTCTCTCTCTCTCAGGCCCAGGCATCGTGCAAACCAAGCCAAACACAGTGGCGTTGTTTAGGGCAGGGTGTGTTCTCCAGAGCCCCTCCCTGGGCCTAATTGCTCCAAACTTCTTTTCCAAATTACAATTAAAGATAAACAGAGGCCTCGATGGGGACCGCAGATAAAGCAGCCCTATCTGGCATCAGCCTAATTGTCACAAACAGTCTCTGTACAGCGAGCTATTTTTCCTCACCAAGCCCACCACCCCCCCAACCCCAACCTCCTCTCTCAGCTCAGCATGTGTGGTTCATACTTTTGGGGGGGGGGGGGCGGGGGGCGATCTGTTTACGAGCTAGCTCATTTAGGCCACTTTGATGTCGCGGCCAACATTTTTTAAACAGTTATTCTAACAGTCTGCATTCAGAAATATTATTTAAACAGCCCCATTATTTCAGGGGATGCATGATGAAGGGATCATTGGGAACAGTTTGCTGATATGTCATCTTTGGAATCTGGGAAAAGCGGTTTTCTAAACAGGAGAGACACTTGTGATGTCACTTTCGCCCCCTCTCCCAAGACTCAGGGACAGGGATATCAGGAGGGGAGAATCCGGGCAAGTTTTAAGCCGCAAGACATATGTGTCGTTCCAACCACGTAGGGCCGGTCATATAGTTCATATTACACAATATGTGGAAATGCTCAGCAGATTAATCATTTGTTGTCCGAAATTGACTCACACCACTTGGCTTTATTTAGAATTAGGCCATGATTGAAACAGCATGTGTGCTTTTCCATGTAGCTGTTGCGCACATGGCTGCAAGTCCCAGACAACTTTCATGTCTCCCCAGTTCCCCAGAGCGAGAAAAAAAGAGAGCGAGAGAAAGAGAGAGAGAGAGAGAGAGAATGGGTGGGATTCTTTTTTTTCTTCTCTCTGTTCTCCAGCCACGCTCAGGCTTTCGCTTAAACGGACAGAATCCCCTGCGTGAAGAGAGCAGGAAATGAGTCAACGCAAACAGGAAGTGCTGCGAGGTGACCAGTAGCAGGGTGAATGGGGAATGCAAGACAGGCCCGGGACCCCAGCCGCTACCAGTGCAGGAAACAGCTGGACTGAAAAAAGAGAGAGTGAAAGAGAGAGAGAGAGAGAGAGAGAGAGTCTGTTGCCTTATAGGTTTCCTCAGAAAGTATGCTATCAGCTAAGCTAACAATAATAACAGAGCAGAACAACACATCTCTCAGTCCAATCAAACGTTTTACTGACTTATAACTCTGTGACGTATCACTGCGGTTATCATAAATAGTCTACAGACATTTAACAGCTCTAATTTTCCTGTGAAGAAGCGTTGTGCGACACTGTGGGACAGTGATATGACTCAGTAGTCTATGTTCGGTGACTAACTTTAGGCAGAACAAACTTGAGATTAAGGTTTGACCTTCAGCCTGGTCTGCTGTGGAGAAGTTCCAGGCATAAAAAGATATGGTTTGGGGCAGGCTATCACACTAGCTGGAGAGGTTAGCTAATTAGCTATAAGCACAGAATGTTAGCATTAGCATTGCATTTCTATGCTAGCAAAAACAGCAAATGCTATCTTGGAATGATTTCTAAATCATGGGGAGGGGTGAAAAAGCTAGCATGAAGAAGCTGACCACAATCATTTTAACAGTGATCGTGCCAATGATTAAACATAGATAGTTTGCATTAGCATAGCGCTTAGCAAGAAAAGTACGAACAATGTGCCACTGTATCTTTCTATTCCGTTTTAAATATAAGTGAGGTTAGATTTTTTTTTAAGGTTTGGTTTTTATGGTAAAGCTACACCTTGCAATGATCTTACCCTAAAATAATAGCTTCTCAATCATTTTGATGGACCACTGATTTATAATAGAGAGATTGGTGTCTGGGTCCTGCTAAAGCACTATGTAAATTTGGAGGAGTGGGTGCAAGCCCTGGCGCAAGAACTGCTTAACACTTTGTGGCACCATGTTAAAAAAACAACTATAGGTTTTCAGCTAGCTCAGAAGAAGCTAGCACAGTATTCCCAGCATGCTGGAGCATGGGCATCATGGCAGAGGCTGCAAAGAGACAGAGGAAGACATTGTCAGGTTAAATTATTGTATTTATTGTACTGTCTTGCACGTTGCACTTTCTGCAGTCTGTCCTGTCCTGTATTGTTTTTCAATCAATCAATCAATCAAAATTTATTTATATAGCGCTTTTTACAACCAACGTTGTCTCAAAGCAGCTTCACAGAAAATAAGTTAGTTATAAAGGAACAAGAAAAGAGAAAAACACGGTTTTAATGTACAGATGTAAGAAACCCGGGTCCAAGCCCCTCTTGAGCAAGCCAGAGGCAACAGTGGCGAGGAAAAACTCCCTGTATTGTTTTTTGTTCTCGTTTTGTTCCATGTGGCACCCTTGTTCTGGAAAAAACGTAATTTCATTTCACTGTGTACTTGTACAGAGCTGAAATGACAATAAAAGCCACTTGACTTAAATCTCAGGCTGACTTTAGCTTAATGACGAAAGCTAAAAGAGATAAAAGGTGCAAGACAGTCTCACAGCTAACAGGTAAACAACGACAATCCGACAGCATTGTATACATTCCTGCCAATGATATTTACGAAACCTTGTGATGTTGGCTGTAATGTAATCCATGTCATCCCTGTCTCATGGAGTTTTATAAATGTATATATAAATGTATCTCAGGTCAATAAGTTGGTCAGTCTTGGTCAACCTATTGCCAAATAAGCCTTGAAAGTCTGCAGTCTCCTGTAAATACACCCTGTAATACAACTCTACCTACAGCTCTACCTACCTAGTCGACATGGTTCTTTCTCTTCTGATGTCTGATGATTCTGTAGCCTTCAGTTCATCAACAAATGAATGTGCACAGCCGTCCATGAGGGGGGCTCAAAGTACAATTTGTGTTCATGACATTTGACCATTAGAACCACTAGGATTAGACCAAGCCACAGTGTAATAGTGCTCTGCAGATTCAGACCAAAACCTGGGTCTTAAGCCTGAAATGACCTTTACCGTTCTGAATGTCTGTGACCCATGTGTATGTATGAGTGTGTATGGTGTAGTGCTGTTTCGTGTATTTTCAGGACTTACACCAAGCCTATGACCTATACTCAAACAGCATATAAGAATTACTTCTAAAAGTGGCCTAGCGTGAATGGTTTGTGTTTCAAAGACTATATCTCACTCTAGAAGGTTTATCTACAGAGATGCAACTGCTTGCCCCTAGTATATAGCTTGATAAGCAAATGTTTCAAACTGATAAAGCTGGTTTATGGATAGCCACACAGCCGGAGCCAGCGATAATCCTTTCTAAGAACTGATTTTCTGAGAGATGTGGTGATTTTAGTCAGCAGTTTACACCAGATATTCTGTGTACTTCTGTAGGCTGTGCCTGAGGCTGAAACCTGCTGAAATTACTGCTTCAGTTTTTGCATTTTATGTTTATGGAATTTTCAATAGGTTCAATAGAAATGGGCCTAAATTACTGTTTTCCAATGTACTTTTCATTACATTAACCTGTACTACAAGTCCCACAAATACACCCATTTACATTGAAGTTATGAGATGCCTTGCAGTCCAAACTGCTTCTGGGGCAGCCAGTCGGAAATATAGATACCAGTGTTAAAGGCACAGTTATAAATATAGCCTGGTTAGTTGTAAGGGTTAAAAATAGATTGGACAATGGTCAATTAAAATGTACTATGACCAAGTGTTGTACTTAAACCCACATAAACATTATAAGTGACCCTTATACATAAAACAATGAAAACAGAAAAGTACAAATCTTTTGTACACAACATTATTTCTTAAAAATGGTCACTTTACAGGAGAAGGAAAAACATGTCTTAATTTTGAATGTAAAATTGTAAGGATTAACAAATTTAGTTTGACAAGCACTGAGCTAAAAGCAGTGCGAGGTTTATTAAACAGGTTAGCGGTCAAGCTAATGTAGGAGCTAAGTTCATTTAATTGTTTATGTATTTTTGTTTAAGCATTTATTCTGTTATTTTCTGGACAGCTGTGGAAAAATGTTATGAAAAATGTTAGCTGTGGAAAAATGTTATTCAATGTCCATTTTAGTTACACATCAGTCTTTTAGTTCCTATGTATGGGTTTCCCGAGGGATGAGTTTTGGGGCAACCTAGAGAGAGAGAGAGAGAGAGAGAGAGAGAGAGAGAAGAGCCAAGAGAGAAGAAGCTCCACTTGTGTTGTACTGCCAGAGCCGCTTGGTTGAAATAAACGCTAACGAACTCATTGTAACCCGACTCCCTTCCTATGCCTCCGAAGACGACAATGATGTTCTGTTCGGAATACTTCACAACAAAAATTAGGGTTACACTAACCGGGTCCAGGCAAACATAACAGAGGGGTAAGGCAGCGTCATGAACCAAGAAGACAGGCAGGAGTCGAAAACAATCCAAACAATCCAAACCATCAGCAACCAAAACAAATTGGAAAACCAAAACAGAAAACCAGAATTCAAACAGAGTCAGGACAGCAAATAGGAAGAACAATGGAGACAGCGCTCAGTATGCTACAGAGTGGCAATACTTCACAATGTGTGTGAAAGCCAGGGGTATATAAGCAAACAGATGGTTTACAAACAGGTATGTGTGTGATTAGTACTCGGGAGATGAGGAACAGGAAAGGCCCACAGCGGACATGTGACGCTGGCTTCATGGGGTGGTGGGTTCTGGGAGATGGAGTTTGGGAGATTGAAGGTAAAGGAGAAAACCGGAAGCATGACAAAAATATAGAAACCAGATCTATTGGTCTGATCATCTATTGGTCTGATCATCATCTGATCAAAATTTACAATTGCAACAAACAAGCAGTGCTTATCTGGCAGAAGGCAGGAAGCACCCTGGACTCGTCACCAGTCCATTGCAATGTAGACACATACATTCACACCTAGCTTCCAACTTCCAACATCCAGCTTCCATCATATCCAACACACCTGACAGCACATCTTTGGACTGTTGGAGGAACCCAATACAGACATGAGGAGAACATGCAGTCTCCATTCAGAAAGGAGCCTGAAGAGCCCTAGCCGGGAATCGAACCCAGGCCCTTTCCTTCCCTCTCCAGAACTGATCCAAACACGTTCTGGACTTTTACACCTACCTAGACTAAAGTCCTTTGACTTTGAGTGACCCTGTACCTTAATTATATTTATTTTATTACCGCGAATGATTAAATGTTCCATTTTGTCACCTACATCAACCAGTCATAACACATCCAAAACTTTACCAATTTTTTCAGTACTGGTGGTTTCAATAGAGACGATTCCAATATATGACTAATTAGAAAATATGTGTAGTAATGAATCTTACTAAGTGATGAATGTTACTCTAATTTTCAGACATTTACTTCAAAACAATGGGATTCAACTGCTCATCATTTTGCCATGAGGGACTGGGATGCAGACTCACTTCCTGCTCTAAAAGTCAGGCCTGTGGACTAAAAAAAGGTTAATTAGTGACTCTCAGAATGGCGTCGGCAAACACAGCCCAGACAGACATCTTGGGATGGAGCTGTAGATGTTCCTAATGGTGTCCTGTGACAATCCATGCCATGCAGCTTGAATATTCTCACACAGTTCCTGCAGATTTTGTGGTAGGGGTGGAGGTGGAGTGACACCAGGTCTTCTGGACACGTGACTCGTGATAACAAACCATTCATCTTGGCACTGACCACGGTGTCTCCACACACAGGTTCCTTGGTCATCCCTACCAAGACAAAAGCGGGACTCGCCAGTGAAGATGACCCGTTGCCATTCTGAGTCACTCCATGACAGTTTGTCACGACACCAATGCAGTCTTTAGCGACATTGACGTGGTGTTAACGGCAGTCATCGTAATTGTCTGCATGCCTGTAGTCCTGTGTTGTGCAGGCCAATGGTGCTGGCACTAGCAGGATGACTCATACAGGGCATCAATGTCCTGTTGGGTTAGTCAGGTACAGTGGTAAGGCCTGTCCTCGCTTATGTCACATGCACGGTCGAGTGTGAAACTTGAATCATTTGCATGTCTCACAATGTCAAACCTACGCACCAATTTTCATTCCTGTCAATTGATTCCTTCTGGCTGAAGCTTTTTGTGCAACCATTCTTTTGATGATGACTGTATGTCTTATTGCTATCACAGTTAACAAACTGGGCTAAACAGATCATAATCATTATCAATAGCTAATGTGGGAATGCTTCCTATTTAAAGAATTGTTTTCCCTATTTGAGAATAACTTTTTAGATGGAATGATCCATATCGTACATATGGGACATACATATGACCCCCCAAAAACTGACTGATTGAATTAAAACAAGTATGTGCATACAAGCATATGTGCATACATGTGTGTGCGCGCCACTCACCAAAATGACTTTCCAGAACGCGTTCCCAAGTAAAATCTCCCCGTGGAGCTTTTTAGCCACTGCAGTGAAATTCCTCCTAATCCACTGCACGTCAAATACATTCAAATCACACATATGTTACTGCCACCCCCTCTCAGTCTCACATTGTGCCCCTAATGACTGGGCTGTCCCCGCAAAGCTTATTAATCACCGGCTCGCTCGATAAGAGAGGCCTAATCTGTGGCACCGCTTAATAATGGGCCTGATATTAATAAAAACCATCTGGTTCTGGTATTTATAGAATGATATAAAATTTCATTGTATCTGTCACCCAGCTGCTGAAAGCTGCTCTGGCTGTTGTCCCACACAGACTTGGAAGCAGCCACTCTTCCTCTCTCCCAGCGTACCGTGCTGTGCTCTCTCTCTAATGCAACTGAAATAGCTATCTCTCTTTCTCTCTCTCTCTCTCTTTATCTTTTTTTTCCTTTTTGAATGAATGCACAATGGCAAAGTTCCATGGCTTGGCCCAAGGTGAAACAGCCTGGGAATAATCTATGTAGAACAATTGTTGCTCAAGACCCTTTTTTAAAGTCTTTGTAGCTGCAAAATAAGAAGAGTGAATGAAAAGCTATGGGCAGGAAATGCTTAGCGAGATGCTATGTGCATTAGGCCTTCTGGTCTAAGCCTTGCATTTTACATGTTATCCATCATGGTATGTAGTACTCTGTAACACAGCATCATATTACCCAGCTTCATTGGCTTTATGGAATTTATGGTTTTATATAATTGTCATGTTATAATTGTCAATTGCCAGTATTTTTTCACTTACCTTAAGTCATGGGATAGCAGTATGCCAATTAATTATGAGGTGGTGTTACCTTAGGGGACAGAGTGGGAATACCCACACCTGTAAAAGTTGGGAGGTGAACACTGGCCAGCGTGCTCATGGCAAAGCGATGTGACTTGTTGAATTGCGAGTTGGAACCAGGCATGACAGTGGAATGCCTTGACTGGGCTCGTGTTGGGTGAACATGTAGGCCACACCATATTGTGGAACTCTCCAGAATGCTCCTTGAACTAATTCTAGACAGTTTGCGTTTCTATTATTATCACTGATCATTTGAATAAATAATGCTGCAGCTGGAATATAATATTTGGCTTCCTAGTAGTAACGTTTGTTTTCTAACTTCCTTCTGTATTCACCAGCTAGCAATATCTAAATAAAATAAAATAAAATAAAATAAAATAAAATAAAATAAAATGACCCCAAAAATTAAGAAATACTGCAATGCTAGCTAGCATTAGTGATATAGCACTGCACTGATTTCAACTGTTTAATTAGGTGAAGGAATATTACAGCTAAAGAATTCCCCACCTAGCAAAAAAAAAATAATACAGATCAGCTCAAACCAATCGTAGTTTTTCAAAGGTCTGCCCCTCTTTCAACATACAGGATCCGAATGGGTTCTCCTATTCTTGAACTAGAAAATCGCACTATAGAGGCAACAGTGACACCAATGTTGGATGCAAGTATGCATGTTTACAACAGATAGCAGTGATTAGAGTCATTACGTGCTGTCAGGAGGCAGATTTCAATAAGTTAAAGGAGACAAAGTCTATGAATGGTAGGGCTAAATATGCTGATAGTTTATATTGTGGTTACAGCACACATGCTGACTCAATTCAGTTCGATTAAGAGAAATCTCAGCCTAGAAGCTTAGCCTACAACCATTATTGCATGAACGTTTAACTTTGCAGCACATATACTCAACCTATTCACATACACACATGGTTGTATGCAGTCTACAATGTCTACATTAATGAAGATCCTTTTTTCCATAAAGGATTAAATGCACTATATATGGCCAAATGTTTGTGGACACCTCACCATAAACACTAAACATGAGCTTGTAGAGACTGCATCCCATTCTAAATCCATGCGCATTCGTATGGAGTTGCACCCTTCCTGGCTATTACAGCCTCTGTGCTTCTGGGAAGGCTTTCCACAAGGTTTTGGAGAGGGGAATTCATGCCCATTCAGTCAAAAGAGAATTTTTGAGGTTAGGCACTAATGGTGGACCAGAAGGCCAATGTTATGGTTCATCCCAAAGGTGCTCAGTGAGGTTGAGGTCAAGGCTCAGTTCCTCCACACCAAACTCATCAAGCCATTTCATAATGGATCTTGCTTATGTGCACATTGACATAGTCATCCTGGCACAGGTAAAAGCCTTACCCAAAGCTATTGCAACAACCTCATACCATAATCTCCATTAGACTTACTGTAGGCACTGTGCATCCCAGCAACCCAGATTCATGGAAACCCAGTTCATGAAGCTCCTGATGCACAGTTCTTGTGCTGATGTCGTTTCCAGAAGCAGTTTGAAACCATGCAGTAGAGATTTCCTGGCTGTGTGCTTGCTGTTCTACACCTGTAGTCAATGGCTGTGGCTGAAACACTTCAACATCAATGATTAGTTATTAATTCAGGGTTTTAATTAGTCAAATATGTCGCATAATGGCTCAGCCAAAAAGATTTTAGAACTGGAACTATGTGCCTTTATGGTGACTCTATGTAGTCATGAGTTGAAGAAGAGGCTGCAGAGTAAACCTCACATTAGTTCCCTTATCTGGCCGAAAGCTGAATTTGAGCGACTCCACTGAAAGTGGATGGATGACCTTTTGCCATGTTACTATTCTGTCTCTTCACATTTGGAGAGGATAAGGGGTCTATTTGTACACGGTTGTGGGACTGCTTGACGTTCTACATTCATCAAAATAGTTTTCTTCCCTCGGCAGACTTTAAATTTGGGGTTTTGCCCTGGCAAAACACACACACACACACACACACACACACACAGTTTTCTAATAGTCTGTATATTATTGTAGCTAAATTCTGCTATGAGTCTAGCTCAACCTCAGTTACCAAAAGTAAATCTTTAATGTCCCTTAAATATCAGACTCTTTATTTTTCCTATCATTGTGGGTTACTTGGCCCTTAGAATGGGAGTGAAACTGAGCACCACCCCCCCAACCCACACTATTTCATACAATATCTATTACACTGAGCTTTTCTATGGGATTTGCCATGTTATGTTGTTGTGGTGTATATTCATTTTCCCACACTGCTTTCACAAGTAGTTGCAGCCAGAAGGAATCGACTGACAGGAATGATATTTGGCATGTAAAATGATTCAAGTTTCATATTTGGCCGTGCACATGATGTAAGCAAGGATGCACCATATCGCTATACCTGACTGACCCAACAGCTATGATTGCGGACATTCAGCGAGCAGTGATGACCTCCATGAGCCATCCTGGCAGACGGCTGCACGATGCAGGAATACATGCATGCAGACCGTTACGACGACTGCCCTTAACACCACGTCAACGTCACCAAAGACTGCAATGGTGTCGTGCCAGGCCGTCATAGAGTGACTCAGAGTGAGTAGAGGATGACCAACAAATCAGTGTGGAGGCACCATGGTCAGCCCCAAGATGAATTTGGTTTGTTGGTTTGATGGTTTGTTGTCACGCGTCACATGTCCAGAAGGCCTGGTGTCACTACACCTCCACCCCTACTCCAAAATGTGCAGGAACTGTGCAACACTACTTCATATATATATATACATGTATATATACACACACAGTGTTTTAGAACTGTTATTAGCATTATTATAATATTATTATACATATATTATTATTATTATTATTATTATTATTATTGTTAAAAATACATTTTTAACATTGTATATGTATGCAGGCAAACAGAACAGTATTAATAAGACGAGTGTTAGTATTGTGCCTTGTGCAGGCAACGATGCAAGTTTTTATTAAACAAAATGTCCCCAGCCTATTCTTACCTGTGCATGTGAAGTAGACATGGACTTCACTAAGCTTTTCAGAAGTCATGCCCCTTGATAAGTACCTCCTCCAAACTCCCCCAAGCGTCTGCCCTCAGACACTAATCAGGTAAGGGAGGTGGGGGATTTCAGTGCTGCAATTTATTTTCATTTGGAACTGTGCCATTACCAGATATAAGCCCCCCATATAAGCCCACATATATGAGGTGCAGAGTTCAAGGCTTTGGTTTTGATTTCACTATAAATGCACGATTATTCTAAGAAACTGAAAGTTATGGTACACATTAATACTTCAGCTTTTGTTTCAGAGATTTGAATGTTTCTAACAAATTTCTCGGCAGCTTTATCTTCTAGAACAACCATGGAACAGGGTGTATCCCACTAACCAGCCCACTGCATCAATGATGTAGTCAATTCTATTTCTATCATTGAAATTACAAAAGCTAAGTGGCAGGAATAGGCCAGCGCTATATTAGCAAGTTCCTTGGCAACATCTAACGTAAACAGTTTGCAGTTTCCCAGCAGCTTCTTACTAACTACTCAACTAGAAACTAAAGGTGTGTTTTGGTTTCAGAAGTGTGTCTGCGGTTGGGGTGGGGGGGTGGGGAAGCCCACTCACAGAACAAATATAAGCATTTATATATATATATAGAGAGAGAGAGAGAGAGAGAGAGAGAGAGAGGGAGGGAGAGAGAGAGATATTGACACATGATTGTGTCTTGATTATTTTGTATATGTGAAACAAATTTGTTGTCTCACCATCATAACATGACCTGAATGCTGGAAAACACATTAATTCAAATGGGTGTAATATAAAAAGTTTTCCAAAAAGAACGGACAATACAAAATGTAAATAAAAACAGAATGGCAGAATGTAATGATATATAAATCATTTCAACTCTATATTTAATTGAACATAGTACAAAGACAACATGAAAAAATGCTTTGAAGAATATGTATATGCCCATTTTGAACTGGATGTCAGCAACATGTGTCAGAATAGCTGGGACAGTTTCATGCGTTTATCACCTCTTCTTGTAACAGCACTCTGTAAGCATTTGGGAACTGAGGAGTAAAATGTTTTCCCTTCTTGTTTGATATGGAATTTTAGCTGCTCAACAGGACTTCCTTTGTCTTATTTCCATTACATAATGCGGTAAATGATCCCTCTCCTATTTAGCCCAGAGGATGCAGTGTCCATGATTTGACTGACCCCCACAGGACACTTTTCCACTTCACCTTAAAAGAGCTTGGGCCCAGAGAAGGCGGTGGCGCCTCTAGAGCCTGTTTATATCTGGTTTCATAGAGTTTAATAGCGTTATTTGTGGTATTTGTGGATGCAGTGACAAACTGAGTTCACAGATGATGATTTTGGGATGTGTTTCCGAGCCCATGTGGTGATTTCCACTACCACATTGTGTCTGTTTCTAAAACTGTGCTGCCTGAAGGCTTAAAGATCATTTGCTGTTTAAATATCATCACATTACAGACTAGTTTAAAGGCAGAACTTTGGTTACCATTACACAAAACAAATACATTCCTACAGCTAGCTAAATGCTATATAAGTGGACATTTCTTGTGCAAGAGTGAAAACCGAAGTTGATACATACAGTACCAGTGAAAAGTTTAGACACACCCAACTAAATGGATGTCCACTTCACCTTAAATGAGCTTGGGCCCAGAGAAGGCGGCGGCACCTCTAGAGCCTGTTTATATCTGGTTTCATAGAGTTTAATAGATTTATAACTTCGTGGATTTGTGGATGTAGTGACAAACTGAGTTCACAGATGATTATTTTGGGATGTGTTTCTGAGCCCATGTGGTGATTTCCATTACCACGTTGTGTCTGTTTTTAGTACTGTGAAAGCCCAAAGATTATGGTCATCTGGTATAGGTTTTTTCTGCCTTGCTCCTTGCATACATAGATGTCTGTGGTTTCTCTGAATCTTGTAATCATATTATGTATCATAGGTGATGAAGCTAACTGTTGCACTACTTGCTTGCGCAGTAGTGAACACCTCGCCACCTTCTAAAAGACGCAGCCTCTCTGGGATGCTCTTTTATACCCAGTTATGTCACTGACCTGTCGCCAGTAATTAGTCTAGCGGGTGTTTTTTAGCTTTTTGCTTTTGTTGCACCGTCCCCACTTGTTGGCTACATGTGTCATTTTGAGCAGCTTAGCTTAGAACAATTAACAAAACAGCACAATGTACCTGGAAAAGTTATTTTTATCATGTCGTTGAAATATATTTATAGTACAAGATGCAATATTGCTGATCTTACCTTAGATTTAATACAGTGATTGCTAAAAGGTCTTTAGGATAATCAGGAGTGCATGAATGGAGTAGTCTGCCAGTCAAGGTCAGGGGCACAACTAACCCTGTTAGGTGTGCAAAAGTTGGAGTACAAAATATATTAGATCCTACTTAACATAACATAATTTGGGACACAATTTTGTTTTACAATGTTTTTGCTGTTCTACATTAAGGACCAACTGGAAATGGAAATTAGCCTTAGACGCTTTATGTTATAAGTCTTTATAAGTTATATGTAATATAAGAGTCTCTAATTACACTGCAGTTATAAATTAACAATACATGTATCAACATTGTAACTACTAGTGACGTATTTACTCTTACATATGGATAACAAGTGTATGAACCTTGCTGAAGTTGCTACTTTAAGAACTGCAAAAAGCATATTATAACAAAATATTATATTCATATATTGTTATATACTTATATATACGTCTATAATAATATGATAAAGTATGTATTATTATATTGTTACACATGCATGATAGAGTCAATTGGCTTTTTTCTGATTGTAACAGGAAGTTTGTAATTGGATGGACAGCAGATGGATAAATCTTTAAAAGTAGTTTTATGAAATCAATTCTTTGTGCTGTATATATACAAACTACCCAGAAACTGTGCAGGTACTTGAAATTCTAAAGCAGTTGCTGTTTAAATATCATCACAATACAGACTGGTTTAAAGGCAGAACTTTGGTTAACATGTCTCAACCACACAAGCACATTACTACAGCTAGCTAAATGCTATATAAGTGGACATTTCTTGAGCAAGAGTAAAAACCAAAGTTCATACATACAGTACCAGTGAAAAGTTTAGACACACCCAACTAAATGGATGTCTGACCACAGGACACTTCTCCACTTCACCTTAAATGAGCTTGGGCCCAGAGAAGGTGGTGGCACCTCTAGAGCCTGTTTATATCTGGTTTCATAGAGTTTAACAGGGTCATAACTTTGTGGATCTGTGGATGCAGTAACAAGTCACAGATGATGATTTTGGGAAGTGTTCCTGAGCCCATGTGGTGATTTCCACTACTACACTGGGTCTGTTTTTAGTACTGTGGATGACGTTGGTGATCTTAAAGACTCTACAGGTACAGTTTAAAAGCTATAGTTCCTCTTTCAGTTTAGTGAATATTCATGATGGACAGACCAATAGAATTGCTCCAAAACTGCTTAGAAACAAACCCTGTTCTATCAGCTTCCACGGCAGGTTAAGAAAGCTGGTTCATCCTCCTGTTCCAAGTTCCATTTTGGAGGTTTTTAAGGTGGACTGTATAATTCCATGAGTGCTATTTTATAGTTTGATATCTGTTTTATTCTAAAGTAAAGCATTAAGCTAAACATAAGGAGAACCTTCTATGAGTGGCCGTGTCTAAACTTTTGACTGGTAGTGTATGTGTATTTACATAAGCTGTACTTCTGTAATCTTTAACAATAAGCGCATCACTACTAGTTACATTGCCATAACATGTCTTTTAGTGTATAAGTTATTCTAGATATTTAATGTAAAGTGGGACCAATGTTCCATTTATAACATGGTTATAAAGAAACAAAAGTCCAAAAGTACAAAGAAAGACAAAGAGTTATCCTGGTTAGAGTTACATTATATTATTTTTAACGTTTTAACATTTTATATTAGCAGTTCGCTATACATGTCAGCTACCGCATGGGCATCTTTACACATTGTACTAATGTCCTTTAAGTACAAGCATGTATAAAACTAATATAGGGTATTCTAGCCTAGGCCTGTGCTTCACAGTAGTCCTAACACATATGTTATTGAATACTTGACATTGTGTCATATAGCCTTTATGTATGGTTGGCCTGAAATACAGTGTTGCTAAATTATAATCACCATAAGACCTGTCGCCTTACACATTGTTGTTCTTATTAGTGCAAGGGTGGGTGAAACTCTTAGGTGAAGGGCATTAAGAGAACGATGGAGAGTACAGAAAGAGAGAGAGAGAGACTGCAGTGTGCTCGCCCCGGCAGCAGGCAGACGGGGGAGCCGTGTGTGTTTGTATTGGAGCAGTCGGCTGCATACTTGGGCCACATGTGCACCGAGTTTGGAAGTAGCGGGCCAAATGAAAGACACATTGTACCCCAGAAGTGCAGCGTCTGCACTTGTGCCCGTGGAAAGGGCCAGCCAGCCTGGAGAAACACGACCTGGAGAGACAAAAAAGGGGGGTTTAGGTGGGGGTGGAATTCAGTGCTATTAGCTAGTCAGACTTGCCAAGTATGGTGCCGAACGTTAAATACCAATAGTTGCGGTTTTGAACTATGCCATTTGAATGCTTTTACCCAAGCAATAGTGCCGTTGGGTTTTTATTACTCAGTGCATTTAGTCTTTTCTAAAAAGTACATTTGGACTACTTAATGGTGTGTCTCTGGTCTTAAAATACTTTGTCATCACTATATCCACTTAAAACCTGGCCAGCCTGTGAGTTTCTGCGATCCACTGTAGGCCAGACTTGTGTGCAGTAACAGCATTTGTCTGCCAGGGGGCAATAGCAGGCTGTGAAAGCCATCCAGCCTTTCTGAGTGAATTTCCAGTCAACCCCTGAGCAGTAAATAAGCCATGAACCCAAACACTTCGCACTTTTCCTTTGTGTCTTCCTTGTAGCCCTGCACGATTCTCTGAACATGAAGAACGCTGCGCGGCCTGGCCAAACCGCCCTCGCTTCTTCATCTTTTCACATTTTTGAGCAGCTGCCAGCCACTTTTCGGGACATTCCCGTCCCTTCCAGGGAGAAGAAAGCGATTAGTCACATTAGAAAGGAGCTTAATTTGAACGACGAAACGCGGCATCCATGTGACACAGTGTTCCTTCTTGTTGACAAGGCAGAAACTGGCGCAGGGGTCTCAAATGATCTGCATCCAGTTTAGATGTGCTGTTTAGATGTTCATTTGTTTACTTAACAGTTTGTGGGATGCTCCCTCTAGTAAAAGTCACCTGGAGGTTAACAGGCCAGACAGAGCTTCTGCAGGTGAAAGGTGATCCGTTATGTGGGGAGCAGTAAAAGCCTGGGTCATGGACGCCATGCCCCTTGTGTTTGCTTTGCTTATGGTCAGCATATGGTGACCTGTCCATGTTTTCCTACACGCTACAGGAACATCTCCATCAGGTGCTGATAGTGACGGTTCATACTGGGTCACAGCAGTGTTGGACAGTAACTTAGTGTACTGTAAGTGGTGTGTTGGTGTACAGTAACTCAGTAAGTGTAATGTATTAGTGTACTGCAAGTAGTGTGTTGGTGTACAGTAACTCAGTAAGTGTAATGTGTTAGTGTACTGCAAGTAGTGTGTCGTTGTGTTTGTCCTTCCTTTTGGCTTATGTGTGCATAAGAACGTAACATGTTCAAACAAAAGAAGCGTGAAGCGAGTCCATCAATCAAGATACAGCGCTCACTCTGTTTTGAGCTTGTTTTGAGCTGTTGGACAGAACTTGGTTCTAGCTAATGGAAACTGTTCTCCTTTATTGTTTTGTGCTTATGACTTGAATAGACATCAGTGTCAGACTAATTAATGAGCTTCTATTAAAGACTGGTGGACTGAGAGACACTAGAGTCTCTTTACCTACACTGGGCTGATTAAGAGTTTGAGAGAGCTGATTAGAAATGATAATAGGACATTAGAGCCATAGTAAATCATGCTGCTGTTACTCTCCGTACTTAAGTACATTTGAAGGTAAATACTTTTACTGAAGTGGAGGTCTAAAGGGAGGAACTTCTACTTTTGCTGGAGAACTATTTTACCTTGGGGATCTCTACTTTAAATCAACTACATGGTTTGTGTACTTTGTCCACCTCTTGGTCACAGTGTTGGGTAGCAGCCAACTACATGTAATCTGGAAGTTGCAATCTGATTACCAGAATTCAGGGAAAGTTGAAAAGTGGTTCTCTAGAGGTTCTTTGAAGATTTAGTTCTATGTTTAAAGGTGTGCTCCAACCTGTAGCATTTACTGAAGCTCCAGCATCCTTCAGCCTCATCAGTTTGAGGGATTCTATGATGCTGTGTTCGTACTATTTGTCATTTTGGTGTCTCTGTCAATCTGGCTTCTCTTACTACAGGAGACTAATACACACATCTGTGGTGATAAGGTAGCATTAGTGGCATAGGACTAATATCGGTGGGTCACCAAAGGAGTAAGTCATCCAGCAAAACAAACGATTCAAACAGCCCACACCCAAGTACTGACCCCAGAAGACTTTGCAGTTCAAGATTCATCACCAGAAAGGGGATTTCCTAGTCTTACAATTATAGACTACCGCAGCACCGCTCTAAGACGTGAGTGAGTATGTTTACAACAGATGTAGCAATAGCTACATTTTGGTTGGAATGTCTCTAGAAGTTGTTAGCATTAGTTAACGTGTGTTTTTGGACATAGGAAGGAAGGAAGGCAGAGGGAGTCTTCTTTAGATCTATCTATATAACCATTTAACCGGTTACAAAGCCAAATAAACCTCAATCCAAAAGTAATCAGATTGCAATACACCTGTTAAGTAATCCAAAGATTATGCTGCTGATGAGAGTTTTGGTCATTTGTAATCTGTAATTTACTCACAGATTTCAGACAGCTATGCTTTCTGCATTGTAGCCAGACTCTAAAACTGTACCTGCCTCATTTGACGAAACTTCCAAGCTAGGGAAAGGGACAGGAGAGACGGCTCAAGGACGAGATACCCTGTCAGCCTCCTCCCTTTTCCTTCCTCGGGGGTTGTCCTTTCGGCCTGAGCCCCTTCACTCCTTTGCGCTCCCATTTTCCGGTCCCACGAGGCTTCAGACAAAGAGCTTTTACGCCGGGGGCTGGGGAGTTCATGAACTCCAGCTTGGCATCTTAATATTTACATTCCATCATGGCAATTCTTGATCTGTTTACGATAGCCTTCGCTCTTCCAGTTATTTGTATTGGGGATCTTTTTCTATTTATGTTCTGCGTAGGTAGGGACAAACAGGCCGAGCACTCAGAAGCTAGTCTTGTAGTGCAAACGAGACCTGATGTTATATCTTTGTAAAAGCAATGGTGGTAGCAAGGGGCATCTCACCAAGTTAACAGGTCAGCTTTGCTGATCAACATGATAACTACATTACGAAGAGAGATCTTGCCCTCTCTACTTCTAAGTTCTGAAAGACAGCACATGGGACATCTGTAATTTGAACCATGGTCGTCATGATCTGGCTTACTGCCTTGTCTTCTCACGCAGTTACTGGTATTACACTTACCTACTTAACTGGAAACTCCTACCTTTGACTTTTGACCAGATTATGTAGGCCACCTAATTTGTTGGCCTACTGTAATGGTATACAGTTACAGTCTGTTTGCAGCCATAATTTGTCAGCCACCCTCTACCCCATCTATCATTGGTCAATTCTAACCACAGGGTTACTGTTGACCAGATATTCTTTGCGTGGTGGTTCATTGTAACACAGCAGCAACTACAGACCCTTCAACAGTCAAGATAACAGCTAGATAACAGTCAAATTCTATACAAATTGCATTACTGGACCAGGTTGGGTATAACTATTTCAGCCCGAATAGGGCTTTTGAGAGTCAGCAACTGGAATGGTGTAAGGAGAATTTGTCTGTACTTCGGCAAGGTACTTCAGCTATAGGGTAGAAATTCTAATAAAGTGGCCAGCGAGTGTAGAAACACCCTGCACAACGTCGCTATCCAGACACAAACAAGTATCTTCAAAATGGCAGCTTTACAGGAGAGGCCAAAAGCCTAACTTTATTGTAATGTAAGTCAATTGAACCAGACTTTTTACCAAGCAATGTTGGGCCATTTCTTTTGGTCCATTCATCATAAAATTTTCACACAATGTAAAGGGCAGCCAGTGTGTGTAACTGATGCAAGTAAAAATCGACAAAAATGGAGATACATGTTTTTATTTGGACGGCAACAATCTGTGGGTCCTATTTCTAAATTGACTCTGAAGATAAGAATGTTTCTCCTGTAATAACTTCCAAGTAGACAAACTCAAGATACAGCTTTTAAGGATGGTTATAATGCCGCCAGTTCACAGAATACATCATAAAGGTCATAAATTCAAATGAAGCAGGTCGAAACATCCATACGTGAAAGTGCTCGGCACGTAATATCAGAAAGAATGACTGAAAGACCGAACGCTGTACCTACAGGGGAAGAGCTTGCGCATCGGTTTTCTCTTTACCTTAAAGGTCAGTTCTATGAATCATTGTGATTCATACTGCACAAAGGTTGTGAATGCTGTTGTATGTAGGCTAGTCGCCGTTGTAGCACGCTGGTATTGGTGGTTAATTAGAATGTCCCATTTTGACCTACTGACATCGGTGGACCTCGTGCAAGGTGGTTTTGCCTATTTTCTTTTTTTTTGCAAAGCCCCATTTCAGAGGTTTATTCAGACCACACCATCACTGTCTCTCTCCAGACAGCTCCAGGCAGAGAGAGCTGTGTTCATTAAGATGCTGCAAAGTGCACAGGCATGTGGAAAATGCAGCCAGCGCCAATATTGCACCCAGGCCTGTGAGCAGATTTACATCATTATTAAACTCTTTTACACCATCAGTGTAATCTGACCCGTCTGCAGCTCTCACTCTACCTCCCACATCACTTTCACTTCCTCTGATCTATTCCTCTCATTCTTGCTATTTTCCAGAGGTACAGGCATGCCAGTTTTTGACAGACAGAAAAAACAGTACGAAAAATGTAATACACTCATCATTGGAAAAGTAGTTGCACAAATAGTGGCACCCAAAAGGAATCAACTGACAGCAATGAAACTTGGTTGGTAGGTTTGTCAGTAAGCAAGATGTAAGTAAGGATGGGCCTTATCGCTGTACCTGACCGACCCCACAGCCACGATTGCGGACATTCAGCGAGTAGTGATGCCCTCCATTAGTCATCTTGTTATTGCCAGCACCATTGGCAGATGGCTGCACAGCCATCTGCAGGAACTGTGTGAGAATATTCAAGCTGCATGAGATGGATTATCACAGGACCCCATTAGGAACCTCTACAACTCCATGCCGAGACATCTGGCATGTTGTGTTAGCACACTGAGAAACACTGCTTCTGTATGTGTAGCTCAATAAATATTGTCCATATCAGTCTAACTTTATTATCATTTATTGTTCTTGGTAACCTTTATCTTCCTTCCTTCCGGATAGCATTGCAATCCCACACTTCCTACTGGGTGCAACTAATCTTTTCATGATGAGTGTATTTTCTTAGCAAGGCAGCCTTTTATTGCTAAGAAATAGTCTGACTAGTTCAGCTGGTTCTGACATGTTTGACCATATTGATAACAGCAGAAACTAGTCTTGCACCAATACAGATGCTGTATCATTATCAGCACTGATACTGGCACTTAAACGCAGTATCAGTGATCGAGATGTTGATACCTCAGACCAACACCATGTCTAATGTACACCATCAGACAAACCGTACCAAGATATCAGGGGTGTGGGATGACGAGCAGCAGTAAAAATGCTAATGAATAAATCTGTAATGCCAGCATTTCATAGCCGCTTACCTGATTGGCTGAGGCAGGCAGTCGTTGTAACGGTCTGCGTGCATTGTGCTGGCACTAACAGGATGACTCATGTAGGGCATCACTGCTTGCTGAATGTCTGCAATTGTGGCTGTTGGGTCAGTCAGGTACAGCGATAAGGCCCTCCTGGCTTACGTCACATGTGTAGCCGAGCATGAAACTTGAATCATTCGCATGTCTCAAAATGTCAAACCTAGCGACCATGTTTCATTGCTGTAGGTTGATTCTTTCTGGGTGCAGCTATTAGTGCAACTTTTTTTACATTTATGGCATTTAGCTGACGCTCTTATCCAGAGCGACTTACAAGGTTAATCATATTACAGGTAGGACAATGTAGTGTTAGGAGTCTTGCCCAAAGACTCTTATTGGTGTAGCACAGCACAGTCACCAAGACGAGGATTCGAACCCCAGTCTCCCACATGTGAGAGTCATGTGAGGACTCTTATTGGTGTAGCACAGCACAGTCACCCAGACCAGGATTCAAACCCCAGTCTCCCACATGTGGTGGCTCCCTGGTGGGTAGTGGTGTTACCCGCTGAGCTACACATCACACATCTCTGTATTGTTTAGTCCTGCTTTAAACTGTTTATTTGTTTTCCACAGTAAAGATATTTTACATTTACTCAAGTTGTTAACCAATTGTTAAGTAGTAATTATTACTAATTACATAAAAGTAAATATTGAATGTATATAGTAAGTAAACTGTATTTAAAAGGCAGGGCTACAATATAAACAGCATGCAAGCAGCTGTGCTTCAGTCTACACTGCTACAGATAGTTTGAAAGGTTGTGTGATGAAAATACATGAATGATGTTGCAAAGTTTGTGTCATTAATAATGTCCTGTACTAATACATTATTACCACGTAATTAACATGCTATTAACACACTACTGGCATTTTAACACTAGAGTTGTCTACACTGCTACAGGTCGTTTGAAAGGATGTGTGATGAAAATACATAAATGTTATTACAATTATTGTGTTATTAATGATGTCATGTGTTGATACATTATTACTGCATAATTACCATGTTATTAACATGCTACTGGCTTGTTAACACTACAATTGTCACTGATACAACAACACTACAATTAAAACAAAGACTGAATTAGATTGTATAGGCCTAATCATCTCTAAATTTGTGTTTTTTTTACTATTTAGGTAAATTAGTCATTGCTAAATTACTAACTGTATCAAAATTGAGAGTTGTTTTGTTACCAGCCTTCCAGTCCTCCTTTGGTCATGCCTATTTCACCCTAAGACAAGAGTTATCAACGTCTAGCATGACTGTGCTTATGTCTCTCTCTCTCTAGTCTTACTCTCCCACTCTGTCTTTCAGTTTCTTGTCTCCATGGTTCTTTTAATCTCTGCTTTGTGGTTTCTGGACCATGGGAAAAGACCGCCGGCCCAGTCACTCCAGTGACTCGCTGGTGACCCCGGAGGACGTCCCTAATCTGTGTCGCTCCGCGGCCCTGAAACAACACAGACAAAAACCTGCACAAATACGCCCCTCTGTCTCTCAACTGGCTCGGGCTGGCGAGATGGGAATACTTCCAGCCTATTACAGGCCTCAGACTGGGACCAGCTATCGGTCCCGGCTTATCATACAAACACTGGAGTTTACCACGCCCTCATTTACAAACGCTTTCTTTCTACACTCCAGCCGTAAAGCCCGCGGTTATCAACTTTTAATCTTTAATTTTACTCCATCAAAGTGGCAGAGATTGAAAGGGTGGGCCACCAGACTGACTGTCTAGTGATCTTAGTGGTCTTAGCTAAGTGCTATAATGTGCCCAGTTAAAAAATAAATCAAGATGAAAAGCAAACCATGAACATAAATGAGACTGCAGCCCAACACCAAATATTAGAACTAGACTCTTGGAGTTAAAGGTTCCTGAGGTTTCTTGACTTGGACATATATATGTCAAATTGGTGTAGAACCAGTATGTTTTGTACTTCACAGCTGCATGTGTCATTTTCCCAAATGCTGTTTTTGAAGAAGCATTAATTGGAAGGTTCTTTAGGGAACCTAAAGTGGTTCTTCACTCTAAAGAAACTGTTTGTCTGGCATCCATGTGGAGTGCTCAGTTGCTTTGGTATTTTTTACATATCATTCAGGACACTTCACTCTAAATGTGTTCTTGTTTGTCCATTACAAGAAACAGAAACCACAATGGAGTGCACTAATGTTGGAAAACTCATGAAAGACATGTTTGGAATGTTCTGCAGCCAGAAAGACATATTTAATTCGGTGACCTTTCAATGCTCCATGCTGTGTGTCACGTATTTCCATTCATTTTTCAGTTTTTGACCAAATTGAAAGTACCTGGTGCCCTTAACACCACGTCAACGTCGCCAAAGACTGCAATAGAGTCAGAATGGCAGCGGCATCTCAAGCCTACTTTTGTCTTGGTGGAGATGACCAAAGAATCCTCGTGTGGAAACACCATGGTCAGTGCCAAGATGAACGGTTTGTTGTCTTGTGCCACACGCCCAGAAGGTCTGGTGTCACTCCACCTCCACTCCTACTGCAAAATCTGCAGGAACTGTGTGAGAATATTCAAGCTACATGGGATGGATTCTTATGTGTGTACACTTCATACACTTATGTGGACACTTCTGTATGTGTAGCTCAAAAAATATTGCCCATATCAGTCTAAATTTATCATCATTTATTATTCCTGGTAACCTTTATCTTCCTTCCCAGTAGCACTGCAATCTGACACTTCCTTCTGAGTGCAACTATTCAGTATAGTTCGGTATGAGTGTATAGTATTTATACTGTATAACTGACATTTTTTGTTTTATTAGTAGCCTAAGGGATGATACTGTGTGTAAATTTTTGCGACCAATATTGTCAATATGGGACCAAAATTCTCTAGTTTTCAACATTACAATGCATATGTTAAGACATATAAAAAAGCACTTACAGTGTTATAAAAAAGTTTTGCTTATTTACTTTTTAAGTGAAAATGTGTTTTACTACCTATTCTTTACAAACAACCCAAGTGCTGTGTGAAAAACGAAACAAAACGTTAAACAAGGCCTGCGCAAAAGTCGTGGCATATTTTAAATGTTAATTTTTTCCTTCAAAATATTAAACTTTTCTTGTTCTGAGTCAATAAGCAGAGTCAGTAAGTCAATAAGCAGAAACCTACAATTAGTAGCAATTTAACTATAAACAGTTTTGTTTTGTTTTAATCTGGTTTATTCAAAAGCCCAGGAAAAGTTTGTGTTAAGAAAAAACAAAGATCATATTGAAATGAAACTGTAAACTAAACACATGCAATAGAGATAACAATGAAGTGGAAATAAACAGGCAAACTGTACTTGCATTTTCTTGACTTTTGCATATAGGCGTAAATTCATACAATTCATACTTGCATACAACATAATTTGCATTAAACTGCATGTTTTATATCAAAATGTTCAGAACAGTCATTTAACCCAGAGGTCAGATTTTAGAATTTTAGAAATCTATTGTGAAAACATAGCTTTACTCATGCGGACAAATTGTTTGGTGCTTGACATGGTTTACCAAGGTCTAAGGTTTACAAAAGCGGAGGAATGTATGAATAAAATGTGCAATAGGCTCTCTGAAAAAAAAAAAAGTCACCTTACGTGTATAGAGCAGTAGTAACATCACAGATTGAGAAGAGGTGGTACAGTGCAGTGAATGTCTCGTTCCATGTGCGGAAAATGTGAGTGATTGCATTTGGCTGTGCCAAAGACCATGATGTGAAGGAAGTAGCTGAATCTTCAGGTGTATGGAAGCGTACAGTCATACGGGTCTACCAGCAGTGGATAAAATTCCAGTCTACAGGGAATTCTCCTCTGAACTGTGCCAGGGAAGGCATCCACCAAATCTGGCCTATCTGCGAAATTCTTTGATGCAAGAATGTCTGAACATTGCTGTGGCCTACATCCAGAAACTTGTCCAGTCAATGCCAAATCCGATCACAGCTGTTATTGGTGCTCATGGAGGTATTAGACTCTAATAGATACATTTCAGTTGCAGGCTTGTTGGTCGTTGGTTGGTCCGCAGAGCTTATGAAGCCATTGCTGCAACTTAATTTACTTATTCACTTAGACTTCATAAACATATTCACCATTTCACCATCTGTTTACGACCAAACGAAGAATGAAAGGTTTTCTGACGTGAAGTCCTTATAGGGATTTCTGTTGGTCAGTTTCACACAAAATATAGACTGACATACAAATCCACCAATCACAGGTGAGAGGCAGATGCTGGACTCTCAAAACCACCACTTAAACATGGTGACAGTTAGATGACGTCCATCTCAACCACTCTTTATACACTCACTGGATAACTGGACCTGAGGAATGTGCGATGTCATGATTGGATGGGATGGAAAAAAGGCTGACTCTACAGACTCAGGAAATGTTTGAATCATGCTTCTGCACTGTATCACAAAGATATCAATGGAAACATTGAGATACATCAACTTTGACACATGGGTGCACTCATGAAGCCCAGAGGGGTTGTGTCAAAGTTTGTCAAATTCCCAACAACGTCAAACAGAATTGACTTATCACTGTTTAGTGTAATTAAGTATAATGTAATAAATCCCAGGTACATGATCACAATGTGGGGGCATTTGCCGCTCACAGGAAGGAACTGCACAGTGCTGCTACCTCAGTCTTCACCCAGCAGTAGAAGCCCTGCAGTGGCCATTTTTATTTTTGGAATTAAGGATCAAGTTTTGGCCATGCTAAGACCCCTCCAAGAGGAAGTCACCCAGCAGGACACCATGCTAGCTCAGGCCCAGAGCTCAGTTCACCCCAGGGGCGAAATACACACACACACACACACACACACACGCACACACACACACATACTGTTCAACTTCAACTGAACCTTACATCAATATCCTCACAGACTGGCCTCCGTAATCGGGGGAAGCTAAGCGGTTGGTGCTCAGTTCTCATGGCCAGGCTCGGGATCACCACTGTGAGCACATTAAATACAGCCACATGAGAGTCGTACTACTTTAAGACTTTTCAGAAAGGCTGTAGGAGCAGATGGTTGATATCTAACACATGACTATAACTTTGACTATGAGGGATATAGTAGCTGTGAAACCACAGCTATCCACTGTGAGAAATAGCCAGAGTTTAAGCAGGACAGTACTTACAAATATGTTTCCCTTGCCATAACATACTGGGTATATATATTTCTGTTACCAGCAACAATATATGATGATAAATTTAGATTGATATGGGCAATATTTATTAAGCTACACGCACAGAAGTAATGTCTCTCAGTATGGTGTAAGGCCGCCATGTTTGCTAGCGCAACATGTCAGACATCTTGGGATGGAGTTGTAGAGGATGAGAGGATGGAGTTGTAGACAAAAGCAGGACTCATCACTGAAGATGACCCACTGCCATTCTGAGTCACTCCATGACAGTCTGGCACGACACCATTGCAGTCTTTGGCGACGCTGATGTGGTGTTAAGGACAGTCGTCCTAATGGTCTGCATGCATGTAGTCTTGCTTCATTGCTCGCTGAATATCTGCAATCGTGGCTGTCGGGTCAGGTAGGTACAGTGATAAGGCCCGTCCTTGCTTAGATCACATGCACAGCCAAATGTGAAATGTGAAACTACCCACCAAGTTTCATTCCTGTTGGTTGATTGAGTGCAACTATTTATTGGGGATAGGTGGAGCTACAAACTAAACACAGGTGTATCAGGATACCATAATAGATATATTACATTTATTAGCTGTTATTTGCAGTGCAATTTGGTAAACTCATCATTCATTTGTGCAGTAGTGAGCAGCGCTACAGTGAATATTGTAGCACTGGACGCTGTAGCAGGTACAATGAAATAGATAGATAGATAGATAGATAGATAGATAGATAGATAAATTCATACCCCTATACAGTTCCAAAGGTTTGACAGAACTATAACCTCTTAAAAACTGCCCTCTCCTTCTCTCCCCATCCCCTCTTCAACCCTCAGACATTTGGAGACTTCTGCAGGTGGATGGATGGATAGATGGACGTAGTATGTAGCACTATAACCTCATTAAAACTGCCCTCTCCTTTTCACCCAATCCCATATCGAACCCTCAGACATTTGGAGACTTCTGCAGGTCTATGGATGTAGATAGATAGATAGATAGATAGATAGATAGATAGATAGATAGATAGATAGATGTGGTATGTATCTCCATGAACATTACATCACATGTATACCCATATCATTCCAAAAGGCTGAGAGAACTATAACCTCATAAAAACTGTCCTCTCCTTCTCACCCCATCCCCTCTTCAACCCTCAGACATTTGGAATCCATAAACCTCCTTCAACATACCGTCATAAAACCTACCTTTACACAATCAACCGTTCACCAAAGCACTCGCCCCTTACATCACAGTAATAGAGGAACAGCCTCTGTAAATCAGGTCCGATGACGCCAGTGCAACTCATGCCCGCATGCACAGGTGACGTACCTGAACTTGATCAGGTATGGCTGGAAGCACTGAACACGGCAGTGTGGATCTGGATCCGATCAGCCACCAGCAGCCCGCTTTTACAAACAAATGTTTCCAGTGGCACACAAACAAGGGGCCTGTCCATCATAAATCCTGCAAACAAGCGCTGGCCGGGGTTTGTGTAGGCATATTTCAGACTAAATCTCATAAAAGGCTTCAGCTGACAGTGGATATTACAAACATATATAGTTTAATTGGGCCGCTTATGCTGCGGGTGTCTAGCAGCCTCAGCCAAAAGAAATTAAAATAATTGCCATATTTGATCCTTAAGAAACGGCAGCGTTCTAGTCAGTTCTCGCTGAATGGAACCTATGAAAATGTGTCGTTTTATGTAATTCCCAATACAGATTTTCTTGCAGCCTTCTGCTGAACTTCCAGCTCCTTCTTTCCAGCTTTTGCTTTTGACCCCGAAGACTAAGAGAATGTCCCTCTGGGGAGAAAGGGAAGAAGACGATGCTAATAACAGGACTACAGCAAAGAAGCATGAAAACAAAAACAGGCCAGGAGTGGAAAGAGTAGAGTCATGGAGATCATTCTGTTGAAAAGTCTTCAATAAAGAAAATGATTCAGAAATTATTTAAGGGCTTCATAATTTTAATTCAGGACTGCAGTGTTTTTAGTGTGGGTCGTAATGTTTTACCAGAAAAGTGATTAATGTTACCTAGGTCATAACCAAACTTTATTTTCATAACCAAACCAATATTTATTTATTTATTTATTTATTTATTTATTTAAATGTATATTTTTTCTTTTATATTATTTTATTTTATTCTATCTTAAAATTTATTTAGTTTATTTGCAGTCCAAATTTGCTATGCACCTTTTCCTGTCATGGCCTCCTTTCCAATCCCTCAGTTCCTCCATGCTATTATTAGTCCATAAACTGATTTACTTTTAGTTACACTGTTTACACCAATTTGAATAATCATTTACATGTTTATTTTAGCTGAAAATGCCAACATACTAAATCAGTAATGGTTTCTCTGATTTATGTTTATTTCATTTACCCCTCTCTCATTCTCTCTTTTTCTCTGTTTGCTTGTCTATTTTTCTCTCTTGCATCTTGGTCCTCACTGATTACTGAAATAAACATACATTAGACATGCTAGCACAATCAAAGTGGTGCAATAACAGCACAAATTTGGTCACTTTATTGATGATGTACAAACTACTCTGGATCAGATGCATGAAACTTTCACACTACATGGTAACAACCCGAGATCTGAACACAAATGATGCATCAGCTTCAGTGCATGGAATTGAGCATCAGCCTGGTGGTACCTCATTAGCAAAGGTGGACAAAGTACTCAACTCCAATATTTCAATAAAGGTATAGATATTTCTGGTGAAATACACTCTTCATCAAAAGAATAGTTGCACAAGTAGTTACACCCAGAAGGAATCAACTGACAGGGAATGAAACTTGGTGGGTAGGTTTGACATCATGAGACATGCGAATGATTCAAGTTTCATGCTCAGCCACACATGTGACATAAGCAAGGATTGTCGGATGGCTGCATGACGCAAGACTACATGCACGCAGACCATTACGATGACTGCCCTTAACAACACATCAGTGTCACCGAAGACTGCGGAATGACTCCGAATGGCGACAGGTCATCTTCAGTAATGAGTCCTGTTGTTGTCTTGGTGGAGACAACTAATGAATCTGTGTGTGGAGGCACTGTGTTCCAAGATGAATGGTTTGTTGTCAAGCGTCACACCACCAGAAGGCCTGGTGTCACTCCACCTCCACCCCTACCGCACAATCTGCAGGAACTGTGTGAGAATATTCAAGCTGCATGGGATGGATTATCACAGGACACCATTAGGAACCTCTACAACTCCATGCCGAAATGTCTGGCATGTAGCATTAGCAAACATGGCGGCCTGATGCCATAGTGAGAGACACTACTTCTGTATGTCAGTCTAAATTTATCATTATTTATTGTTCCTGGTAACCTTTATCTTCCTTCCCAATAGCATTGCAATCCCACACCTCCTTCTGGGTTCAAGTATACTTTTGATGATGAATGAATTACCAAGCAACCAAACCCCAACTGAAAGGGAGGCTGGCTACTCATAGAGTTAATGAGACAATATACAAGCAAATGTGTATTGATTTCCTAATTAGGTCACATGATACTGTGCTATGAGTAGACAAGAACACAACCGCAATTTATCATTGGTTCGCCAATATGGAGCCTAAACAGAGTAGCTATACAAACTAGGCTAAAGCTTACTGACTTAGCTAGCTTGTTATGATTGGTCCCAGAGGATAATCATACACAGTTTGCATTTCACAAGCACGGTCTGTTGAATCACCCTTATAGCACTCATATTCATTCATTCATTACAATGTCATTTGTTAACTTGAACCTAAACATCTCAACAGCTCAAATTCTCTCTGTTTTATGTAAGTGTAGTGTCTCATACAGAGATAAAAATAGTCTATGGCCAGACCACAGCTGCCCCGTGGCCAGATGAGAACCAGTCACTGCCGTCTGCTTCACTGTTTCCACTTTGAATCTCATAAGACCCTACTGAAGGTTCTGAGGTGTCCTCACACTAGTTATGAACATGATGGATACTGATACAAATTGAAGGCTTGAGGCAACACGGAGGACAAATCCAGTATTAGCTGGATTATACATCTCCTCTTTTACCTTCAGTTTAAGAAAGTAGTAACAATTCAATAAACTGATGGGAATATTAGACATGTTTTCATATTAATACATATGCTATGGCATATTTGTAAAGCTTTTCAGAGTTATCCAGGGGATAGCTACAGTTGCTGGTCTATGATGGTCCAACTGGGTGAACTGATCTTCTACAGCGCCACCTTGAGGCAGACCAGTGCTGCAGCTCTAGCTAGTTAAAAAAGACAAAAGCTCACCAACTATGGGTGAATCAGGCCAAACAATGACAGCATAATATCATAACAAGCTCATTTTGGGGGGTCCAAGAGGTTAATTTTCCAAGCAGCGTGTGAGGGCTAGGTAAGGAAGCTCAGCTTTGCATTATTTCCTGTTTTCATAAGCATATGCATTCACATACACTGGGCACATTCACTATTATTTATAATTAGTTAACAGTATTGTTGAATGTCCAACTGGGTGAACCAGTCTCAACCTCAACACCACCCTGAGACAGACCAGTGCTGCAGCTATAGCTAGTTAAGAAAAGACAGAAGCTCGCCAATTGTGGGTGAACCAGGCCAAACAGTGACAGCATATCATCATAACAAGCTTATTTTTAGTTTATTTTGGGGGGTCCAAGGGGTTCATTTGGGAGTCCAGGACTACCCTCCCCTCCCCAAGCATCCCCTGTATTTTACACCTTGGAGATACATGGAAAAAACCTTCAAAAACTCCCAATGGTTTTTATAGTTAGTTATTAATTTACTTAGAATGTCGATAAAACATGCTCAAACACTTGACCAGGAGTATTCAGAGTGTTGTATATGACTCTGCTCCTCCATTCAGACCAAAAGTGTTGAGTTGTCTTCACACACTGGAAGAATGGACACAATGGACTCACACTTACTTTACTTTGACTTGTACATTATCCTATATCACAGTACTGAAAACTTACTTCCATATTTCATATTAAAACTGGTTGATGATTTCACTTACCATTGCTAGGAAACATATACTGACGTACTGTGATGAGAGTAGTTATTCATAGCTTTCCATCTCTGAGCAGGGTTCAACTGCAGGTAATGGGTTAATGTGCTCTGTAAAGTGGTGGGGAGTGGGGGGGCTTGCCTTCCTCGTAATCTCTGTCTTTGTGTCTCGTTTTCTCTCTGTCTTTTGTCTCTTTCCCTCTGTTTCTCTCTCTCTCTCTCATTAGACTCCAGTGTTATGAATGGGGCTGTCTCAGCTCCTCCAGCTGCTCTCTGTTAGCAGGGCTGTGGTGCGTGTGTCTGTGACATGACCCAGAGACTCAGTCGAGGCTTAAAGCCCTGCCAGGTAGCTGTGATGAGACCCAGTGCTCAGGTGCAGCGATTGCATGTGTGTGTGTGTGTGTGTGTGTAGAGTAAGGGTGCGTGGGAGTGCACTTCCGCACCCAGCCCTAAGCCCCCCGTCTCCCTTTTCCTACGCCCCGCCACACTATTTATATCACTCATGTCTTTTATTGCTTTACCTTTTTTTCTCCCCTTCTCCCTCTCTCTCTCTCTCACTCTCTGTCTTTCACCCACTCACACGCCCGCTCCCTCCTGCCGTAATTTATTGTAACAAATGAAAACTGTGCACACTCTCTCTTTTCTGAGGGCTGTAACCGTTACTTTTCCTGGCCCGAGGCCAGCGATGAAAGCAGGCAATTGGGCTAGGCCTGACCGTACAGGCCAGTTTTATGAAAGCGAGTAGATCTGAGAGGGCATAAAAGGGAGCCGCAGTGGGGTTGGGGGGTGGTGGTTGTTGAGGTTGTCTGAAGAGTTTCAATAGAGTGTGAAGTTACTTTAGCTACGTTAGCTAGCTAACTGCTTTTTGTTTTGGCTGGAAACAAAGGGGTTAATTTCTTGAAAGGTCTAGTGGAAAAATTGCCCAATCAGGTGCCAAGTTACCTTTTCCTTTCCTTACTTCCTGATTATGTCTAGCCTAACAAGTAAGGCCTTCAGTCCTGAAGGCTTTACATGTTAGTTGCACCCAGAAGGAAATTTTGGATTGCAGTGCTATTGGGAAGGAAGATAAAGGTTACCAGGAACAATAAATGATGATACATTTAGACTGATATGGGTAATATTTATTGAGCTACACATACAGGTGTCGTGTCTCTCAGTATGGCGTCAGGCCACCATGTTTGCTAACCCAACATGCCAGACGTTTCGGCTTGGAGTTGTAGAGGTTCCTAATGGTCTCCTGTGATAATCCATCCCATGCAGCTTGAATATTCTCACACGGTTCCTGCAGATGTTGCGGTGGAGGTGGAGGTGGAGTGACACCAGGCCTTCTGGACATGTGACAACAAACCATTCATCTTTCCGCTGACCACAGTGACTCCGCACACGGAATTGTTGGTCGTTTCCACCAAGACAAAAAGCAGGACTCATCACTGAAGATGCCCTGCTGCCATTCTGAGTCACTCCAAGGCAGTCTGCCACGACGCCATTGCAGTCTTTGATGATGCTGGTGTGGTGTTAAGGTTGTCATAACGGTCTGCATGCATGTGGTCCTACGTTGTGCAGCCATCTGCCTATGGTGCTGACACTAATAGGAACACTTATGGAGGGCATCACTCCTTACTCAATGTCTAGGATAGGTTACATCATTGGGGGAAAAGCAGCTTAGTAAATGAGTGAGAGTCTCTCTTACTGCAAGTCTGGTGCAGGCGCCCCTCTCTCCAGAAGAGGTCCATAGGCAGACTGTCTCTCCACAGTAAGGGTTTTGGAACGTTCACTGAAACAAAAAAGCCCAGTCTGTTGGGGATGTGTCCTTTCCATAGGGGGCGCTAGAATGGAGAGCGACGTTATCCCACTATTAAACCAATGTGAAGAAAGAGATGCGGGAAACGCACCACTATATGCGAATTAAGGCTGGAATAGCAGGAAGGCCACTTCTAACTGTACATGATGGCAAACTATAGCTGTAATAGAGTTTCGTGCTGAAACTAAAATAGTACCCTTGAATCTGCAGTTATACCTTAGAAGTCACAGTTATCACTGATGATAATAAAAGCATGGTGTTTTTTATTGTTTCTCACATGTACCATATTAAACCAAAGAGCTCTTTTATTATGAAGAGATTTGGGGCTTTTATACTTAATAGGATTGTGTGATCCTTGAAGATATTCCTTGAACAAGGCCCAATCGAAATACAAGCTTGAGCTGAAGTTGCATCAGCTATGAGAAATTTTGGTAACACTTATACCGCTTCTATAATAAGAGTACATCTATTACCGGAACTTAAGAGCGTTATTAGACTTAATAAATAATAAAGTAATATAGCCGTTAATCATTAACTAACATTAGCATTATTATAAATTGTATCTAGTAGTTTATAAACCTTACTAAATAATTCTGTTGTCTAATCTGCTCCTGAAGTATTCTTACCCTGCATGTTTGTGTTTCACTGTTCCAACTAATCATGGCCCAGTCTTAGAGTTAACATCATAACAGTTCACAATAGTTTCAAAGAAATGTTCTTTGTGAGCCTTATTGTAAAGTTGTCTGCATATGTCTCCTAAGAACCGCTTTATAAGTGCCCAACACTAATGTTTAATAGACATTACATGGCCAATATAAACTTTACATATGCCTTAGATATGCACTTTGTAAACTTTGTACTCTTAGGCATTTATAAAGTGTAACATTGAAACTTTTAAAACATTTAAACCACATTTTAAATTTTAATTAAGATTTTATTTGAAATCATACTAGACTGTTCATTAAATTGTTCATTAGTGTCCCAATTGTTGAGTCACACAGTTATAATTACAATGATAATTACATAATCAATTGAGAATTTAGTAAGCATTTAGTAAGGTTTATAAACTACTTATTACAGTCTGAAATGACATTAGTCCTTATGTCTATCACTGGTTAATGATTAATTGCTACATTACGTAACTACTTATTAAAGATTATTACTGCTAAGCACCTCTCTAAGTGTTACCAGATTTTGTATAAACAGCTTCACTGTACTTACTAACTTTTTAACACCCCTTTCTCCCCCCATGCCCCCACCCTGCCCCTGATTAACAATCAATAATTTCTATATGTCAACGAAAGAGTGCCAAAACTTTAAATTGATTCCTACACTGTAAAAAGTGGAACCTAAAAACTCTTCTCTAAAGCAGAGTCAGGCTCTAAAACTCTGATTTATTACGAGCAATTGAATAAGTTTTACTCAACTCAAAAGTAACTTTGATTGAAAGAACTGTCCATTCAAAGTCCTTTTAGGTTGTATAAACCTAATTCATTTGCTTTTATAAAATAAGAGTACTTTTTGGATCCATAAGTTGTTTGTTACATCGGTCTGTTTTGCTTGTATTCAAAACTTTGTACTCAACATACTTCCATGAAAAGGAATACCAGGCATGGCAGTAGTTGGAAAGAAGCTGTTCATGGAATTATGCCAATTATAAGCTGTATTTCAGCGAGAGGGCTACTGTCATATCAACCACCAGCGAGCAGCCACCCTTCAGGCTGAAAGTATGTACAATGTGAAGGGTCAACTAGAAAAATGCATTAACGCCATAAAGAAACTGAATAACATTAACCATGGTTTATATTAGACACCAGTAATAACTATGTAATTACAACTGAATATTATTTCGAAAGGATAAAAATGACGTTTGCCTTCTTGCTGTACAGAACAGCGCATTATTTACATTGTTTCTATGTAAATCACTCAAACCTACCCCTCCTCCCTTTCTTCCTTCAGCCCCCACTGTAGTTCTCAGGCCTCTCGCAGCCGACTATGTGGGGGTTTAAATTCTCATGCCTGGCTCATGTACACACAGTGACACGCATGCACACATACACATTCACACGCATGGATTGCTCACAACTGACCTTAAGAACTTTGTTTACTCTCTCTCTCTCACACACACAAAGGGGCTCCCCCTGTACCCCCAGCAGCCCACCACACATGCCTTCAATTATGCTTTCATTACAGCGCCGTCTGTGCACCCTCTCTTCTTCCAAAAGTTACCTATTTTTCCAGGCTGTTGAGAAATATCATATTTATTATAGATTGTTTTAGCTCATTTATGGTGTAATTTGTCCAGATTTCATTCAGAACTTGAGGTGTTGTTTCTGTATTGAGACTGTGATGGAAAAAGTTCCAACAGCTCCTTGGTGTCATTTCTGAAGTGGCCAGCAGGGGAGCTCTAAGCACACATTAGAGAATGGGACAGGCATGAGCTGAAACTCCCAACTGAAGACCTGAAACCTGTTGATACCATGGGTGGGATCTGTTTCTAGGCCAAAAGAAAAAGTAAACAAAGTGGATGCTACCCAACACTAGCAACCACTAGGACCCAAATAAACTCCATGTCTCTAAAACAAGTATATATTCAACATGCTAGTCAAACTTCAGGCCTAACTTTATTAGCCATTGTTATCCATACAGCTGAACTGCTAACACTGTCTTTGGTGCAGTGAAGAAGGAGGTCGCACCAACGTGGTTGTTGTGTTAAATGGACATTTGAGGCTGGGTCAGGTCACATGCAGACCTGAATTCACTTGATCTGAACGTGGGCAAGAATGCTAAAAATAAGGCCTGACTTTAGTGAGATACTGACTGCTGTAGGTGTTAGGTTCCTCACAGTTTTACGAACACGTTTCAGAGAGCGCTTGGTTTCTGTTTGACTTAAAGGATACCCCCTCACTGTAGTGCTGATTGTTTCCATGTCTTAAAGTCTCAGTAAAAGTAATGATAAGCCCCAAGGGTTCACTAGGCTGTAAACAAAGGCAGTCGTGGTGATTCGAGATACAATTTGGAAGCCAGTGGATGCAGTACAGTCCAGTAGTACATTGACTATTTAATATTTGTTTCTTTGTTGATTTGGGTTTTTCATTGACCAAGTCCAAGTTGCAACATAAATGGACATGCTCATGCTCCATTGAACTATCGGGTATCTGGTTCTCTGCAACTTCAAAGTCTCCTATCCATATTTTTTTCTCTCAGGTTTATGATGGTTTAGGTACCAGAAACAGTCATAATTCATTTTACTTGAACCCACCCCGTATTATCAAACAGGACTGGACCTTTGTTACCGTTGCTTTTGATACCGATATATGCTCCCAGACCAAAAATGACTCTCTCTTTGTTACCGTTGCTTTTGATACCGATATATGCTCCCAGACCAAAAATGACTCTCTCTTTGGTCTGTGGGGGTGAGTGTTTATATATGCGGAAATGGGTCTTTTGGTTGAGGTGACACTACATTTGAACCACAATACCTACACTGAGCTGCTGGACAGCCTTTTTGTTTTGGCTTTTGCTCATCATCTCATCAAGGAACATGACATTTCCATTCCTGTATTCCAAGATGACAACTTTTATGTTCACAGGGCTGCAAATGTGGCTGATTGGCATGATGGACATTCAGGAGCGTTCCCATATCTGGACTGGCCCACAAAATCCCGAAATTTAAATCCTCTTGAAAATCCTGGAACAACCAGTAAAACACCAGGGAAGGCATCTACCAAATCTGGCCCAACTGCACAAATCTTTGATGCAAGAGTGTCTGCACATACATCCAGAAACTTGTCCAGTCCATGGCAAAGTGAATCGCAGCTGTTATTCGTGCTTGTGGAGGTATTAAGTATGTTACTCTATTAAGTATATTTCAGTCACAGGTGACTCTTTTTTTTCTCCAGTGAGCTTATATATATATATATATGCTCTTGTTGATTGGATGCCCTCTGATTGTGCTAGGTTGTAACATTCCTCATATCTTCAACATCTAATCACAGCTGTTTTTGGTGCTTGTAGAGGTATTACATGTTATTAGGTACATTTTAGGTCACAGTGGCTAATTTTTTTTTGTCTGTTGAACTTAAATGAGAAGAAAAACAGGGTGTACGGAATTAACGTTTGTAGAATAATGATTGACATGCCATTCACAACTGTCTTTTACATGTTCCTTCATCCATCAATTAAAGGGAAAACTCCTCAAACTGTCACAAACAACAAGAAGAGCACTGGCTGTAAAACACACTGAGATGTCAAAGGGTGTTGCTAAGGAACAATGAACTTCAAAACTTATATACATCTGGTCTATAGTAGTTTAACTCTGCCCACTTCTCTAAAGAGTGTTTCAGTCCAGACTGTTTATATTCACAATACAGCAAGTTACAACAGCCAGCTGAGGTTAATTACATGCATGTTCCTTAAAGTAGAGCATTCTGTGAGCTCTGTGTTCTATAGTTTCCCTTTTCTGATACTGCATAACGAGTTTGTGAACAGTGATGGCCATTCTGTTTGTATGGTCACCTCAGTGGAAATGATGGGACTTGATTGGATTTAGAATTAAATCACGACTCTAAAGACCTGTTTTATGTGTATAGTTCAGTGGACTATGGCGAGAACTTCAGTGATCTGGTAGTTCTTAGCCAAAAGAACTGGCATCTTCATGTCAAACTGCATCACATATAATTCCCCATGTTTTTTTCTAGGCCAGAGCTGTGGGTGGTGATTCAGTCTGCAGTTGCCAAGACGACATTATTTTGCCTCAGAGTAAACATTGTGGTTTGTGCAACAGGTGCCTTTCATTTTGGTGTGTGTGTGTGTGTGTGTGTGTGTGTGTGTATGCAGCTATTGTGGTTCTCTGTCTTTGCACCTTCAGAAGGTGCTATTAATAAGCTGGTGCACAGAGGGAGAACAGAACACTGCTCCATAATTCACACAAACCCAGGAGGTCCACCAGATTTGTTCTTAACTGACTCCCTTGAAAAGTGTGCACTGTGCTTCCTACTCCTCTTCTTCCTCTTCCTCTTCATCATCACCATCATCATCATCATCATCATCACCATCATCATCATCATCATCATTATCATCATCATCATCCTCATCATCACCCATGGGAAAATGTGGCACTTCATTTTCATCTTCTTTTCTTCATCTTTATTATCATTGCTGTAAAAGTGTATAGTACTCTTTCTTTTTCTTCGGTCTCTTTATCCTTACAGTAATCATCATTATCCTTGTTCTACAAGTGTGTAGTGTTTTTCTCTTCATCATCATCACGATCAACATTGTTCTTTTAAGTGTAGTACTTTCCTCTCTTTTTTATCATCATCATCATCATCATCCCTCTAAAATGGCAAGTACTACCTCTTCGTCACCATCATCATCATCATCATCATCATCATCATCATCATCATCCTGCTAAAAGTGTGTAGTACTGTCTCATCATGATCATCATGATTGTCATCTTCATCATCATCCCTCTGAAAATGGTAAGTACTACCTCTTCATCACCATCACCATCATCGTCGCCATGATCATCATTGTCATTGCCATTATCATCATCACCATCATCATCATCACCATCACCATCATCATCCTGCTAAAAGTGTGTAGTACTTTTTATTTATTAGCATCGTCATCATCATCATCACTTTTACTATCATCCCTCTAAAAGCGTGTATTTTCTCACGCATCATCATCAAATGGAAGTATGTCTTCTTCATCACCATGATCATCATCCTTCTAAAAGTACTTTATCTCCTTCTCCCTCGTTGTCAACTTCTTGATGATCTTTACTGGGTTACTGGGTTGCCTTAATATTTTGAGTTGAGAACTTTAACCTGTAAGTTCATAGAGCATAAACCGGATTATTGTTTTAGTAATTTACTAACTCAGGTGAACTCAAGCTTTGAAGGCAACTCAATAACTAACTATCCTCAGTAAAATCTATTTATTTTTACGGTATGTTTTCTTTCCATCATCTCCTTCATTTTGTTATTCTTTCTTTTTTCATCATCTTCAACATTCTCATCTTTCTCAGTGATTAATTAATTGATTGATTGGTTGATTCTTTTATTTCCATGTGACATGTGAGTGGTAATCGTTTCTGGTGGATCAAAATGTAATTTGACTCTGTACTAACGCAGTGCACAGAAACATATGTTGTAACACATGCTTACAATACACATTATACAGTACAGCATAGAGCAAACAGTATATGTGAACCATGGAAAAAGTTACACAGTAATTCATCGATACATTTTTACAAAGGCTGGAGACCTTAAGGACAGACTATGAAGATATACACTCACAGGAGTTTCATAACCTTATTTCAAAAGAATAAAAATCTACTTTTGAAATTGCTTGTCTTAGTTTTGGGAGATCTGTAGTGCTAGTAAAGATGGTATTGTTGTATGTCACTATCGATGGCTCATGGGAAGCCTCAGGCTCACTGTTGGGATTGCTGGTTTGGTGTACACTGAAAAATATGATATCCTGGCAAGTAACATAATCTTATACATAATTCATATAAGGTTAGTTATTAAATTAATTATATAAATGTAATAATTTTATTTATTTCTGATCAGATTATTATTATTATTAGGATATTTACCTGTCATTGTTTATCATGCACAAATGCCCTGGGGGCTGGGGTACGGTGGTCGAGACGTGCAAAACAAAAAATAAAAACGAATTTATAAACAAGAAAAATTACATTTCAGAAAACAAAATTACAAAAGTAAAAACAAATTTACAAGACATGAAACACTTTTACCAGTACCGAAACAATTTTACAAACTGCGAAATTCTGACAGAAAGGGTAGGTCAAACACACAGGAAGTGCTTGTGGCGGACTCGTCAATCATACTGTTTTGAAGAAAGAAATGAGCAGGCGACGTCTAAACCACTTGGAGTTGGAAATGTTAATGAAAGTAAGTGGGCTGTAACGCTAGATGTAGTGGATAACCAGTGGATTATAACCAACTCCAAGTGGTTTAGACATCGCATTTTCGCCTCTTTCTTCCGTCTGTTCTTTTAAAAACCCTAAAGACCTTCCACAGGATAAACAAAAGTGTGCCAGCTGGCTAAAATGCGTGCCACAAAATACACAAATCATGCTTTAGCATTGTCACCACTCCGCTCACTCTACCACCACGAAAGTTTGACTGACAAGGGTCCGCAATAAGCACTTCCTGTGTGTTAGACCATTCCGTCAGAATTCGCAGTTTGTAAAATTGTTTCAGTACTGGCAAAAGTGTGTCACGTGTTGTAAATTTATTTTTTTGTTTGTAAATTTTTTTCATTTTTGTAATTTTGTTCTTTGAAATGTTTTGCACTTCTCAGTAACCGTACTTGGGGACTGCTGTTGTGTTCCATAAAAGGAGGAATAATGAATGATGATAAATTTAGATTGATATGAGCAATATTTATTGAGCTACGTATACAGAAGTAGTGTCTCTCAGTATGGTGTCGGGTCACCGTGTTTGCTAATGCCAGACATCTCGGCATGGGGTTGTAGAGGTTCCTAATGGTGTCCTGTGATGAATCCATCCCATGCAGCTTGAATATTCTCACACAGATTGTGCGGTAGGGGTGGAGTGTCACCAGGCCTTCTGGACGTTTGACACGTGACAACAAACCATTCTTCTTGGCGCTGACCACGGTGCCTCCACGCACGGATTCGTCACTGAAGATAACCCGCTGCCATTCTGAGTCACTCCATGATATTCTGGCACGACACCATTGCTTTCTTTGCAGTCTTTGGTGATGTTGACGTGGTGTTAAGGGCCATCGTAGTAATGATCTGTGTGCATGTAGTCCTACATTGTGCAGCCGTCTGCCAGTGGTGCTGGCACTAACAGGATGACTCATGGTGGGCATCACTGCTCACTGAATGTCAGGTACAGCGATAAGGCCCATCCTAGCTGACATCACTCGCATGGCCAAGCAAGAAACTTGAATTATTTGCATGGCTCACATGGCTTCATCCCTGTTGGTTGATTCCTTCTGGGTACAACTACTGCTGCAACTATTCTTTTGATGATGACTGTAGATGATGTAGGAACAGTATATTTTTTCTTACCTTTGTTTTTTTTTTTAATTGTCTCAAGAAGAGCATCCACTGTTGAAATTTTTGATGCTCAGAATGTGGTTCCTTCTCTTCATCTTCATATTCATACTTTCTATCTTTCCTACTAATTAAAATTGAACTGATAAGAAACCTGAATTTACTTGATTCAGTGCATTCCCACAAACATATTACTATATAACACATCAGGACAGTCATTTCTAACAGTAATTATGTGATAGCTGTGGAAATGAGATTTGTTTTAATGCATCACTTTCTTCAGCTTCCCTGTAAGACTCTACAGAAATGACAAACACAGTTTGCATCCTTGCATCCTTATCTAACCTGTTTACAGTGCCTTCTGCACTACATTAGCTGAAGTTGCTGTGCAACACCTAACCAACCCTAACCTTAACCTCAGGAACCCAAAGGAAATTGTTCACCTCTTTTGCTTTTCGTCAGATGACAGCTGATTTATTTGTGCAAAAACAAGCAACCGAATAAGTCGTTAATTTGTTTTCCTGACTGTGACCAGACCAATGCCTCCACAGTCTCAAAATCTCTTTTTTTTTGTTGGGGTTTTTATTTTTTTTTTGCCCACAAAGTCCTTAATGCATGGCTACATATGCCACGTGCACACAGGTTTCTTCTCTTTCTCTCCAACAGTGCTGTTTTCTCGCTTCTGTTCACCTTTTTCAAGATTGTGAAGAGTCAGCTAACCGCTGTCTTCCCTGACCTTTCAGTTAGTTTCCATTCAAGACAAAATGCAAAAAAAAAAAATTACTGCAGAGAGCATGCAATGGCACAAGCGGCAAAAAGCTCGACTTTCTCTCCCTTTGCAGCTTTATGTAAAGCAAAACATCCACTGCATAAAAAGGCGCTAATGGTTTCACGTAAAGTCCTGTAGCAATAACCGTTAGTTAAGTTTCATAGACCTTCGCAGCTTAGGGTTTCATGGAAATGAAGGGCAGTAGACCGAAGTCATTTACATTGTGCATGAATGCGCATCTCAATGCAATATTACAGGGCTGTCTGAGCATGTTGCAACTCCATTACAAAGTGATATGCTAGATGGATAGATAAATGCATTATGTAGATGTAATGTAGATACATAGAAATAGCATGTGCATCCAAAGCCTGCTTCCTTAGCTTGCACCAAAGCTAGGAGGCTGTTGTAGCTAACTGGTCATGGAAATTACCCTTTAATTGACACCGTGCAAACTGCACACCCTTGCCTTAAACCATGTTGAGTTGTGAAGTATCATATAGGCTTATTTATGTTGTTTCTGTATGACAATGTAATTCAATTAGAGTTCTCTCAATATGGCCAAAAGTATGTGGACACCAGATGTTCCTATTCATCCCAAAGTATTCAGTAGGGTTCAAGTCAGCGCTGTATGCAGGCAACTGGAGTTCCTCCACACTCACCAAACTATACCCTCATTGACCATGCATTGTGCACAGGGGCACAGCCATCACGGAACAAGAAAATGTATTTTCCTACTTGTTGCCACCAAGTTGGAAGCATATAATTGGCTAAAATGTCTTTGCATCCTCTAGCAGTAACATTACCCTCAAAAATAACCACAGATCATCATCAGTCCTCTACCAACTTTACTGTACTAGGCATTCCAGGGTAGGTAGCTTTGTCCTGACTGTCCAGCAAACCCGGATTCTCCCATCAGGTTTCCAGATAGGGAATCAAGTTTCATCAGTCTAGAGAACTTGTTTCCACTGCTCCAGTGCAGCATGCTTTATACCACTCCAGTCAATGGCTGGCAGTGCATATACAGTAAGTGTCTTATGCCTGTGTGCAGCTGCTCATCCATGATGACCCATTTCTCGAATCTCCCAAAAGTCAGGCAGGAACCCTGTAGTGGGTGATGCAACAAGGAGTAGGTGCTTTTTGCATGCTGTGGTCTACAGAACTCTGAGTTTGTGTGGTCGATTGCTTGTGGCTGATCTGCCACATGGTACCATTTCATAATAACATCATTCACAGTACAAAAGCTGCACGTCTGTAATCCACCTGTAACTGTGAATATATCACCAGCATGGTGGGACTAAATTTGGTGTAGGTGACTTCAGATTTGTCAGTGAAAGCAATAGGTATACATCAGCTGCTTGCATTGCTCTTTCGTACAGGTAAAGTAGCAGCTCTCCCACACAAAACTTAGAGCCGGAGGCTTATTAAAGCTTTTCTAAATGTGTTAACAATGCTTGTTGTGCAGGTATATTGTATATATCCTTTGTAGCATAGCTAAAATGCTGCTTCCTACTTGTGTTAGCCACCTGTTGCAGGATCTTCAATAGAAAATTTTGCGTTTGTAAACAAAGACAATGTTTTTGTGGGGGATGTTTTACCTGGTGGCAGAAAGTGGCACTTAGCATAAGCTACCCCTTAGCAATGGGATGAGGTTTCATAACCCATCCTGACTAAGTTGGATCCTTGACCTAATAATGACCAAACTTGACAAACTTATGCCAGGCAAACCTATATAAACCTTGTGGAAGGCATGCCTTGGACATGTCCAGAACCTCGAATACCAAGATCTGTTAGATGGTTTTGGTGAATTATGGGCCTTAATACTTTCTCACCAGCAACAAGGACATGAAATGCAGATATACAAGACATGGGCTATTATGAATAAGTCAAATAACTATAGTCTATATATATAATGATACATGTATATGACTGGGTTAGTATTTACTCTTTATTATTGTTTAATGTATGTTGAAATGATGTAAACCACTTGAACTATAGCTGCTACTTCTATGTAGGTGTATGTAAACATTATTTCTCTCTATCTATTTCATAATGTAAGGCTAATATAAGGCTAATACAACTGTTCAAGCTAGCTGTAGGCCCAATCTAACACTTAAGGGGCAGTCGTGGGCAGGAGGTTAGGAAACCTGCCTTGTGACCAGAAGGTCTCTGGCTTCTTCCCCTTGAGCCGACAGGACATAATTGAAGTTCCCTTGAGCAAGGCACTTAACCCCGCTACCTGGGTGCCATGGATACGGCTGCCCACTGCTTTGGGCAAGTGTGCTCACTGCCCCCTAGTGTGTCTGTTCACTAGTATGAGTGTGGGTGTTTCACTGACCGGATGGGTTAAGTGCAGAAAACTAATTTCTCTGTGTGCAGCAAATGGTTCAAAATTCTCAATCTAATGCTTTATGGGTTGCATATGCTAATATTATCTAGATCTAGAGTTTATGTGAAATTAATGCCCTAATGTTGACTAATCATGGCAGGATAGGATTTAAGGCAACTGCGTTTTGCCTCAAAGGGTGTCTTCTATGATGGTATTCCATACAAATGTTCAGACAAAGGTCATTTGTTTTTCTGTGGTATTCCATCGATCTTGCCCATTTTAGTGCACTCATTTCGGCTATTTTTCTGCCACCACAATGCACGTCATGCCATATAACCATGACATCCAATCCAAACTGGTCTATAAGTGATTTCATTTAGAATTGCTTGATAGCTAGCAGTCCACATTGACTGCAAGATGCATTAGCTTAGTATTGCATTAGCCTTCAGATTGACAATAAGGATCAGTGTCTTTCCCTGTAGCTGTACTTTACAGCAGTGATGCACAACAGGCCACATGAGAAATGTCTCCACTGTGTCCACCAATATGACTCATAATGGGATCTCTTGTGACCTCACTTTCAGAAGTATGGTCCTGCAGTTAGCTAGCTAGCTATAGATTACAGATATAATGTTAGTACTGAGCATTCAAATATCAGAGACAATATGTCTGTGATCTATCCTTCATAAGATTAAGCCTTTAGAGCACTTGTACTGACCATTCAGAGACCAGTTGAGAAGAGTGAAGTAGTCTGTCGTTCTGTTGGCTGGTAATTCGAGGCTCTCATTAATGAGATCTGTTGAAATTTGGGTAAATGGATGTTACGCACATAAACGCATCGTTCCGGCTGAGATAATGACCTCAAATGCTATTTTTCCAACACATGTGGCATTCATCTCAGGGTGCATCTCTGGTAGCAGCTCTCTCTCACCTCTGGCCGTCTCCGTGGGAGTGTGGCCCCTGGAGGCCGGTCATTGGAGCCCACACAGCAGACATGAGTTAAAACCCCTTGTCTCAGCTCAGCATATGGATGGTGGAGAGGAGTGAGTAGTGTGGAAGGGGGGGATATTTACTGCCCTGGCTGCCTTCTCCTTCACCTTGCTTTCTGCACGGCAAACGGCGTGTCCACCTTTGACCCCTGTGGATGCCTCCTCAGCCCTAACATGGAAGACAGCTGTAATCTAAAGAGCCAGCTTGCACTACTGTTCAGCGGTGTGGAATCACTTGTCCAATTGTGTTAGTTCAGATGCATTTGGAGATTTAAACAAGCTAAAAATGTAAACGTTGGTTTTAGATATTTTACTCAATATTTCAATTATTATGAACATGAATGAAGTTGAATGGTCAAATGGTAAATAAAATACTTTATACCCTTAAACTGAAGGCTTGTTTAGTTATTTATCCTGAATAATAATTTTCTGACTCCAGAAGGTCATATGGATGGTGTTCCTCCATAGTATAAGGTCTTCCCTATAGATTGGTAAACTTCTGAATGGCTGGGTCATGATTCCACGTACTGTATCCATCCATCCATCTTGTCGCTGGTCGTCCTCTTTCTCTTTGACCTTTAACTGTTCCATGCACAATGGTATTTACCAAGGAACTGGTTCCTCTCATTCTCTTCCCAATATAGCCAATTTGATTATTTGGGCTTCAAGTGAGAGGTGAGGCTTGATTGGTCCAGGATCCATTTGTTTGGTTTCTTTGCCATTCAGGGTGCTCTCAAAAGGCTTTGCCAACACCAAAGTTCATCTTTGTACATCTTTTTTCCTCCTCTGTCTTGCTTGTTAATTGTCCAGCTTTCCTGTCCTCAAAGAACCACTCCTTCAGCTTTCTGGTTCTGCTGTAAATGCTATAAATTAAGCAGTGAAACTAATGTGTAATGTCTAATAAGTGACAAACTGTGTGGGCCCATATGTGGACCCTTTTTCACAGTAGTCATAAAATGCAATTTCATTTCAATAACGTTGATGGCAAACATCTCAATAGATATAGAATGTGGTTTAAAGCACACGTGAGAACTGGCATGTTTTGCTCCTGGGGTCCCCTTACAGTTGCGGAGTGCTACTACTTTTACACCACTGTCATAAATACTGTGCAAGCTTTTTAAGGATATGGAATCTGATGTCTCTTTGCATGCACACACATCATATATGGCATATGGATGCTACAGCACAGTTGTTACTACGTGTAAATAAATCTTGAGTGTAATAAGTAGTATTCATATACCTGCATGACATGAATGCACATGAAGGGGAGTCTACCAGGGACATTGGCAATGACAACAGACAGACAATCAGAAAAAAGAACAGTGTCAATTTACAACAATAGGTTCAAACTTTCAAGGCTTATTTGACCTGATGTTGACAAAGACTGACCAGACTTATTGAATTCTTTTCTCTCCCATTTGATGTGATAGCCAGTTACAGCCAGTCTGAGATTTGCTGTTGTCCTCTCTCATGCTCAATCACATTCTGTATTTTTCTTTTTCTCGCTTCCTCCAATTTCTGCCATCTCTTTGCAGCCTATGCCATGATGTCCAGAGTCCTGAGCCAGGGTCTTCTTATAGTTGCTGGTGTATGACGTGATGCTATAAAGCTTTACACAGCTTGTGCAAAAGGTCTCTTGAGGGCTTCTCCCAAGTTCTATAGCACTGTAGCAGTATTCTGGACCAGTGTAGCAATCTCCCTATTATAGGACCATTAAAATGATTTTGAAGGTGGTTCCTTTAAGAAATGGTAGTGAGCTAGATTTTCGTCATCATAGTAAGCAGGCCAACATTAATAAAGGTATTTGTATTATCTTTAACTGCTACATGGTTTATTGTGGCTGTCTTTGTGGAATGGTGTAAGTTGTTATCATAGCTGGGGGTTCTCAACCCCTCCCTTCCACTCCTCATTGTTCATTAGCAGCCCAACGCAGAACCAACAGTGTGCTTATTCATTAATAACAATATGACTGGGACAACAGCGAGAGTTAATTATCAGTTTCCTTTTTTGTCAAATTATGTTACTTGCGACTGATCACTTGTTTTCATACTTGAAGTATTTTGGACATTTATTTTTCAAGCTAAACTGCATTTTAGGATCATCTACAGGTCTGGTGACCGTTCTGGACACATTTAAAATGTCTTTTCTTTGTTAGTTTAGCCTCTTCGCCTACCCGTTATTAGCATGGACTAGCAAAACTGGCATATTAGAACCTTTCTTTTCATATATCTGCAGTTCAGTTGATCAATACAGAAAACATAGATTCCAAACTTTTAAAGCCTAGTTTACCTCACTGGCATAGAAGTAAACATCTCTCTTGTTTGATATCTCTTTCATCTGCTATGGTCTTTCTCTTTTAAGCTCTCTCTCTCTCTCTTTCTCTCTTCCTGGTCACTGGGTGATTTATGTTGCCCGGTATCCTGACCCCTACCGACCTTGTCACCCTTCAGAGTTGACGTCCAGCCCAAGCTGCCTCCCCACACAGTGCTGGCCTTCTCCAATGTTATTCCAAATATCCAGTTACGGGCTCAAACCCAAGGGGGTCTTTAACAGGGCTCGGGTTCATGACCCCGGCTGTTAACAGCTACTAGGCAAAGACTGTCTATCTTTTTCTCTTCTCACACTGACCTGATCTCTGTGTTGCAGAGTCAGGGTGTCATGTAGAGGGATTACTCTCCAGAATCCAGAACCCATCACATAGACTTTTGTGGCCTTGATACTTTTGTGTTCCCTCCACAGCAAGTTGGTTTACCTGATGGTGTCATCCTTCACAGTTACTCAAATCTCCATTCAAAAAGTAAGAAAAAAGTGCCAGAGAAAGGTCCATATAATGTAAAGCTAGTTCAGAGACCTATCTGATAGCACCTTGTTACAGGTTATGGGACTACTTACTCCTTAAACTGAATGTGTATTATTCAGTTATTTTCAAATGGCCTATTGTTCAGTAACTACTTAGTAATTATTATGTAACTACAATGTTATAAGTTGAACCTAGTCTAGACAAACGTATAGGTTAAAAGGGGGTGAAAATAACACTGTATTTAAAAAAAGGATAATAAGTAATAAATAGTTGCAAGAGATACCATTTATATTTATTTTTTAGTACATTTGTGATACATATAGTATATTATAGTATGGATCACAGGGAAATGTGCTTTGATCTCCTACTCAGGTTGATTCTAAATACATGTCTTCCGAGTATTTCCTTTTTCCATGTCACTGATTGACAAAAAAAAAAAAACAACCCTGCATGGGAGGCTTTATATAAACCAACAGTAACCTATTACTTATATTCAAGTCATATTATGTTTTTTTATGTATCATATTATGATATTTCCCTACAAATGCAAATGAGACATTGATTGAAACCTTAGCATCCAGTATTTTAAGAACAGAAATTTCAGAGCAGAAACTCTTTTCTACTATGAGATGCAAATAAGAAATTCATATCAAATTCTGCTATATGCTTTGGTTACCATTTGCAAAAACTATGATTATAATATGCTACATTCAAATTTTATATGTTAAGTAGGTTTTCAGTTTTGGCCTATCCAAAGCCATCTGTTTTTGGCTTCCCATGCACTTGTTTGCTGTGCAGCATGAATGTATTTCATATGTGTTTGACTATTCATGAAGCTATTTAATGCTGTATGTTCATACAAATGCCATATTTGTTCTGGGAGATGTTCTTCCAGTGCAATTCTACCCTTCTTCAGCAAGTTTACTATTCAGTGTGACCTATCCGTTCATCAAACTGATGGTGTAATGGTACTAGCCATGTCGGGGAGAGGTACATTATTCCAATAACTATTATCTCATTGTGTTCTGAGCTTCAGCTTGTCAGAGTCGATAGCCAGTTGGTAATTGACGCTTGATCTGGAGCAGAAAGCAATAACTTTTGCTTGATTCTTTCAAAATCATACCTGTCATGTCGCATCGGCGGAGATGCCGCTCAAGTTAACGGATCCAAATTGCGCACGGGAGTTTGCGTGTTGCGTCACCTTCGGTGATCAAAGTTCACAGCCCCTCGAAATGGGATTCTAATCATTTCACCACAAGAGGAAATGGCTCAACCTCAGGCTCTTTTTGTGGGTTTAACAGTGCGCCTGTCCATTTTCGGCTAATCTGCTAATTGGGATTTATATTTTCATCACATTAGATATTCCGATTCATTTGGTATATGCGTGCAAATGTAGATCTTTGAACATTAAAGTTTGTACCCCGCTAAAGATGAGATCACTATGTAAGACTGTCTCCCAGCAGTCTTCTCTAGTGGTGAAGAGCTCAGTATAGTAGCTCTTTGCATAGTCTACAATACCCAGATTCACTTCCTTCATGGAAGAGGATCTAGATACTACAGATTTACATTTTAAATGTGTGAATAGCCTAAAGATAGCACACGTTAGCCAGCCTTACATTTCTAGCTAGATTTTGTGGAATTGAAACAGTCATTTAAAGATCACTTCATGCAAATAGTGTCTGTTCCTGTCATTTTTTCGCTATACCTTTTTGCATCTGAAGACAGGTGGATCGTTATCAGTCAAGTAAATGCTTCCGATTTCATTGCCTTTCCTTTTTTACTTTTGATTTATTTTGACTGTAGTTTCTTGACTCCGGATTGCAATGCCAGCCTAAGAAATTTTGTCTCTCAGTCATTAAAATGAAGGTTCCTCAATGGATGTTTTTTGGCTTGGACATACAGTTCTAGGAAAAACACTTTGACTATGGCACATTATGCAAAGGCTCTATAATAATCAAGTTTTATTTCCAAAGTTTCGAAGACCCATTCATTGAAGGTTTTCTTCAGGAGTCAAAAATCAAGAGCAATATTAGGATTACATAGGGTCTTATTTGGCCTTTAGAGACTGAATGTGAACAAATGAAAATAAACTGGATAACAAGCAGCCACTTTCCAGTTCTCCAGTCTTTCTTTTCTTTTTAACTGTTTTGGCTGTAGATACTTGATTCAGGATTGCAATGTTGCCTGAAGAGATTGTATCTCTCAGTTATCAAAATAACAGTTGCTAAAATGTTCTTGGCTTGGGCATACAGTTCTAGGAAAAATATTTATATAAGCTCACCAGACAAAGAATTTGTCTTCTGTGACTGAAACTACCTAATAACATGTAATACCTCCACAAGCACCAATAACAGCTACAATTGGATTTGGCATGGTCTGGAAAAGTTTCTGGATGTAGGCCACATCAATGTTCAAACACTCTTGCATCAAAGAATTGCGCAGTTGGGCCAGATTTGGTGGATGCCTTCCCTGGTACAATTCTGAGGAGAATTTCCTGTAGACTGGGATTTTAGCCACTGCTGGTAGACCCGTATGGCTGTACGCTTCCATACACCTGCAAATTCAGCTACTTCCCTATGTCCTTTTTTGCATGCCCAAATGCAATCACTCCTTTTAGCCAATCATCAACATCTGCTTTGCGACCCATTTTCCACACTTGGAACGAGGCATTGACTACACTGTACCACCTCTTCTCAATCTATGAATCCTGTCACTCACACCCCACAGGTATTTATAGCCTCAACATCTTCGTGCAACGCCATCTGAAGTTACCACCACCTTAAAGACGCAAGAATTTTTGTCTGGTGAGCTTATTATGCAGAGATTGCTCAACATTTCTATGCAACAGCATCTCATTTCCAAAGTTCAAAAGACATCATTTGAAAGTTTCTTCAGGGAAGCGAAAGTGCTCCATCTGGAGAACACAACAAGCCCAGGCTTAGGATTACATAGGGGCAAAAAATGGCAGCTTCCCAGTTCTCCAATCTTATGACACATACGAAAGACATCACTGCAGGGAGACAGTGCACATTAATAAGGTCAGCGGAAACACAGTTCAGGTGTGCCACATTAGCCACAGCCGCCAGATCACTCACTCTGGGTGCCAACTCATTGTATACCACGCCCCTACTTGCAAGTTTTTACAATAACAGATCTAGATGGGATACAAAATATCTTACATTACCTGGCATAAGCTTGCATATAGGTAGCTATATTTACATGCACACCACAGTATAAACCAAAGTAAACAGCTTAATAATGGCAGCTTTAATAACACACTATCATTTGTATCCATAAAAAACGTAGTAAACATGAATGCTGTTTATATGACACACTATTACAATAGTTATATATTCTGTATCAGAACAGACCCAGGCATACATCAGTATAAACATGTGTTGGGTATAATCCCTTCAGCCCACTACAGCTATAAGAGACACAGAACTCTTGCTTTAAGGTTATGCACTAATTATAACTACTTAATAGTAATTATATTAGCGTATGCCTGACAGTTTATATACACCATATAATTTCTAACAAATTTCTGAACCTGATGGATTCATGTACTTTGCATACTTCAATTACCTTAAAGAGGTTTTAATTAGGGATGTTGGAGTCACTCGTGCTGTTGCAGTAAGGTCCAACCAGGTTCATGAAACCAACTAAACAACAATGCAGTGCAATGTAGTTTATGCAGACTAAAAATTGGATGAATTGAAAATTTTAGTGTTAAAGCCTTACCTGTACCTACAACCCAGTATGTAACCCATATATTATGTATAACGATTATTGAGTTTGGTTATGTCTTGAATTTGATTTAAAGATTTTGTTGTATTTTAAAGACAGAGGAATTTGTGACACAAACTGTGATTTAAGGTGGTAGTAACTTCAGGCTGGTGCTGCATGTGGATGATGGGGCTATAAACACCTGCGTGGTGTGAGTGACGGGATTCGTAGATTGAGAAGAAGTTGTACAGTGCAGTGAATGTCTCGTTCCATGTGTGGAAAATGGCTCTAAAGCAGATGTTAATGATTGGCTATGATTGTTAGCGATTGCATTTGGCCATGCCAAAGACCATAGTGTGAAGGAAGTAGCTGAATCTGCAGGTGTATGGAAGCGTACGGTCATACGGGTCTACCAGCAGTGGCTAAAATCCCAGTCTACAGGAAATTCTCCTCAGAATTGTCCCAGGGAAGGCATCCACCATATCTGGCCCAACTGCTCAATTCTTTGTTGCAAGAGTGTCTGAACATTGATGTGGCCTACACACAGAAACTTGTCCAGTCCATGCCAAATTGAATCCACAGGTGACTCATTTTTCTGTCCAGTGAGCTTAACTCTAGACTATATGATCACATCTCTACATATCCACATTAAGAGGAATTTGCCATGACTATTAACATATTGGTGACCCTCGAAAATGATAAAATCACAGGACAAGGCAAAAACATTTGTTGGTTTCAAAGTAGAGATTGCATTCTAGTCAATTTCTGAACATTTTTGTTGGTCCAGTCAACATGAAAAGTTGTCATAAAAATAGTCCAGAAAGATTTTCTGTTCTATTCTATTGTCCTTTCTATCCTACTAGGACTAAATTCAGGCCAACTTGCGAAGAGAACCCCGTACCCAAAATTTGAGCACCACAAACAATTGAGATCTTCAAACTCAACACGAGTGCTCAGATCCCATCGGTTCCTAACAAATAGCATTAATGGTGGGTGAGAAGAATGTTACAATGACTATAACTGTAGTAATACTGACTCACAATGCTTGTACCCATCTTTTCTTATTTTGTCCATCCCAGGGGTTGGCACAGCCTACCATGACCTGTCCTAGCCCAGCAGCCCCCCTATGCTCAGTGCTGACCTCCAAGAGGGCCTCTCCATTGTCTGAGCCCCCAACCGTGACCCGGCACACAGCAAGAGGAAAACTGCGTCTATTTATACCCCTCCATTTCCTCCTTTAGCATTGTGGAGGTCCCACACTCCTTTACATCCCACTTTCCTCCTGCATTCGCCGCTGCTTCCTTAACTTCCTGTTTGTGCGGCCCATCTAAACGGCCCACTGGGGACTGCTCAGTCGGCTGCTTAGCTAATTACCCCAGCCGGTGATGTGTGTGCTTGTGTTTAGGCTAGTAAGGTGTGGCTCACTGAGTCATGTCTGGAATATCTCTACAATAGTGGACTTATCGTACTGAGGGATAGATAAAACAGTAGAAGTGAACAGGACTCATGACTTACTCCACATCCGCTGGCCTCCACATTCATCCTTTCAGGAAAACACAAGCCATGAACCAACATTGTATTTAACTTCATACATTCAAGATAACTTTATCTCAATATGAATAAGTATGTACATTTTTTTGGGTGGGGGTGAAGGACATAAATCTAGGCATTCATAAAAGCATATTGTCGCTGTCCAAAGAAAAACATCTCTATATCTCCATTTTGGTCGAGTTTTACTTGTATGCTTCATTTGAACACAGCAGCTGGACTCAAAGGAAAACTTGTAATGATGTACTAAATTATTATGATAATTATAAACCTATTAAAGTAAGCCATGCTTAGCCATTTAACCAGATATAAATGTGATTTAAATTGCGGTAAATACATCTTATTTTTTTCCCTCTTTTTCACAAGACTGAAGACTGTTAGATTCATATTCATAAAAACTTATTTGAATTTTTCATTCCCAGTTCCATTGGCTCAAGGGCCCTGAGACTACAAGTGGCCATAGGCCCTATGGGTGTAATTACACCTGGCACTCAAAAACCTGAAACCTTAGTTTTTAAAAGACTCCAGCACGCCCATCTATTCCTGCACAAACATGAACCCAGACCCAAACTATCAATTACATAGTTGGTCAGGGTTGGATATTTGCATCTCGAAAGCTGTTTATTCCCAAATGAAGCTGAAATTTGCATGTCTGGGGTCTCTTTTAAATGTCCTGTTTTACCTTAAACGGTTCTGCAGTCATCACAGCCTTTATCTGGAAAACAATACTTTTGAAAAGTATTTGAGGGCTGATACCAAACTCAGTAAATCCACTAAATTAAACCAATGTTAAACCAACACCACAGCACCTACACTTCTCAACACAAACGCACTTGCCTGGTATAATTAGATAAGCAGAAAACAAGCAGCTGAGAAGTACAAATGCAGGAAACACAGCAAACCTGAAAACCTAAAAGCCTTTTTCAGCCTCTTTAGTCATGAAGCATTGTAAATACCAAATTCCCAGAAAAATAATAACAACTTTTTTGGCTTTGGGTAGGTAGTAAACATCATACTCTCCAAGAAGGTATCTGACCTTAAAATGGCCACAGTTTCATCTTTTAACCACACCTGAATCTTCATATTCAAACACAGATAAAATGAAAGTTTAAAGGATAGCAACAGTTGCTCTGCAGTGACTGGAGGGCTGAAAAAAGAAGGCGGAGTTTGGAGAAGAGTGTATCTGATTGGCCATAATAGAGTGAAAGAAATTCAGAAAACCTTAAGAAATCCGGGCTTATTAGTACTGTATGTTCTTTATTCCCAATGAATTGTATAAGCCGTTGGTCAATCTGGGTACGACCCGTAGGTGAAGAGGAATAAAATCACCCCCGGTTTTCCCTTAAACGATGCAGCAGTTTGAATAAAAAGTTGGCAAGCAAAAAGTCAGTTTCAGTGACTGTGCTATTTTCCACAGCATTCACTGATCATGATGTTCACTTTTGTTTTTGTTGCTTGTACCAGTTTTGAAACCTTGTTTGTTGCAACTCTAATCATGAAGGCAATGAAGAGCAGCTTGGCTTTCCGTGGAGAGTGATGTCAGCAGCTGTTGAACAGCACTAGCACATCATAAAGCTGGAAAACAAGCTCACACCACTCAAACTCAGCACACGCTTCCATTAAAATGCTAATTGAGCCAATTCCAAATAAAAGAACATGGTGTTAATTAAAAAGTAATGTTGCAAGTATCTCCAAAATGGTAAAATTACATGACAAAAAAGACACTCTTAATGTTGCTCTTAATGTAGAGATTGCATTCCAAGCAATTCCTGAACACTTTTGTTGTTCCAGTCAACATAAAAAAGTTGTCATAACAGTCCAGAAAGATTTTCTGTTCTATTCTATTGTCCTTTCTACCCTACCAAGACTAAATTCGGGCCAACTTGCTAAGAGAACCCCATACCCAAAATTTGAGCACCACCATTTTTTTCAGACACAACACGCGTACTCAGATCCCATTGGTTTCTAAAAAATTGCTTTAGTGGTGGGTGAGAAGAATGTTACAATGACTATAACTGTAGTAACACTGACTCACAATGCTTCTGCACATCGTTTTTTATTCTGTCCATGGTCCTCTCAAGTGGAATGTGCTATTTCATAAACATTTATTCTTATTGTGTATGTCATTATAAGAATTCATGGGTTGTGGGGGGTGGGTGCTGGAACCAATCCCATCTCTCATGAGGCGGAAGGCAGGAAACACACTGGATAGGCCGCCAGTCCATGCCATGGATTGGAATTTGAAGAGACACTCACCAAGCAGTTTATTAGGAACACCTCCACCCTCATTCTTCATTTTATCAGCTCCACTTACTGTACAGGTGCACTTTGTAGCTCTACAATACAAAACTGTAGTCCATCTGATTCTCTGCTTACTTTGTTAGCTCCCCTCCACCCTGTTCTTCAATTGTCAGGACCCCCACAGAGCAGGTATGTTATGTGGGTGGTGGATCATTCTCAGCACTGCAGTGACACTGATATGGTGGTGGTGGTGGTGGTGTGTTAGTGTGTGTTATGCCGGTATGAGTGGATCAGACACAGTAGTCCTGCTGGAGTGTTTAAACACTGTGTCCACTCACTGTCCACTCTATTAGACACTCCTACCTTGCTGATCCACCTTGTAGATGAAAAGTCAGAGACAATAGCTACTGTAGTCCTTCATCAGGACGCTGTCCACAGGATCCAGGCTGGAAATTCCCTGCCTGATGGACTATTTTCTGGGATTTTCTGTGACGTTCCCTGTTCAGAGCATTGAAGTGCTATACAAGGCAAAAGAAACATAGGCTGCATCTCAATTGTGTACTACACACCTAACACTACACAGTACTACACAGTATATGCTATGTGCTAATCTTAATAGTATGAGTTTGGAAGGCTAGCACGCACAATACTATCATCCTACATCATTTCTTACTAACAGGAAGTGATCGTACCATGTTAAAAACATTATTTACTAGAATACATATATTTTACAAGGTGTTTTGACAGATTTGGGTTGAACATTTATAAACCATTTCTGGTCCTGCCACCACCTCTGCTGCCGTCGCATTACCATCCATCATTTATTCCAAATTTTCCAGACGTGAGAAGGTCCTCCCTTCCTGTTTCCCATTGCATTGTGGGAGAATAGTGTCCATCATTACCATACTCAAAAATCAATGCATTGTGGATTTTCAAGTATTCTCAAAATCTTTGACATCCATAACGGCATTATATACTACATACTAAAGAACTAGTTAGCATTAGAGTGCAATTAGGATGCATCCATAGCCTTCACTTCAATGCAAAAAGGTCTGTAACTAAAGAATGCATATTTTAAAATTGGTTAACGGTCATTACTTCACACATGTGTTATCTAAATGTTTAGTCATGAGGTATATTGTGATCACAGTTTGTGCGGTACGTACATGCTATCATATACACACTGGACAAAATATAAAGTCTATGCCACTATTAAAAAGGCATGCATTTTAATAATTTGCTGTAATTATGTAATTAATGGTTAATAAATGGTTTATTAAGTTCTTATAAAGTGTTACCTAATAAAAAGCTGTCAGGCGTCTAATAGTTAATGGTTGGAGTGAATTACTTTCAGTGTAAAATCTGTTTTATATACTTATATGTTAATGTATATACATTAATGTTGTAATATACATATTCAAACACACTACAAGCCATAAAACAAGCTTACTGGAGCTGTAATATTATTTATAATCTAAAAAAAAAAAAAAACCTAACACCTCATTCTCCCTCCTCATAACACAAGCACTCATCTCTGGTTTTGATGTTGAATCCCAGGGGTGCTTCTCTTTGAGTCATACAGGAACACATGCAGGGGCCCCCGAGGGACGCCGGTGTCTGTACACATGACACAGTTTCCGTAGATTTTGTCTCTCTCCTTATTGTCTTTGCCTCACATTGTTGTGTATGTGACTAGTTACTGATATGGGAGTAGCAAAATATGATTTGGGCAGTGAGAACGTTTGAATTCCCAGTAAATTCCCAGGCAAAAGCCCTTACTGAATGTATATTTTCATTATTTTAAAGACATAAAAAAATAGTTTCTAAGACAAACAGGAAAAGTAAAGTTGATGCCTATGTATGCATTTATGGTAACACTTCCTATGAGCTCTGTATTGCTGTATAAATGTGTTTATAAGGTATTATATGGCATATGTATCACATTATAAAGCCAAGCATAAGCATGTGTAATTGTAGGTATAATTTCACATGTAACATTTTATAAAGAAAGAGTGTAGTATTTCATAATGTCGGGTGACATAACGCATTATAACATCTAATAATAACAACAACAACATCATAATATACAGTACATAAATATCTATATCGACATAAGACTTTGTAACTGTACATAAATGTTCATGATCACACACATAAGCTAGTATAACGCCACAGTATAAGGCTTCAAAGCACTGATGTAAATAGGTTTCCCCAATTATTAACATTATTGTTGAGACCTGTATTATAAAGCTTAATGAGTTAATTCACATAATGCTTTAAATCATAAGGCATAAAACATAAATACATTATAATGGCTTATGTCACATTGTGCTATGAAGCCTCACATTGTCATCATATAATAGTTTATGTGTGTGATTATGAACATTGTTGCACAGTTATGAAGGCTTATGTCTAGTATTATACCACATTATAAAAGGTTTTATAGATCTTTATGAATGTACTTATAACGCATTATCGATATCTGATTCAGTTTGATTCAAGTGTTACCAACATTATAACATGTCATTTGTGGACATTATAATGTATTATGAAACATTAACATTAAGGAATTATATAGGTTTATGCAAGGCATTAATAGATGTTATGCATGCTATAGATCACCTTATACATGTATGCATAAAGTATTGTGAATATAGGACTCAAAGGAAGTGCTCATTTATTAATATATATCTTAAAATTAGATTAAAATAAATGCTCTAAAATGCAGAAACCAGTAAAAACATGGCCAAACCTTTGGCAATGAGGAACAAGGGGTCTGTATTATAAGTTAAGCACTCACTCAAGCTGGTCCTTAACTTGTGTGACCAGAGCCATGCATGAATGGCCAACCACTGATTCATGTTTTGGACTTTGTAGCTACAGATCATCCAAGCGTGGCAGGAAATGACGCAGACGGAGGGCCTGCGGGACCCAATACACTTCAAGTGAGACCCTCCAGAGAGCCGTCCTCAACAATGGATCAAACCCCAAGGTCGAACAATAGAGTTCAGCTGTAACTCGTCCACTCAGCCAGGTGGCTGTCCCCATCAGTGGAAAACATTTGTTTGATTGTTTTCAAGCCCACAGTGGTCAAGGCAAAGCTGCATGAGCCAGCTGATCGTGAGAGAGGGAAAGACTGGACAATAGGGGGGCATATGAATCAGGGAGGGGACACAATTATACAGTATGTCCCCCAAATAAAACACACTGATCATATTTAAACTCATTTCACCAACAGAGTAAAATCTCTGTGGTCTCATGTGCATTTGTAAACAACAGCAGCCGACTTTTGATTAAAGCCTTATTAACATCACAATAAACATCAATGAACAACATCAACCAATCCTGACTTCTGAGCTACAAGTTAACAATGTAAACAATGTTAGAACTTGTATAGCTCAATAGGACATCAATAATCTCTTTATTGAACACAAAATAGATGCCAGGTATAAGGTTTTTTTTGCCCTTTCAATCAGAGAAAAGAAACCAAGAACCCACTTAAGAACCCATATTCTCTACACTGTAGAAATTTAAGCACAGTTACCACAGTTATTCAATTTGCAATCAAACAGTCATTTCCAATCCATTCCAAACCAGTTGTAGTTTTGTTTACTTCCACCTTCACAAAACATCAGCAGAAGCTGGTTTTCCTGGTCCTTTGTCTTGATTTTTAGGTTTCGGCCCAGTGTTTTTAAAGCAACATTATGTATTGCATATTTCGATTTTGTCTACAAATTACATCTAAAAGTAATACTGATTGTACACTGACTTATTAAAGAAAGAATGGCATCTCTAATGTTTTACGGCACCATATCGCACACAAACAACCCTTCCCTGTACCAACAGGAAGTGCCCTTGAGCCATATACTTAACCCTCAACTTCCCCCTGGGCATCATAGATAGGGCTGCCCACCACTCTGGGCAACTGTGCTCATTGCCCCTTTCACTTCATGGATGGGCTAATTGCAGAAGACAGTTTCCTCTGTGTGTAATCACAAATCACAAGCTGAATTGCTTTGCTAACTATACTACATTTGAATATAATGAATGAGCCATTGAACCTCATTGATGCAGAGTGCTGGTTTATTTGGCTGAAAGAGCAATTTATATAGTCATATGCTAATGTTTGGGCACCCCTGGTCAAATGACTTTCTAAATGGAAATAATCAATTGGTCACATCCTCTAGGGGGAACACGATTGGGATGGGATGGATTATCACAGGACACCAATTAGGAACCTGTACAGCTCCATGCCAAGATGTCTGGTATGTTGCGTTAGCAAACATGGTGGCCTGACGCCATACTGAAAGACACTGCTTCTGTATGTGTAGCATAATAAATATTGCCCATATCAGTCTAAATGTATCATCATTTATTGTTCCTGGGAACCTTTATCTTCCTTCCCAATAGCACTGCAATCCCACACTTGCTTCTGGGTGCAACTATTCTGTTGACGATGAGTGTATAACTAGCATTGGTATGATCCATATCAACTGTTTGTGGCTCTCGAATATGCTCATACACTGAAGTTTTGTTCTTCATTTTAGGTCGTTTTTATTGACCCATTCATTGTGAAATGTTCACATGATGTAAGACACCTGGCCTTATCAAAGCCTGTAGGATAAACACCCATTATTATAACCTTCTAATATGGCTGTTGTTGTTGAACAAGGTCTCCTCCCAATATTCAACTCTCTCTTACGTCCTTGCTGGACATGGGTGTTGTGGGCAGTGGTGGGGAGCATTTCTACACACTTTACACATTCTTATCAGGCCTGGACATCTGCTGCTCTCACAAGCCCAGATGTTTCCTGTCCGGCCGGCCGTGAGGGAGAAGGCCGTGGGCCGCGGGCTCACCTGCGCCTCCATTCCGTCCTGGCCATTCCCCGCTTGGGCCTGGATCAGCACCGGTTCCCCCTTGGTTCTTATCGCACAGCAGGGTAGCCAAGCAACCAGACTAAACACTCCACCCTATACACACACACATACACTCCACAGCTGGGAACACGGAAACAGACAGCTATTTTTTGCCATGATTTATAGCTCGCATTTAACAGTGTGATCAAAACAAAGAGTGCAAAATGTGTTTCCAAGTTTCTGCAAACGTGTAAGGCAGCGTTTGTGTTATTCGCTAAATGGTTATGTCAGCTTCGTTCCCAGGCCAAAACAGCGCGCTAGTCTTGCAGTGAGCATGAGCATTGTTTAATTATGATTTATACAAAGACGAAGAAGTGATTAGTCTATGGTAGGCGGCTCTACGTGACTGCCTGCACCTCGTTCTCTTTCTGCTTTTGTTTTAAAGGCTTTGTTTTACTTAACGGAGAACCTGGAGAGAGGCCAAGTGAACTTCTATTCATGTCCACGTCAGACGGGACTGGAAGGTAGATCATTGTCCAGCAGGTTGAAGACGCGGTCATCAGTGTTATTCGGGACTGAATGCATCATTGCTGCCTTATTAAAAGCTTGTAACTCTTTCTGTTTGGATTTTCAGAAAAGATGAAAATTGTTTGAACATTTCATGATGAATGTGGCCCAAGGAAATGGTCCAAAATTAGCTGAAATTAAACTTTTAGGGCATTTTCACACTTGTTCCAAATACTTGACTCCAAACCCAGGACTGACTCTAGGCTAGTTTTTATAGGGGAGGGGCTCATTATGGCTGGTTTGCTTTCAGATATAAGAAGTACAATCTGATTTGTAGATCATTTGTGCAGCTCACACATTAACATACATAATTTTCTGGGTAACACTAAATTACGTAAAACATTAGTGCAACATGAAGTAATACATTAACAATGGTTAATTAATGTTAAGTAAAAACACGTGACTGTCACATGGTTGCTGAACATGAAAACATGTAGTTGTTACATGGTAATATCCTTATTTAAGCGTAATCACTGTTAATGTATTACGTCATGTGTTAACTAATGCATTACTACATGTTACCTAAGGCACTACTTTTTATATTATATATATATATATATATATATATATATATATATATATATATATGTTAACTTATGTATTACATGCAGATTTGCAAAACAGTAGGCACTAACTTCACCTGTTGGCTGCTTTTCATTTTTTTTCCTTGTATACAAACACTTATGATGTAAAGAACAGTGCTTTTTCTCCACAACACTTTTTCCCCTCATCATCACAAAGCTTGTTAAAAGAAAGCAGTCACATCACAAAATGAACCAATCACACAACCCCACACCCGGCTTCAGGAGCCTGGATAGCTCCCAGACTTCCCTGGAAGCGAACCCCAGATCAACAAGTTCATGAACGCCAAAGATCAGATCTCAATACCGCTCCCGGGCTTGGAAACAACTTTCACACTTAACCAAATGGCCCTGGCTCTGGAAGAAAGCTGTAGTGTGAAAACGCCCTTATGGTACATTAAAATTTCTCCAGCTCATGCGACCCTTTTGAAGATATGATGCTTTGTTATGACAGCGAAAATATAACACCGCAAACTTCAATTCTAAAACAGTTGGGAAAGTGAAATGCAGATAAGAACAGAAAGCAAGAAATTTATACTCTAAGTCCAGTATGATCTGTATTTACACGGAAGCTGCACAAAAAAAATGAACATTTAATGTTTTAACTATTTTTTGTGTTTGTTTTTTTAATGTTGACACATTCTGAGGTTGATACCTGCAGAACATTCAAAAAATGTCGTGAAATAAGAATATAAGACCAGGAATGATGTTGAATATGTGATGAAAGCTTTAGCACAAGTTCTGCCAGGAAGACTCAGCCAGGAAGATGCTTAGCCATTCATTCATTCATTCATTCATTACTCTGGACAACCACTGTCCGCCACCTGCCAACTTACGTTCCTGTTCTGCTCCATTGTTCTGTTTGGTTTCAACATTGTCTTCCACCGCCACGGACCCCCCCAAACCCCTCTCTCCCCCTAGTCGAGGTCCTGTTGTTCAGGGAGTAGGCTCTGCCCCTGCTGTCCATAACCGGTAGGATCTGCGAGGGTCTGACTGCTTCAAGACCTGGGCCCAGGACGGGGCCTATGCCAAAGACTCTTTATTTCTCGAGAATTATCCTACAAAATGAAAACCTTTTTGAGGATTAAAATATCATTTTCCATTCATTTTTTCAGTCTTTCTGGCAGAAATGAAGTTCTGCTTGGATGTAAAATGAGCATTAAGGAAATGCCTTGTTCACTGTGAGTAGGGATGGGTTAAGGCAGCTCATAATTTTGCCAAAAATGCATCAGGTATTTCACCCTCCACCAATAAACACTTTGTTGCATATACATAAGTTTTTCTGATTTTGGGTTGGAGCTCTCAAATGGACTGATGCCCACTGGAAACATGGACTGTGGTCTGACCAGTCAATCCTTCTTTTATGGATATTATGGAAATGATTTTTTCTTGGCTAAAGAAGAAAAGGAGAATCCAGTGACATGTGACAACAAACCGTTCATCTTGGTGCTGACCACGGTGCCTCCACACACAGATTCGTTGATCGTCTCCACCAAAACAAAAGTGGGATTTGTCACTGAAGATGACCCGCTGCCATTCTGAGTCACTCCATGACAGTCTGGCATGACACCATTGCACCCTTTGGTGACACTGATGTGGTGTTAAGGGCAGTCGTTGTATCGGTCTGCGTACATGTAGTCCTGCATCATGCGGCCATCTGCCAATGGTGCTGGCACTAACAGACTTGTGTAGGGCATCACTGCACTCTCAGTCAGGAACAGTGTTAAGTCCCATCCTTGCTTACATCTCATGCACAGTTGAGCGTGAACCTTCACATTTCTCGCAATTCACATGTCTCACAAAGTCAAACCTACCCACCAAGTTTCATTCCTATCACTTGGCTCCTTCTGGGTGCAACTATTTGTGCAACTATTCCTTTGATGATGAGTGTAAAATGTTGAGCAACATATGCTGCCTTCTAGATGCCGTTGTTGACTTGAGACCTTCTGCTGTCTTGCACAATTTATCAGCCCCCTCCACATTCATGATTGGACAGATTCTGACCTCAAGACCACTGTTGACACAATCATTTCTGGGTGGCAGGCCATTCTCAACAAAGCAGCAATGCTATCATGCTAGTTTGTATGGTGCTACAAGTGGTGTTGCTGGGGGTTTTACAAGTGTCACAGCCACTGCTAGGTTATGAGAGGTCCATCCGCACAAGTATATCCAGGAAGAGTGAGTCTTTGGTCAGAACCTGGCCATTAAGGAAGGGCTACAAAAATGGCAAACATGAATTGTATATCAACAGACGGTTTACCTGAACTTCAGCTACAAAGTGACATCATAGCCAGGAAAGGTCTGTTTCTGATGGGATTTCATATGTTTAGCACTAACTAACTCCCTTCACTTAGCTTATCTTGTGGTACGTTCTTTGACACTTGGAGAAAAGCTTATGTGTGTGTGTGTGTGTGTGTGTGTGTGTGTGTGTGGTTTTCGTCTCACTTATATGCCACCCACACGTCCTTTCACATTCACACCTACACACCCTACAAAAAGGGGTCTCAGTGTACAAGTGTGCATGTGACACCATGTGACTGTCTATGTATACACTGTTAGAAACTGATACTGGTTCCTCACATGTTTTCAAAACACTGAAGAAGTCAAGCTGACCGTTATTCTTGGGCACCCTGTCAGTTCAGGTTTTTTTATGGTCACGAGCAAAAATGCCCCATGCAAATACACAAGTGTACATTTGCCTGGGTGATAATTTTGGACGTTGAAATAGAAGGCACACCTGCACATTCTAGCAAAGTTCCTATTAACCCTTAGAAGGCTAGTGCTACTACTGTCTAAATGTTATTACAGTGTAATTACATGATTAGTTAATCGTGTAATGCATTGCATTTGCATTTAATTGATATCCTGTATTCACAGTTTTAAGGTTGCACTTTTATTTTCTCTTTTTCAGTGTCATCTGGTATATAACACAGGCATAACTATGTTAGTTAACATGTTAAAGTAGATGTTTATGTCAATATGGCATTATTAGGCCATCCATCATGACAATAACCAGTAGGTAGGGTATCATGACACTGTTATATAACGGAACAACATCTAACATCTGTCATGACAACTCCTGACAGCACATGGCATTTGCCATGACATTTATACACCAGCTGTCCAAAAAACTCTAAATTACTGCCGTGATTAATATGTTCCAGCCGGCAACGATTCTTTTAGCGTTAATTGATGCAGGGAATAGTTTTCATATCTTATACAACCATGTCAGAAGGCGTTTCCTGTGGTCATGCACTGTAAACAAAACAACAAATAAAGGTGTTTTTAAAAAGTTAGTTTCCCGGCTGCCTTAATATTTTGAGTTATTTGAACTCAACTTGAAATAATAAGTCTCAGGGCATAAAACACAGATTCTTGTTCTGTTAATTTGCTGTTTGAAATTCAATTAAATTTTAAGGCAGCCTAGATGTCACCTTTTCTTGGGTTAAAAACAGAAAAGCAAAAGTTTAAAAATCTAATGCTTAGCCAATGCTAATAACTAAAGTCATCATGCAGGAAAGCTAGCATGCCCAAAAAAAAAGTGTTATAAAAGGAACATGTCATGTTTTTAAAATGTCGACTTGCTTGTTCACCTATGAAGACAACAATATACATACACTATGTTGTAGGATACTGTTCGTAAGTCTACATGACAACTACATAATTTTGTCATGACAATTGACACAATCCTACATAAGTACCCTACACAATGTCATGCAGTCGATTTTAAATAACTTACATCAGAATTGGCTAATATCGTTGCTGTCCAAAGAAAAAAAAAAAAAAAAAAAAAAAAAGTATCTCCAAAATGGCAACTTTATAGGAGAGGGCAAAAACATCATTCAGTTTTAATGTACGTCACTGGAACCAAACTGTTTGCCAAGCACTTTTGGGTCATTCCTGTTGTTCCATACATAGTGAAATTTTCACACAATGTAAACGTCAGCTGCTGTGTTCAAAAGCAAATAAAATTAAAAATTGACTAAAGATACCTATTGCAATAAGTGATTTACAAACATTAATTAAGGGTTATGTCACGACTAGCTTATGTAGGTGTTGTGTAGCCTTATGAACATTATGATACAGTAAGCTGTAACCTAAAAATGCATTTTGAAGTTCGACAGTGGAACTAACGACTATGCTGAAGAGTGAAACATAAGAACATTTATGGAGCATAAAGATTGGACTCTGGAGCAATAAAAAAAGGTCATTTGGTCTGTCGAGACCAGATTGACCCTATCCAAAAGCAATGGCCATATCAGGCCAAGAAGGGAAGCACATAAAACAATGCACCCATCATGCATAGTGTTGACTGTACAAGCCTCTGAGGGTAGAGTTGATCTGGTGTTGCTTCCGTTGGTCAAGTCTAGGCTCAGCAACGTTATGTGGTAAGTCAGCTGGCTACATGCATCTACTCAATGACCAGGTTTTCCCATCGCTTGAATTTCTTCTTCTCTTATGCCACAGGGATATTCCAGGGTGACAGTGCCAAGATTCATCAGGCTCCGATTGTGAAAGAGTGGTTCAGAGAGCATGAGGAATCTCATTCTCACATGAGTAGGCCACCACAGGGTCCTGAACTTAACCCCATTGAAAGGATAGTCTTTGGGAAATAGATGTTGTGACGTTACATAAGGGTGTGACTTTTTCTTTGGCCAGGCACGATATGCTGAAAACAAAAACATGGCAAAAGGTGAAAGATGGTTTCAGTTTCTACAAAAACAAGTCTATGAAGAACAATAATAACAACAGTGTTTCATCCAGTTCCAAACAAATTAAGGCATCTCCTCTTCTACTCAGAAACACAAACGCAGTATGGATTGAAAGTTTAGAATGTGCACTTGCAATCCAATTCCTACACTTCCTTTCGTCAGGCTTTTGGTATCACTGGCGATAGCTGCAGCTCCTAAGGGTTAACATTCCCCATGAAAGCACCTAAGCTTACCATAATGTATGCAACATGCAAGCTGGCCGTGTACCGCTTATAGCCAACTCTGGGATTTTGGCTTGAGGAAATATTGCGAAATAATCTGAAAATAAATACGCTGCTAGTCTCATAAATTGTGTAGTATTTCATGTTATAAATGGCTGCTATCTCAGGTTAGATTTACGAGCATTTGAAGGCGCCGGATTCGTTTCATATCCTCCTGCTTTTCATATGAGTTACACAGATAAGTGGATATTTATGGCGCTACCAAGACCAGATTCTCTTTTGGCCCAGACTTCGGCCAATGCCCGGCAGATGCTCCGTCTAATTCTCTTTTCATGTACTCCATTTCTCACTCTCCTGCCCTCTCTTTCTCCCTCTCTTGCTTTTTCTTTCTCTTATGAAACAAAAAAAAAAAAGAAGAGAGGAGAAGAGATTCACACGAGTCCTTGAGGAAAGAGGAAATCCGTCAGATCATAGCATGGCACAGTGCCCCTCATGCATAAGCTCCACACACTTCAAAGTTGAGGGGATGTGGAGGCCTTATAAGGGGCATCCTGCACATTTCCTGTAAAGCTAAGCCAGGTCACGGCACACCCGGTTACAGCCGACCTGGGCCACGTTCGATGCCCCCATTCAGCCCCATGAACCCGAAGGCTTATTATTCAGCTATTAATTAAGACTTATTTTCTACTAACTATTCAGTAACCACTGTGAAACTAATCTGTAAGTTTTGGGGTTATATAGGTTCACATGGGGTTTAGCTGCTGCGAATAAGGTTGCATCTCTAAAACAGTTCAACTAATTCAATAGTTTAAATAGTTAACTTTATCAGAGATGGAAAAAAAGAGTTCTTAGGATCTGCTAATGCTAAGAATTATAGTCATCATGCTAGCATGCAGGCAAGCTAGCATCCAAAAATTACAATCTGAAAAGAGCATGTCATGCTTTTTAAATGTTGACTGGCTTGTTCACCAATGAAGACAACAATTTACATACATTTTATTGTAGGGTACCGTTCATAAGTCTACACGACACCTACATAAGCTGCGTAAGTGCCCTACACAATGTCATGAAGTCGACTTAAACTAACTTACATCAGAATTTACTAATATTGTTGCTGTCCAAAGAAAACCAAGTATCTCCAAAATGGCAACTTCACAGGAGACTCAATGGAAATGTAAGCCAATGGAACCAGACTTTTTTCAGAGCACTTTTGGGTTATTCTTATCGGTCCATTCATTGCTAATTTTTCACACAGTGTAAACAGCAGCCGCTGTGTTCAAATGATGCATAAAAGTATGCATGTTATGTCTAGCATGTGCGTATGACTAGCTTATGTAGGCATTGTGTAGCCTTATGAACAATACCATACAGTAAACTGTAACCTAAAAGGGCATAGTTCAAGGCCATCAAAGCAAACAGAAATTGCATTAACGTTAAACCATCATGGAACTCTCAGTTGTCACCAATGCTAGAAATAATTACTTTGTAAGAAGCTGGAACTGAAGACTTGAAGCTAGAGAATGCTAGAGCATGTAAATACAATTAAAATAACTCATTACTTCAAGTTTACATTACTGTATACTGTCTTACACAGTCATGTCCTCAGATTACATTGTATGCATTGCTGGACTATCGATTTACACCGATACGTTTTGTGTTGTAGTTTAGTGCATTATATGTTACTGTCTTGTTAAGCAGTGCTTAGTCAATATCCTTATTTTTACCTTTATTATAAAGTGTTCACTGTTAATTACTGCCATGACTTCACAACATTAAATAACACAGCAAATTACTGTGACACTGATGTCGAACTGTTCTGCACAGCATGATGGGATACAAGTTAAAAAGCCCTACACAAGCATGTTTAGACTTTTACATTGGCTTTATTAAACATGGTGCAAAACATGGCAAATTAATGTGACCTCTAATGTCATATAGAAATGTACAGTACATTACTTGCCTCTGAGTACCAGCTATGTTTATAGCTGTTCAGTAAAAGTTTGGAGATATTTTCATTCTGGCTTAATATTGTATGTGTACAGCAGAATACACCTATATCACAGTAATGTTGTGACATGAACAATCACAATACAAGGTTTATCTTCATAAACATCAGAAACATATCCAACATATTGTTCTATATGTTTGTATGTTTGTATAATATTCATTTTTTTTTATTTTTTATTTACATTTATACACACACACACACATAGAAACATTCACCTTTTATCCCATGCAAAACATCATAAACATTGCAGATGTCCAGACCTAATACTTCTCCAAAACCATGTCAGGAAAACATATCCTGTCCAAACACGACTTCAGTATAGTCAATCAATGATAATGACTCTAGTCTTCTAAGGCTTACCGTAACATGCAAGAAATCGGTAACTCCATAGTAACTTAATTGGGTGACCTATCTGCACCAAGTCCCCACTTGAGAGTGGGACAAAAATAGCACCTTGGTGACAAAGCATGGCTAAAGCACCACAGCCATGCATTAAAGCCTTAAGAGTTCCAGAGGAACAGAAGGGGGAAGCATGGACCCCAAGACTCATCCCAAAAGGGGCTACAGCACCTGCCAAACTGGCTGTCTCCCAGCCGAAAGATCCGCGGGGGTCATCCTCTCCCACCCTCGCCTAAAGATAAGATATGCTCATCCCAGATTGGACACGTTGAGAGAATATGTTTCCAATTTGACTTATGCCACTACTCCTCCCCTGTCTGCTCTCTCTCTCTCTCTCTCTCTCTCTCTCTCTCTCACTCTGTCTCTCTGGCTCTCTCACCCTCCCTCCGTTGGCCCCATGAGTATCACACCTGATTAATTCAGCTTTAGAGCAGGCAGCCAAATGCTTCGATCAATAAATCATTGTTTTTATGTGTCTGCAGGTAAATGAGAAGCACGTCCGTGGCTAAAAATACAGAGATCCACTCCAGCACAGCCACGCACAGATGCTTCACATTAATGCCTTCCTGAACTGGGGGAGGTTGCTTTTAGAAACTCTTTCATTTGCTTTTCTCTCCATCTTCCTCTGTTCCTCCTCCTCTCTTTGTGTCTGAGTATCAGCATATGCGTCTCTTGTGTCTACCACAGTGACATTTACATGCTACAGTCTTAAAGATAAAGAGCTATGCTATAGAAGAAACCACTTTGGGTTCTATGGATGGGTCATCAAAGGATCGTTTTTAGAAATGAGACGAGCATTTGTGAAGCTTGAGATCAAAGGTTATTCAGCAATTAAAGGATTTTCCTACAAGCCTAACAATAGTTTTTGTACCCGGCCATTGAAATATGATAGCATTGTGCATAATTTTCTTCCATTTGTGGCCAATTTGTCTTATGATTTACATTACAGTGTCTACATTTGTAAACCGTCACCCCTATACAGTTTCCACAGAGCCTATTTAGGCTTGATTCAAGGTAATCACTTATATTTAGATGAAATTAACAGTCATCATCATCATTTTGCTATGCATAGTTCAAAAAATATGTAATTACATTGTAACAATTATGTAATTACACATGTAATAATCACATTATGCATTGGCACGCACTAAATTCCAGTTGTTTCAATATTTAGATGTCAACAAATGACAAATACTTGTGTTCTTTTGTCTTTCTGTGAAACAAGACCAGAAACACTGAAAACAAGAACTTTCCATCAAATTCAGACAATAATATCTGTTTCAACTTATGAACACAAATGTGGTACACATTGCTTCAAGGAACAAGTGACAATAACAGGTATAATATTATAGCATGTGCCATCAACAAGAGTATGGGTTAACCGAGTAAGAGTTAATTCTACCTGTAGTCCGTCATTGACATTAAAGTCTCTTTGAATGGTTCTCTTATGAGCCAGAGCATTCTCATTCTGCACCTGTGTACTCATTGTGCCCGATGGCTAGCAGATGTTGGCACTGCAGAGCCTTGCATTGCTGTGGGATGTGTGGGACGCTGAGGAATGACCCATGGCACGCCAGTGTCGGCCACTTTCTTTCCACAACATGCTTTGTGCATTAAAGTCTTCCAAAAGTGGCGGAGACATTTCTCATTTCATTTGGTAATAATTACACCACAGGCCTTTCATTCATACGTCCTGACACTTTACATGGTGGTTCTGTAATAATAACACTTATATTGCTGTTGTCTTAGCTTTGTTTCTTAACATGCTCATGAATACCACTTGAAAAATAGCTCTTCAAGGCAACGGTTATATATAGCAGTGGTTCTTAAGTCGGTCCTCAAGGCAATCCACATTTTTGCTCCAACCGAACTCACAAAGCATAGAGACAGAGCAAAAATGTGGACTGTCTGAGGGTTCCCGAGAACTGCTTGGAAAACCACAGATACATAGAGCTGTGAGAATTTGACTAGCCATATAGTAACATGAAAGAATAGCTGTTATGTTGTTCTTAAAATATTTTGAAAACAAAGCTTTTATATTGAACTAAGTCACAGAACTATAATGGACCAGCTGGCTGAAAGTCCCTGAGGTCTGCTTTGAGAACCACAGATACATAGAACCATAAACATTCAAAGAATAATATGGTAAAATGAAAGAAAATCTGTTATATGGTTCTTTAAAATGTTTTAAATGTTTTACAATGGTTTTACATAGAACTAAGTCCCAGAGCCAGCTCTTTGTAATACTTTATTCCCAGATATCACATCCTTTCCCTTTTAGGAACGTTACCAACTGGAATGATAAGACCTAAGAATTTATGAATCTTAGGTCTAAAGACTCAGTGAGGAATCTAGGGATCTAGAAACCTTTCAAACCATATCATAAGTCTTCATGTATCAATGTCTCACGTACAGCCTCAAAAAGAATAGCTGACTTGATATTTAGGTTTGCTATGTTATATGCTATGTTATACTGGTGTGATGACAATAGTGCATCATTCACTCACATCCTCAGATGTTCTCTCTGAATACTCTTCCAACACGGTCATAATCATCGCCTTCATCCATGTGGGAAAGGGGCCCGAAGCACAACCAAAGCTCTTCCACCCACTTCATGCAATTACACATTTCCACCAGCGAGGTCTCCAAAACCTTAAACCGAATTTAAAATACCTATTAACTCTAAAACTGAGCATAATCTTAACAACTACTTTAACCTCAATCCAAAGCCTAAACCTAATTCTCATCCTGGCCCAAATTTGATCTATGACTGAGATATTGTTGGGAATGATTGTTGAGGGTTTAAACTCCTGTACATAATCTATAGGGAACTATAGTCTACTTGCCATATAACATGGGACAATGAATAATTTCTAGTGATGAAATTCTGTTTGACTGAAGCACACTATATATATATCACACAAATTCACAGAATTCATTAAGCTGTATCCGAGAAATGCTTGTGGTCGTGCATTAGTATCGTTTCTCGGTTGCAGGTTTGAGTGGTAGTGTTGCATTCATGCTGCTGCTGCCAGGCAAGATTAGTTTCAAGCAAATGCACTTCTGATTTAAAGCTCTAAACAGATGCTTTACACATCCACTTCTACTTCACGCATACAAAAGAGGTAAAGCAATATGTTACAAGTACAATGTGCCAAATTGTTTCAGGGTTCTTTGGAGTGATGGTGTAGAACAACTTTTTTGGTCCCTCCTTATAGGATGCTTTAGAACCATTGATTTATGCAAATTTGAAAAGACTTTTTAAGCTTAAAGAATCTCCTTAAATTGAAGTTTTTTCTAGAACTGTATGTCTAAGCCAAGATAAATCAAATAATCTTTATTGCCAAATATGTCATTTGGGCATTTGAGTATTTATAGAGATGCATTTATTAATTTATTTGTAAATAATAAAATTTGTAACGATTGCTGTTGAATAAGAACATCAGTATTGTTGTTCCATTGTGTGTCTAGGATTTTAAAGGCATAAAAGAAAAATCACTTTTTAAGATTAAAAAAGACATAAATTGCTTGTTTGCTCTTTGTTGCTATGCCTAAACCAAGCTAATGCTTTAGGGCACGCTAATGGTTGAAGTATATTATTAAAGATGCAATGCCAAAATGTATTTGTTGCATCTTCTTGCATCCTCTGATGTCTACATACACTTGAAAAAAGTGTTTTATTGGTACAATGAATTAGGTTTATTCAACCTAACAAAGGACTTTCAATCAAAGCAAATTTTTGAGTTGAGTAAAGCTTATTACGTTGCTTGTAACACATTAGAGTAATTTTTTAGGTTGCACTTTTCAAAGGGCAGAAGGTATGACTTTAGCAGGGGGCAAAAAATGCCCAGGTGCAATTTTACATGCCAGTTTACAACCCTGTGATTTTTCCTTACAATGAAACGAGCCGTTTTGCCTTTTTTGCAAAGCTCCTGCATACTTCTACTTACAGTGAGACTGCAATGGCACATATATAAGCAAAATTTTACAAAATATACCCAGACATATAAAATAAACCTCTGTGTAAAACTCTGTATGTGTAAAGTTAGGTGATCATACCATTTGGTTAGCTATGCTAGTTCATTGAGGCTTGCTAGAAGCTAAAGTTACCTAAACTAGTTACTGGCTTTTGACTTTGACCACACAACACAAAGCAGATTAAATTTAAATAATCTGTTTCAACTGGAAAACAGTGATACAATCACACGCGTGACTATTACCTAAAAGTAAAACTATACAGAGTGAAATGTACCAAGCAAACAAACAACTTTGAATTAAAGTTGTCTAAGAGCTGAAGTTGGCTCCTGTGGGAGTTAAGTTGGCTTCCCATTCGCAGCTTGTTTTGCAAATTTTCTGATCCACCTTAAATGGTGCCACAGTTACATTCTGGCACCTGTACAAGCTGTAATACAGTATTTAGGGTGGGATGGAAGATGTATTAACATGTAACCAACTTCAGTCTTGCTAAAAGATGATCAACCGCGTCTGTTGTCGGTTCGGTTCCTCAGCAAGGGTATGGAAAGTGCCGATATCCCCGGCACAAGCTGGAATGATTGATTTCTCCAGGTAGTCCACCGTTTTTGTTGCTGTTGCTCCTTTGATGCATATAAATTTTGAGCCAAGACTGTAACAGTTTAGCATTTTGACTTCAGGTTCTTTTACTGTCTTGTTTTATAAATTCTGAGGGTGGAATAACAGTGTTTGAGGTTCACAGTATGTCAAACTCTCCCAACTCAACTATGGCAGTGTAAATATAATTTTCCATTCATTGGCACTGTTTACCTTATAGAAGTCACAAAGCCATCATATAATATATGTATTAATGTATGTAATATGTAATATATAATTGTTCTCATGTGTCAGGAAAAACAGAAAACTCCTTTTCGTATGTAGTGTGTCCAAACTTTGCCATTATTATAGCTTCCATTTCTTTGGGAGGCCTGTTTTCAGAGTTTAAAAGAAATCTACAAAAGGTGTTTCTTCCAAACTTCCAAAGTTCAGTCAGACGTTGGTTGTTTATTTCAGATCTGAAGCAAGAGCAGAGCTAGGTGTTCTCTCAAAGATGAAAGCTCTGAGGACTGTTGATCTGATGGTGAGACGTTTTGGCGGTTTACCAAGTCTTGCACAGCTGTTAAGAGTCCCATCTGCTTTCTGAAACAATTCGAAGTTGTGGAAAAGCCTGCTTATTCACTTATATATCATTATTCACTTATTTATTCATTTATTCGTTTATTTAGTACCTTGACTTTCACCTCCCTGGTGCAAGCCGATTACCCAATTACAAATATCTCCTGAAAAACACACAACTACTACTTTAAAATGCTGTTTTGACTGGAAATTCAATAAGGGGGAGTTTAAACATAGGGTGGTCTTTGCTTTATGCACAGGCCTAAGTGCATTACACCACCTATAATTAGGCCATTGCTGCTGTTGTTGTTGCGTATTGTGTGCTCCCATGGTGACTAAATCAACAACCAACAAATAGCCTGATCGGTTTGAAGCTGGTATTAGGGTTCGAATATGCACTCAGCCTATGACTAAGCAAAGCAGAAATCAAAGAAAAACAAAGCCATGGTGAAACCATCTTAACTGGAGCACTCTAAAGCTAACAAACAGAACTTCTACCCAAGCAGATACTTCTCAGGTGTTCTTGTTTCAAGAGATCTTTCCCCAGCTGGCCTTGGCTTCTACCGCGAGCGCATGTTATTTTCATTTGCATCCAGCAAAGACGGCGTGTGACATATATCAAGTTGTCTTCTAGGCTGCATCTCTGTTCTCCTGATAAAGGTGGTTTCCTGTCGATGTTCCACTTTGCATGTGGAGATTGCGAAAGTGCTATCGCAGCTAAATGGGGAAGGTGCCAAAACAAAGCAGCATCAGCAGGCCGGCTTCCTTTGGTCAGCCCAATGAGGCCAGGCCAGTGTAGAAGTGGCCTTTGCTTATGACCTCTGGGCACGCTGCTGCTAATGTCTGCAGGGTCATTGACCTAGAAGTAAACATCTTGGCTATCGCTCTGTTTCTGTCTCTCTCTCTCTCTCTCCTTATCTTACGTGCTGACGCCCACTCTTCTTGCACTTATTCGTGGTGCGGAGGAAATGAAGGTGTTCTAACACAGCAGTTTGAGCTGTGGTTTTGCAAGTCTGCAGATTGTCAAACTTCTTTTTTTCCCTCTGTTTTCGTCAAAGCATCTTCATTTTTGAGAAGAAAGAAGAATGCTGAAGATTAAATATAGAAATTTTATTTAGATGGTGAAAATGCAGAATGTAGAAGAAGGTTGGACAACGATTAAGCAATAATTGAACAATCTAGCACTTTCAGCTGAACGTCTCATGGTGGTTTTTTGCTCAGATATGGGCACCGTTTTGCCAAACCCGCGATGTTTTGAGATAACCTGAACAGAGGCTTGTGATATTGATTTGAGAAAAAAATTGATTAGGATCTATAAATTCTTAAAACAACAAGAATAATCTTTGAAAACAACTCCAACTTGGCTAACTCTCAAAAAAAAAGCACTTAGTGTTCCGGAGCAGGCCAAAGAAACACGTCTCTGCGCCTCCAAAAAAACTCTAAACGGTGCACTTAATGCATGCAGTTGGCAAGTTAATCTCCAACACCATCTATGTCTTCTTGTTTGGCGTTGGTCTCTTGCTAACCGATGCTTGCTGCTAATCAATGCAAGCGTGCTAGGTCTACAGAGCCAGCATTCAGTCTCAATTGTTGCTGGTACTTGGCTCGGACTTGCCATAGAGCGGCAGTCTAGGCTCAGCTCCTGTGGTGGTCAGTTCTTTCAGAAACACATCTGGACTGTGTGTAGCAAGCCACAGCAGAATGTGAGAACATCAAGCCCCTGCCTTTCCCACCCCCCTTCCCCCACCCACTGTATTCTAGCACTACAGAACCCTAAAGAGCAGCATGGATACTGTGGGAACAGCCCAGGAGGGGATCCCAGGCAGCTAAGCCTTTCGTGGGGCATGGATAGCAAACTGGGTCCTCTCCAGAGCTCTGCTGGGGTTTCCTTTATGGAGCAACTACACAGTCATGCAAGAAAATGGAACATTTGTGACTTGTATCTGAGGGGGTGCCTGTAACAAAGTATGTAGTTTTAAGAATAGAAGCTACCAAGAAGAGTGCTCTGGCATGATGCTACACCCAAAGAACCTTTCAGGAGATGGTTCTTTGAAGAACCATTTTTGCGAAAGATTGTAAAAGAGTAAAGAACCTTTCATTCACAGCTTCGAGAATCGTTATGTTTAAGTAGTGTAGACTGAGTTGAGCATTAGCTTGAAGCACGGTAGAGCATAATCAAAAGTACAGTATCAACAGGCTAGTTTGTTAGCATCCATGCTAACATCTTCTCTGATATAGACCTGCTAGACATCCAGTATTGATGGCATTCATCCATCCTACAGCTACAGGTTCCATTGCCAGTAGTAACGCCCCAGACTTTTCGCCTCACTGAGCATTACACAACCAAATCTGTTGCCAAAGGCTGCTGGTGATAAAGCTAATCTCCAGGCTCCTTATTGTACTGATAAAGGGAAAAGACAGGCTACTTCCTTATGGCTGGGCTAGACTTCCACTGTCATGGGCCACCCAGGCAACGAAATATCCCTCAGAGACCCTTTCCAGGAGCTACCACGTGGCTCCAGGCCATTTTTAAAAGGAGGATAAAGAAGCAAAGCACACATTCCAAAGGCACAAATCACACACCACACACGCATGCACTGGAGGTGTTGTCCCGTTTGTTCGTCAGCGCTAACTCAATATCCATATGTGACTGGATCAGCGGATGGGAAATTTTCTGACCCAGAATGGTTTTGGCCTTCACAGCTGTATGCGAACAAACCCTCTGGCCCCTTCCACCACACATGCACACGCAAGTTATTGTTATTATGCAGCATATCCTTGTTTTACTGTGCGTCTCTAAGCGTTTCATTGACTCAGTGGGGAGGTGCCTGGTTGGCACAGAGCCCCTGCCCTCTGGTTCGTATCATGCTTGAGTCACTCCCGTGCTGCTGTTTACTCGGCTGGAGTTGGGCATGCTTGGAAATCAGTCCCAGACACTTTTTTTCCTGGTCATTTTTTCTCTTGTAATATTTTTCTGTTCCCCCAGATGCGTGTGAGAACACTACAATACACATGAGACAGGCCCTGGTGATGGAACCATGTTTCAGCATCAGATGAAATTTGGACGTGTCATTAGGAAGTAAGGATATATGCTGAAAGTCCTTGTAGATAATAAAGTCCATCTGTTTCTTTACGTACTTTGTTATTCCCCCTTTCACCCTCTTCTTCAACGGTCAGGATCCCCACAGGGCATTACTTGGAGGGTGGATCATTCTCAGCTGTGATGTGATGCTGACATTGTACTGGCGTGTTAGTCCACCTTGCACATGTAAAGTCAAAGATGATAATTCATCTGCTGATGCACAGTTTATGTCTTTAGTCCTACTTATGTATCCAATGTATATGTATGATTGTACACACGTACACACACACACACACGCACACATATATATATGAAACTTGGTGGGTAAGTTTGACATTATTAGACATGCGAATGATTCAAGCTTCATGCTCGGCCGCACATGTGACATAAGCAAGGATGGATCTTGTCTCTGTACCTGCCTGACTCAACAGCCATAATGGCAGAGATACAGTTAGCAAGGTTTCCCTCCAAGAGTCATCCTGTTAGTGTTAGCACCACTGGCAGACGCCTAAACGATGCAGGACTACATGCATGCAGACCGTTACGACATCTGCCCTTAACACCACGTCAACATCAACATCACCAAAGACTCCAACAGTGCCGCACCAGACTGTCATGGAGGGCCTCAGAATGGCAGCGGGTCATCTTCAGCGATGAGTCCCGCTTTTGTCTTGGTGGAGACGACCAACAAATCTTTGTGTGGAGGCACCGTGATCAGACCCAAGATGAACGGTTCATTGTCACGCGTCACACGTCCAGAAGGCCTGGTGTCACTCCACCTCCACCCCTACCACAAAGTCTGCAGGAACTGTGTGAGAATATTCAAGCTGCATGTGGTGGAGGACACCATACTGAGAGACACTACTTCTGTATGTGTAGCTCAAATTTGCCCATATCAGTCTAAATGTATCATCATTTATTGTTCCTGGTAACCTTTTATCTCCCTGCCCAATAGCATTGCAATACCACACTTCCTTCTGGATGCCACTATTCTTTTGATGATGATGTGTATATATATATATATATATATATTTTAGGTATACATTAAATACAGTGGTAAATGGCATCCATTATTTTTCATCATATTAATAATTGCTCTTATTTAATTCTCTATTTAGACTTGACAAAAGAAATTATTCCAAGATATTGTATTTAAGTTTACACCAAAGCGTATCCATTTACACTAGATCCCTTGTTAAGCTGTCTGTCTTGAGATTGGATTGCCACTGTTATAAAACAAGGCAATACGATTGTTCATTTAATTATAATTTCATTCCAAATGTTATACAATTTCCTTAGTCATTGTCTGCAGCTGAGTGTACACAGAGTGTGTGCGCGCACGCGAGTGTGTGTGTGCGCGAGTGTGTGTTGGTGTGTGCGCGCTTGTATGCGTGTGAGTGTTTGTGTGTGCACTTGTGTGCATGTGTGAGTGCGTGAGTGTGTGTGTGTGTGTGTGGTCACCATCATCTCATGACCTTAGCCTTTCTCATTCAGTACCGGCTGGATGATGCATCTACTCTGCTTAGTCATGCAAGCAATGAGCGGACAGCTTTAAAACAATTTCCAACTGGTCATAGTGGTCACTACTAAGAAGGCATGCGCCTGTGTGCCAGTGCACAGTTCTAAGTAAGTACAGCCTATTACAATAAATCAGTTAATGAGAGAAAACAAAGACAGTCGCACCAGATTAGACAGTTTATACAGTATGTAAACACATAACGGTATTATAAAAGGTGTACATGAGCTAAAAAGATTGATCTGAAGTATATATGTTGTATATATTTTGTGGTAGCATGTGATGATATAATTTGTTTTTGAAAAGCATAACAGCAGATGTAGAATGGAAAACATATCCCTTCAGGCTGGTTTTGACTGGAAATTATATAAATGAAGGGTGTTTTTGTAAAGTACTGATACTACACTGTACTATACAATACAATACAATACAATACAATACAATACGCTCTCTATTCTCAATATACACTCAACATCCCAGAAGGAATCAACTGACAGGAATGAAACTTGGTGGGTAGGTTTGACATTGTGAGACGCATGAATGATGCAAGTTTCTTGGTGGCGTGTGTAACATAAGCAAGGGCCTTATCACTGTACTGACTGACCCAACAGCCACAATTGCAGACATTGAGCCAGCAGTGCTGGCTTCCATGAGTCATCCTGTTAGTGCCAGTACAATGCAGAACTACATGCATGGAGACCATCACAACGACTGCCCTTAACACCACGTCAACATCGCCAAGGACTGCAATGGTCGTGCCAGACTGTCGTCGAGTGACTCAGAAAGGCAGCGGGTCATCTTCAGTGACGAGTCCCGCTTTTGTCTTGGTGGAGACGACCAACAAACGCAGTTCACAGTTTACAGTCACCGACATATTTAGGACTTCCAGAAGTTGGTTCCTCATGCAGAAAACGAAATTGTTACTGGTTGTCACTGCATAAATATGCTGATGTTCAGTCTAAGGCATTAGGACTAACTTAACAGGAGAGCTTGCTATGTTTACCTAGATACCAGAGAGAAAAACAACTACTCGTTTTTAGAAATTTGTTCACAAGACATTTCAATAATTCAACCATTTTGTATCCATCCAAAAATGGACAATACAACAAGAGCACTACTGTAATAAGAGTTTAAATTTAAGCATGTTTCTACTGAACAGAAATCTTAAAGACGCTACAGGCTTACACTTAACAGCTCCAACTGATGAGATGTCTGAAACAGTACATATCCTGATATACCACATATACTCTTGATGTACCACAGTCATATATTTCTGTCATATCACCCACCTGTAATATATTTAGTTGCACAAAAAAACTTCTCTTTTTAGCACAGTGAAAAAAGCTCTACACAAAAGCTCTAACAACCCTTTCGGTTTAGTGGATATTCATGATGGACAGACCAATAGAATTGATCCAAAACTGCTTAGAAATAAATTTTGTTCTATCAGCCTCTACTGCAGGTTAAGAAAGTTGTTTCATCCTCCTGCAGAGTCCATTTTGGAGGTTTTTAAGGTGGACTGCATAATTGAGTGTTAATAGTCTAGTGTCTTTATTTTATTTCACTTCAGTTTTTAGTAATAGGCTAAAAATAAAGAATTCCTTCTATGAGTAGTCGTGTCCAAACTTTTGACAGGTACTACATACTGTATATACATATATTCAGAGGCCATGAAAGGGTCTATATGTACAAAAAAGCATTTTCACTAATTGAAAGTGTGACGTTTTCTCAATAAATATCTACACTCCGTTTCTCATAAATGACCATTCTCAACAGGCTAACTCATCCATGACTCTTACGCTCTAATGGTTTGCCTGGAATGACCTGCGATTCTGGCTTGAGTAAACAAGACCACATCTTAAAGGAACAGTTACTTGTAAAATGCAATTTTGCAAATTCTTACATCAGACTTGTATAGCTAATTACCCTTTCTGCTTTTCAGCTAGTTAGCCTGTCCTCTTGCCAACTGTGTCATCAGTGTTGGCTAGCGTGTGTTTTTTTTTTTTTTTTTTAGCTAAGACCAAATGGATAAGGCTAATCATAGACACCCGTATTTATGTCCAACAAGTTTAGTTTATACTGCCAACAACGACGATGGGGGTCTGGAAACAAATACCCCATTACTAGTTTAATCAAACAGCCTCCTTTCTATTCACTGCCATTGTAACGTGAAATATCTGAGATTTGTTTGAATTCTGAGAATGCCCCTCTTCCTGTTTCTTTTGAGGAAGAAAAACCTTTAACATCTGCGAGGGCCTCCAAGCTGTCAGGTTCTTGTTGCCTCAATATAACCATATTTTTGTCCTTCCAGGAAGAGTCAAACTTCAGAAGTCCAAACTTAACTGTGTGAAGATGACATCATGTTGGTAGAGATCTTGAAGCGGGTTTAAAGGTGCAGCTCTTCATGTTTTTAACCTACATGTTTGTCAGTGTGATGGCATAACGTTGGACACCACAGTGACTTATTTTAATAGCTGAGGCCGTATTTAGTAACAGTTGGTCTGGGTTGCTCAAGAGGCTACAGTGGAATATGTGACACTTAAGTTACACTTGAATAAAGATCTGAAGTTTTAAACACTCAAAATTTGAAACTGGCAGGATGTAAGAACACCACTTTCATTATGATCGCACTTCTTGCCAGGTCCTTACTTTACATTACTTTGCCGTTTAATACTTGTTTTAATATTCTAGGAATGTAAGTATTTCACAAGTGTTGCTTGTTTAGTGGGCAACAAGCAACCTAAGTCACTTAGTTGGGTTGAAACATTCTGAAAGGTCTGTTAATGTGGGATTTGGACATTTTAAGATGTATTTTATTTTAGTCAACATACATTTGTCATCAAAAGAATAGTTGCATCCAGAAGGAAGTGTGGGATTGCAGTGCTATTGGGAAGGAAGATAAAGGTTACCAGGAACAATAAATGATGATACATTTAGACTGATATGATCAATATTTATTGAGCTACACATACAGAAGTAGTGACTCTCCATATGGTGTTGGGCCACCATGTTTGCTAACGCAACATGCCAGACATCTTGGCATGGAGTTGTAGAGGTTCTTAATGGTGTCCTGCAATAGTCCATCCCATTTATAAATATTTGTTTACATTTTGTTAGTGAAATGGTAATTTTTTTTTTTTAAAGGGAAAAAGAATGTAAAAAGTTAAAATATAAAAATATGTTTTTTCATTGGTTGAGTTCCATATTTTGGACTGGCGGCCTGTCCAGGGTGTTTCCTGTCTTCAGCTCAGTGGGCACTGGGATGGACTCCAGCAGCAAGGCTCTCGATTCTCTAGTTCATGTAATGACATTTACAAACAGTTACCATGTTTACACATGGTAATCACAATGCCTGTTGCTATTGCTGAATACAATGCAAAGGAAATGGAAAGATGAAAGTCTTATTCTCCATCTTTGGTCAAAAAGCTCTCAGCTTGTAACCGTATGGAGAAATAAAAAACTCTATGGCCGTTATTTGTCTGTAGGAAAAAGAAAATGTCCTCAGCCACTCAAAATGGAAAAAAAAAAATCCTGATGCAACGCAAAACACTTTTCAAGCCTTCATGAGTCACTGTGGAAAGGGGACTGGTAGGCACTCTGCATGTTTTCTCTTCAATTCTTTATCTTTCATTTGCCACAAGTGGTACAGCCTGTTCTTTTTTAAGGTCCTGACAGTGTTTGAATTTCAGGCCAGTCACACTTTTTAGCTATAAATGGTAAACCATGGGCACCCACAGAGGTGGCGTCAGCTAAAATGACTGCAGCACATTGAGAGATATGAACAGAACTGGATGCTTTGACCCCTACTGGTGTCAAGGCAGAAATGGAAAGGCAAAGGAAAGCTATTTTACATTTTGGCCAAGGCTTTTGTCAGTTTGTAGACAAACATGGAATGTCAATCAAAAGGTATTTTAATTGATTACAGATCCATAGAATGTATTGGAAGCAATGGTTTTCTTGCAAAACAATAGGTACCATGCTTTTGTCTCTTTAATGAAGATTTTTTTCCTCAACTGAACCACCAAAGAGGCGCTAGAATGAATGTAGTTTGTTAGTTAGTTAGTCTGTTTGTTTGTTAGTTAGTGCTTAATCCGCTAGTTATATTGTTATTCCAATAAACAGTTACTAAATATCATGACTTCATAATACAGTAATAAAACAGTAGAAGGGATTCTCAAACTTTGCTATAAATAATATGCTAAAGGTTGTAGTTGTACTCTATTGTATGCAATTGTTGTACAATATTCTATTATAGTTATATTTCTCAAGTTATATATCAGATACTTAATAACTTATCTTACAGTAATGCAGTAGAAGCAACTCTGAAAATCTACTAGCTAGATACCGTTACCTAGCTAATATACTAAAGGTTCTAGCTATCCTAGAACCAACTATGGTAGATACAGTATATATTTAAGTGTCTTTGCTTCTGGCTTTTTATTTGATTGTTCTTTTTTAAAAGATTAGGTTATGAAAAGGTACACATATGTACTTTTTCCTGGAGAAACCCTGTTTAGGGTACATTTACATTGTTTGTACATTAGTGAAATAAAAAAGTACATGTACAGGCATTTTTTATTATAGTGCAGCTATAGTATAGTATAGTATAGTATAGCTCTAGTAAACTGCTAGCTGATATAGAATATCTGAATATATATGTTTCAAAGTCTACTCCAAGTTAAAAATACAGTATTAGTAGACAAGATTTACTTTATCACATGAACAATGGCCAACGCTTGCAGCGAGTTGACAGTATTTGCTATGACTTGTGTCTGAAATAAATTCTGAGCAGCAGTTGATATGGGACAACATGAGATATGTATGGAAGAGGTCTATCAACAGACAAAATATCCTTAGAAATGATTTGACTGAAAGTGCTTTTTGAAATTGACATGATCAAAGACATTTTCATGAAATACAGTAGTTTAACTGACAAAAAAAGCAGTAGTGAGTTGATTTTCCATGGGAAATGCAAAGGTGTCATTTTGACCCATTCACAAGACCAGAGTGTTTCGGTTGATAGAAGTAATAGCCAAGAAATATGGAAGTGAAATTTTAAAGGAATACATTGTGTTTTAAAGAATTAAATGCTTTGATTGACATGACATTAACAATCAAACACTATTTAGTCAATTTGACCCTGTTTATAAATACATGTACATTTTTCTAATACTGAAGTTGCCTTCATTTATTGGCATTTACTGTCAGGATGCAAGTTATGTTTTTATTTTCAAGTCAAGGCTAAATGTTTGTCTTTTTGTTCTTCTGGAATTCATCAATTATAGATAAATATCCTGAGGCTGGGCCCCCTACCAGTAAAACAACCGCTGAGAAAACCAACTGTAAACCAAAACAAAGAAAAATACAGCAGCAAGTATCAAGCTTTTGGCTTTTGGATACAGCATGGGCGTTTGTATCCCAGCTTGAGTCCCATCTGAGCTGCTTTGGGAGATGCTAACAGCATCCTTTTGCTGGTAAAGGTTTGTAATTGTCGCCATTCAAAAAAATATTTTTCGGTGTGGAAGAAATTCAGTTACACATGGTCAAAGTTATTTACTCCACAGATTATTCATGTTTGGTGTGTAAAGACCTTTAGGCTTCACATGTCCAAGAACAGAAAACAAGAAACTGCTGCACTGTGCTGTTTCAGAGCTCAGTTTTTTTTTTAAATAAAGCTTTAAAGCCAAAAAAATGACACCATCAGTTGGACGCTACACAAATATGCCTGTAAACCTACCGAACTGAGCCAGACCTCCTTTCGTAACTTTCATTTTTTTAGCCTGTCATGCAGCACTTGGTAGCTGTCAAACAACATCAGCTAGCCCATTACGTGGGTTAGAAAATGTTCAGATATTTTCGTAGTGCTTTTTGTGTTACATTATATTATAAAAACAAGCAAAACTGACAGGCTACATTGTTTATTGTATTACATTTGTTTGCATGTTGAAGGTCTGGTCGGTTAAACCTTGTGGACCGTAGAAGCTTTTGCGGTTGGTTGTGTGGGCCATGACTTAGAAAAGGTTGGGAACGTCTACATTATACAAATGGTGTGATTTGATTTGAACTGAATGCATAGCAAAATGACAATCATTGAAATAGCTGATCTGTAAGGATTCATTCATAAAGGTATGGCAATCAAATCATTGCAGTGTATTCCTTTGTAATTCTCTATGACGATCATCAACAGTACAAGAGGCGTTCCTGTTCTTGGAAAACCTGCAGTGGAGGAAATGGAAAGAAAGAGTGCAGATAAGATGACAGCTCATCAGCTTCTTTCTGTTGGAAAGGTCCAAGATTAAAGACTTATGTAAAGTACTTTTACTGATCACATGTACTACATGATTGGATTGGGAGGGTGGGGGATCTGGGTGGCATAAGAAGAAGGTACTTTAGCAGTACAAGTACATTAGATAGGGTCAAAAGTTCAACTAACATTAAACTATAATAGGGTTTATGAGCACCGTTCAACTGACGGGAACCTTCTACAATGTTAAGGAAGCTCCTAAAAAAGACCAGTTGAGCCACAGGACCTTTGTCACCGCTTACATCACTACATTGTTTTTAGCTAAGCCCACAGGCTTGTTTTAGCTAAACCCACATATCCCAACTTTGACTGGAATAGGACTACACAAAGTGCATGCTGCTTATTATGATTAGGTTGATCAGTTGATTGTTGCATTATTGTTGGATAAACATTCAATCAATTCCATGGTAATAAGGCTAAAGAACTGGTTAACTGGCCACTGGCTGAGCTGCACTGATATGTTACTTTGATAAATGGCACAGCTGTAATTACATTTTACTACTTTGTAAAATATGCTAATGTCAAAGGTGTACACTTTGCTTCCTCTCCTTTATACACATAATTTACTTATTAGTTACATAGTAATTACATGATAATTAATAGTAATAGTTAAGTTGGTAAGTAAAAGTCCATAGCAGTTATTGAATCATTGTCCTAAGATGAATAACTGAATAATAATCCTCCACTTTAAGATATTAACAGCTACTTAATCTGTAAAAAGACTCAGGCTGGATCTGAATAGAAAGTCAAGGTGAATAAGAGCTATTATTTTTTTTCCTTTCCATTCCGTATTTGAGTAATTCCATACCAAATGTCTGAGTAAAACATGCCATTAGGGAGGCTCTCTGGGCTAGCGGAATGTTTTAACTGATTTGTGGGGGTGGTGAAAGTAGGAGGCTAATAGGCTAATTTTTAGATGGATGGAAATCTGAGTCTGAGGAATAGAGACAAACAAGAATTTTGTCTTTAAACTTGGTACGGAATGTGCAGATCTAACTGATCTCATGAAATGACTTTTGGCAAAAGTGGCATCCTATGAAAATGCTAAATTTAAAGTCACTGAGCTCTTTAGATGATACGTAGATGATACACCTGTTACCAATGGTCATGGCTAAGACACCTGAACTGATTAATCAGGAAGGTTGTCCACATACATTTTGGACATATAATCAATCAACCAATCAGTCAATCTGTCTACCCATCTATCTATCTAAATAAGCTAGCTGCCTGGTTATCATTAATGATATAAGGTTTGACTGGCTGTGGTTCTACTCACTCAACACTTGCTATCTGTCATTATCAGCACAAGATCTTCAAACATTAACATAAACATTAATCAGTTTCTGTCATCATTGCCCTGCTCTGGGTGTCTTACTAATATTGAAACCCACCATAATCCGGCACGCATTCTGCATTTCTCAGCAAACCTCATTAACCCCTTCAACTGCAGGTTTGTTATTCAGTCATTTGTCTTAATCTGTAACCACTACAAATAACATGGAACTGATATGTAAATTACGTAGTTATGAAAATGAAGAAGTGAATGTCTCATATGGTGACATGAGTGACTCCATTTTTGTCATTTTTCTTGTTCTTATTTAAACAGAATTTGAAAATGCCAGCCGACCTTTACTAAATCAAGTAAATCAAGTCATATTTTAAATGTTTGTGAAAATGATGTAATTTGGGTCATTGTAGAGAAACTTACAGACACTGGTTTCTTTACAGTGGTGGTGATAGGAACCAGGCATCAATGTCTACAATGCAAATTTTATTTACTACCTAAAACCACCAGAGAACTGCCGGTTCTATATTGTGGTGTTGACTTAAAGGGACTTAAAGGGTCTTTTATTGAATGCATCAGCAGAGGAGAGCCAGCAGCACTACTACCACCACCAACCACACACTTGTACACCTCTCTCTAAGCACATCATCTATAATTACACGTCTCTCCCATTGTGAGTGTGGCACTTCCGAGAGACTTTGCATATAGCCGCTCTGCATGGCCACAGCTCCCACGCCATCATGAGCCAGTTGTGTATACGCTAGAGCTCGGGCTGTTGGTCTTAGCCATCCATACAGCTGATGCCTGCTCTCAGCGTCACTGGAGGGTCATAGCCAGTGCCCCCAGGCCTGCATGTTGCTCTACAAGCAGGTTCACGTGGCTGGTTGCCATTCCATGCATCCTCACTGCCACCTGAAGCTCATCGTTTCCTTCCTTTTAGCTCCACTCCATTGACTTCCTGTCCATTACAAGATCCACTTTAAAGAACTTTTATTTCTCTTTAAAGCATTGCATGGGAAAATACCGTTGTATATTAATGACTTACTCTGCCCATATTCTGCCCATATTCGGAATCTGAGCGCCTTTTCAGTCGCAGCACTGAAGCTATGGAACAGTCTTCCTCTGGATATTAGGCCTGCTCCATCTCTTTCAAATTTCACGTCCAGACTTAAAACATATCTTTTTACCATGACTGTTTGATTTCATGTGCAGGTTTTGTTTTGCTCTGTTTTATCTTACTTGTTTTATGTTTTAATAGTTTTATTTTTACGTACTTAGCAGTCCTGAGGTGAGCTCAGTTTGTCCACCCTATTGCCTTGTAGTTCTGATTAGCGCCATTAGTCCTGCAAAGTTATAAGGTCTTGTTACAGCATCAACACATGCTGTTTACAAGTCAAACTGCAACAAAGTTTTAAAAATTGTATCATATTCTCAGCCATGAAAAATGAAAGTCTGATCTGACCTTACTGTGGCTTTACTAGTCAGGCACACTTTGTCACTGTGTAATTTTCATGTTCATTCTCCTTGTGAGATCAACTTCTACACAGTCTCCAAACAATTGAAAGATGCAATGACTTTTTTAGGGGGGGTGGGTGATGGTCGGGGGGGGGGGTGGTTTATTGTCCTACATACCCACTCCCCCTCCACCACCACCACCAAAAACAAGAGCAGCTTTTCAACATGCCAGCATCAGATCCTCAAAGCATCTTGAAAGAGGTAAAAAAGAAACACGGCAGCAACATCAGAGAAGAATCCCCATGGCAGCTCCAGCCCTTGTGTGTTTGTGTAAGCCCATGGTGATTCAGCGGGGCTTTAGCTGTGAATATTTACGGAAAGTACCTGTTATTATTAGCCGGCGTTGCTGTTTGTTTGCTCGGCATGGTTGAAAGTCATGCGAAGTGAAGCCACACAAGGGAAAGTGGTTTCAAGGCGGGTTTTGAATGGAGCTGAGGTGATGGGAGAGAGAGAGAGAGAGAGAAAGAGGGAAAGAAAGAGAGAGAGAGAGAGAGAGAGAGAGAGAGAGATGACCCTGGCCCTGATGGCTTGGAGATGGCGTGGGAGAGCGTGCTTACAGCAGCAGTTTGGTGGTCTTGCTGTGAGTGTGTGTAGCCGGACCCTCCCACCTCCCTCGCAATCCACTTTAAACATTTACATGTTACCCGGGCAGCCTCTTTACCCAAACCTTCCACTTAACCTACGCATTCGTTCTGGGACTCGTCCCATCCATCCCTCATTCTCAGATTACGTCCAAGATAGGAGTAGGAGTCCATTGTCTAGAGTCTCCCTCAAACGTTTGCGCACACCCTTTCAAATTGCAGTTTTTCCCCCCTCACTGTTATTTTTTAATAGAGCAATAAATAAAAAAATAATAATTAAAAACATTCATCTTAATGTTTATCAAACTGTCATTCTTGATATTAAGAGCAGATCTGGCAGAAATAATGACTTGATCGATTTATTTGGTCCCACGATATATTTAGTACAAGTTTAGTAACAAGTAAGAAACAAGTAACTGTGTAGTTACACATTAACAATACATGNCATTCATCTTAATGTTTATCAAACTGTCATTCTTGATATTAAGAGCAGATCTGGCAGAAATAATGACTTGATCGATTTATTTGGTCCCACGATATATTTAGTACAAGTAATAACTGTGTAGTTACACATTAACAATACATGTAACAACATGTATTCATTGTTATGGCATTGTTATTGTTACAGCAGTACAAGCTTATGGTTGCTCCAACTCAGTTGAACAATAGAGCAGGTGAATGGCCTTTTCTAAGACACGCCCCATGTTAAACGGTGCCAAAAGTCAGAAGCAAAAGAGCAGTTCCAGAAGTATGGCAAAATGAGTAATGTATTTATATCAGAATGAGCGGAAATAAATAATCTTTTTGTACTGTCCTTATTTTTTTATTTGCATCATATTTTGGAGACTTCACATTTTGCTTGTGGACTTTATTATTTTACTTGGTTAAATTTGGCACCAAAATTTACCCCATATCAGTGGACCATCAAAATGATTTTGATGCTGTTATTTTCATATAAACTTGGCATAATTTTGCTATAAACCATTCTGGAAAAGTCTTATTGTTTACTGTTTTGCACATTTAGAATTACATGAAAGACAATATGCTGTTACAACTATCAAGCAACACTTGTGTACTTACAAGAGTACTAAAAAGGGGAGTGAACACACATCTGGAAGTGTGGGATTGCAATGCTATTGGGAGGGAAGATAAAGCTTTACCAGGAACAATAAATGATGATAAATTTAGAATGATGTGGGCAATATTTATTGAGCTAAATATACAGAAATAGTGTCTCTCAGTATGACGTCATGCATACACCTCGGCATGGAGTTGTAGAGGATTCGACTGGTGTCCTGTGACTATCCATCCCATGCAACTTGAATATTCTCACACAGTTCCTGCAGATTTTGCAGTTGGGGTGGAGGTGGAGTGACACCAGGCCTTCTGAACATGTGACGCATGACAACAAACCATTCATCTTGGCACTGAACACGATGCCTCCACACACTCATTGTTCATCTCCATCAAGACAAAGGCGGGACTCGTCACTGAAGACGACCTGCTGCCATTCTGAGTAACTCCATGACAGTCTGGTACAACACCATTGCAGTCTTTGGTGATGTTGACGTGGTGTTAAGGGCAGTCGTTGTAACTGTCTGCGTGCATGTAGTCCTGTGTCGTGCAGCTGTCTGCCAATGGTGCTGGCACTAACAGGATGACTCATGGAGGGCAGCACTGCTCGTTGAATGTCCGCAATCAAGGCTGTACAGTCAGTCAGATACAGTGATAAGGCCCATCCTTGCTTACGCCACATGCATAGCCGAGCATGAAACTTGAATCATTCGCATGTTTCACAATGTCAAATCTACCCACCAAGTTTCATTCCTGTCAGTCATTTCCTTCTGGGTGCAGCTATTTCTGCAACCATTTTTGATGATGATTGCATATAGCTAAAACAAGATACACAGCATTTTACAAAGAAAAGAACTTTGTTTTGGGTCCAATTTGGGCTAATAAGACATATCCCTATATTTTACATTTTAATATTTCATATTAAACCTGATTTGGAAACTGACATGGATCATTTGTGTTGTAAAAGATTTTGTAAGGCCATATCCAAACCTCCAACAGACAGTCCAGCACTACAGCATTTGCTAACTTGCCAGCTTTGAATTATGCATCAAGATGTGCATGTGAATAATGACCTGTCTCAGTTTGCCGCTTTCCTTTTTTCCAAATCATCCATGGTCAGTCCTCTCAAACCCTTTGTTCATGCGTTTCCCACAGATAAGCTGCTTCTCACACCACTTAGTCTACCATCTTTCTCCACAACATGCAGCACTCAACAGCATTTGAAGCACATTAGGTTGAGTTTTACGTCAGCCCAGATGTGATACGCTACACTGTTTTCTATAAACCTTCGAAGAGGGGATGAGAATCACAGTTACAGCCAAGCGGGGGATCAGAAAGTCCACTGGGCGAATCCCAGGCTGAGTTCTCTGATGAAGACCCTTGAGGAGTGGGCTGTTAGGATTGGGGAGCGGGGGTCTCTTAGGAGAAACTGTGATTGGAAGCAGATGTTGGCCAGTGAGGGTGGAGGTAGAGCGGAGGCGGGATGAGGGGGGTTGAGGGGTTTCGGAAAATTCTCAGGCCTCAGCCTTCACTTTCTGGGCCCTGTCCCTCTTAGCCAATCAGGGCCCGGCGCCGGCTCACTGGAAGGGCGTTTGAAGCACCCCAATTGGACAAGAAGCTTTACGTGGGTGCAGGGAGCAGATGGTCCTGGGAAAAGGGCGCTGACTCCCAGCCGGCGCGCTGTAAAAGAGAAGTGAAAACACTCCAAGCAGCAACTGGACATGGACCAGATTCTGGACTAATCCAGCTGCGTGCGCACACACACACACACACACACACACACAGTTCAGCATGCACTTGTACAAACAGAGCAAACATATGCCTGGAATTGCAGTTACTGGACAGCTGAGATACTCCAGGACTTGACACTGTCCCAGCCTTGTTCCAGTTTGGGGACACCTTGCTCGGTGGTCCCCCTTTCCTGCTCCAACAATCGTGATCTAACTAATCTGCTATTTAAAAAGCCCTGCTTGTGTTTGAGAGAGTAAAACAGTCAAATTTGCAAGGCAAATGCACCCCACACTGTCATAAAAAAAGAGTAATCATAAGGGACATTCTTGTTTGCCAGTGCACAATGTCAATGGTCATAAGGCTTATGGTCTAAGTGTGTGCCTGAGTTTCTCTCAGTGGAAATGTGCAAATTTATATCTTTTTCATAGCCTAATGTTTTAATGGGTGCTGGACTCAGAATCAGTACCATTGACCCAACTTTTAATGTCACTGGAATGATCATACCTAGTTACTACTATTACCAATATTAGCATATGATTAAATAGAGAGCTTAGTAGATTATAAGTTGCACAAATAATTGCATCCAGGAGGAATCAACTGACAGGAATGAAACTTGGTGGGTAGGTTTGACATAGTGAGACATGCCAATGTTCGGACATTCAGCGAGCAGTGATGCCCTTCATCAGTCATCATGTTAGTGCCAGCACCACTGGCAGACGGTTGCATGACACAGGACTTATGACAACTGAGACCTTATGACAACTGCTCAACGTGCCAACATGGTGTTAGACTGCAATGATGTCATGCCAGACTGTCATGGAGTGACGTACAATGGAGTCATCTTCAGTGACGAGTCCTACTTTTGTGCTGATGGAGACGACCTATGAACCTGTGTGTGGAGCCACTGTGACCAGCACCAAGATGAACGGTTTGATTTCATGTACGTCCAGAAGACCTGGTTCCCTCCACCCCCACCACAAAATCCACAGGACATGCATGAGAATAATCAAGCTACATGGGATGGATTATCACAGGACACCATTAGGAACCTCTACAACTCCATGCCGAGACATCTGGCCTGATGTTTCAGCTTGGTCCTATAAAGGTAGCTAGTTTTAAAAGCACATATTTGCATGAAACCTCTCAAATCTGAACTCGATTTGTAGCTTGTCTCTCTTATCAAACATGGAGAAACTAATTCTGTATTATTTAAATGTATTAATTTAAATTTAAATTAAATTAAGAACAAGAAATTTATCATCAGTTATTGTTCCTGGTAACCTTTATTTTCCTTCCCAATAGCATTGCAATCACACACTTCCTTCTGGGTGCAACTATTCTTTTGATGATGATTGCATTTTAAATAAATAGCTGATTTATGCTAATAAACATTTTGGGGCACTTACTTAACCCTATGGAGCCGAGGACCTTGCCAGCTTTCCATTATGAGAACAGTCAACTTGATTAAATCTGCCTCCAGAAGACCTACAGTTCAAGCATGTCCATCTTGACAATTTGCCAACATTTAGAGCTTCCCATGTGCTACTATATTTCCTATCACTTTATATAAGATGCACAAGGTTTCCTTTACTGTTGGATGCACGGTGACTTGGGGAAATTGTTTTTAATTTGTTTCGTTATTCATTAATTCATTAATTAATTCACTCATTTTCTAAGCCGTTTATCCTTCTGGACCCCCGGCAGTGCTGGAGCCTATCCCAGCTCTCACTGGGCATAAGGCAGGAAACACCCTGGACAGGTCGCCAGTCCATCACAGAGTGGTTTGTTTAATTAGAGTAACTATAAAATCCTATATACAATTTCTATTCATTTGTTTGTTCATAAATGTATTTGGTGAAGCACTAAATAAAAGACTACAGATTTCAGACTTTCTTTACAGGCCAAATACACTGCATAAACAGCAGATCTGAGAAACTGGCAGAATAAATGACAGAAAGAGTCATGTCTCTCTTAAAAGTCTAATAACTGTGAAGTGACAGTGGGGACCAAACCCGTCAAAAACGAAGTCAATTAGTCTACAAAAGGTGGCAGGGTGTCAGACTTTTGAGAAACAATGCATAAAAGACAGACAATAGAGTCGAAGTGTCTATGCAAACACAGTGCCTTTGTAAAAACATCAAGAATTGCATTACTGATGGAGGCATGGCTGGCACAGCACACAGTCTCTCTGTAGGACAATAGTAGGATAATCAGACCATTCAGCAGGCACTCCACATTGACTGCTGTCAAATAATAAATACAGCAGAGGCCCTCCCTGTCTTCCTGACCCTCGGCCTGGCTCTGCGGACCTCGTCATTTCGCCTTTCATTGTGTCTGTCTCTCCTGTCACCACAAGAGCCGTTGTCCTGGCAAAAAACAACCAAAAAAAAAATCAATCAGCATTCCTAATGGAAAGCCCACATTACCATCTGAAGTTGGTTCATTTCCCATCCCAGAATGCCAGGTCTCCAGTTCCTGGCCCCTCATGAATACAGCAAAGGCCGCTCTAGAGGAGGTTCTGGGGGTTCCCTCCCAGGTTCGGCAACACATTACCAGAGGGCTGAAGGAGTGTAATAAAAATGCAAATCAAAGCTAACGCTGGAGGAGCCCCCACACTCCAAGCCCGACCCCTATAAACCTCTGAAATACACTTCCCACCTGTGGCCATATCTGGGCCAAAATGTCTTAGCTCCATCTCAGAGTAAAAGAAAGAGGAAAAGAGAGAGATCCTGAGTTGACTCTTACTTTAGTGTGTTGGTGGGGGACGACAAAAATATCAGTTTTGAAGAGTCTGCTGATTTGTTACCATTAAAAATGATGAGAAAAGCTCCTAAAAGGTCAGGCTTTTGTTGGTTTGTGTCAAAGTTCTCAGAAGCTCCTCAGGATGCAAGCAGGAGATCTTCAGGGTTGCGAGTTGTTTGCCAGTCATTGCCAATTCCCACCTGTTACCTTGGTCTCCCTCTATTGCACCATGCTACTACTCCTTTGAAGGTGTGGGCTAAAAATGTGCCTTCTCTGAGAAATGTAAAGCCAGCCATCGCATTGCATCAATCTCCCACTCATGTTATGCTACTTCACAGCTGACCATGATTGGAGAGAGTGATGCCTAATTCTGTTATGTGTGCTAGCATTTGTTCATCTTCTACACCTCATAACCTTCCATGTGGCGGGGGGTGCTGGAGCCTATCCCAGCGCTCATTAAATGGAAGGCAGGAACCACCCTGGACAGGCCACCAGTCCCTCACGGACTAGCAGATACAGAGACATACACATTCACACCTAGGGGCCAATTTGGCATCTCCAATTCATCTGACTGTATGTGTTTGGACTGTGAGAGGAAACCAGAACACCAAGGTTAAATCCAGACAGACACAGAAAGAACATGCAAACTCCACCCAAAAAGGACCATGGATGCCGTGACTGGAAATTGAACCCAAGCACTTCTTGCTGTGAGGGGACAGTGCTACCCACTTCACCATTGTGCCTATGTGCTAACAAACACTCAACATTATGACAGAGAATAGTGGCAGAGGAAATTGGGTCATTGCTTCTAGAGCAGTCAGCCAGTAATAGCAAGACAGAACCCTGACACACCAAGCCAACTCTTGGATATCAGTGTTAAACACCATGGTCAACTGTCAACCATAGTCTTAGCAATGCGTCCTACACTGTTGGCACTAGCAATCTCTAATTTAGCAAACTGGTGCACAAGAACAGAAGAACAGAAGCAAAACAAGCAAACTGTGTAGGCTAGGCTATGTTGCCTTTGACTTCTCTGTCGTTTTTTTGATTACAAATACAGTAAACAGTAGTTTTGCAGTGTTTTCAAGAATAACAGTGGAAGCCAGTTGAATATAGTTGGTCAGTCTTGACTGGCACTAGTTCTGGTATGCCTGGTCAGGACCTATCAGACCAGGGGTGCAACAACTCCAGTCTTGGCCACCGTAGTATGGTATTTTATCTACTCAAACACAACCACTAAACATGGCAATAAACAGATGAGTTGAACCAAATGTGATTGAGCTCCAAAATCACAAATTGAGCTAGCCTCCCAGTGGTTGTGCACTCCTGTCTTGGACAGTTCCACAAACATTATACTACTGTAATTACAGCCTCAATTTAAAATCAGGCAATGCTGTTGCTGGTCTGCAGGTTTTGTGGAAATTGGAGTCAGAGAGAATGGAGAAAATGCACAGGTTCCAATTTTTTGCCTCCCAAATTAGTTTCAGGCCAATGGGAATATACACTCATCAAAAGAATAGTTGTACAAATAGCTGCATCCAGAAGGAATCAGTGCCAGCACCATTGGCAGATGGCAGGACTACATGCACGCAGACCGTTAAGACGACTGCCTTTATCAACATTGCCAAAGACTGCAATGGTGTCATGCCAGACTGTCATGGAGTAACTCAGAATGGCAGTGGGTCATTTTCAGTGACAAGTCCCACGTTTGTTTTGGTGGAGACGATCAACGAATCTGTGTGTGGAGGCGCTGTGGTCAGCGCCAAGATGAACGGTTTGTTGTCATGCAACACATGTCCAGAAGGCCTGACATCCCTCCACTTCCACCATTAGAACACAATCTGCAGGAACTGTGTGAGAATATTCAAGCTGCATGGGACGGATGTTCACAGGACACCATTAGGAACCTCTACAACTTCATGCTGACATGTTGGGTTAGCAAACATGGCGGCCCGATGCCATACTGATAGATACTACTTCTGTAAGTGTATCTGAATAAATATTGCCCATATCAGTATAAATTTATCATCATTTATTGTTCCTGGTAACCTTTATCTTCCTTCCCAGTAGCACTGCAATCCCACACTTCCTTGGGTGCAGCTTTTCTTTTGAGGACAAGTGTCTATAAAATGATAGAAAGAAAAAAAAAAAAGTGAAAAAACACAGTCATGCCTGACACCAAGTCCACTGGGAGTGTAGGGCTCAGAGGGCTTAATGAAGTCCAAAGAAACCTCTGATCTCTGGCTGCTATTGACCAAAACCATGTTCCAGCACTCTGGACAATGAACCCAGAATAGACTTCAGGCCATAAGTAGACTGAGTGCGCAGAACCGAGAGGTGGGGGGACGGGGTGGGTCAGGTCATATTTCATAAGCTGCAGCGTAATGGAACCATGGCGCAGAGCTTAATGTGCGTCATGAGGCTGATCGCTCTCTCTGAGTCTTTGCGCAGGCTCATGCAGAAAGCCGCAAGTTTGACCTGAACCCTGGAAGGTTATTTTGTCATGTACCATTTTTAGCATCATGGATGTAGAAACTTTTAGGGAGTCTTCATTATAGTAACGAATTTAGTTTTTGGTTTAAGTTGTGATAAGTTCAGGTTTATACAGTATGTATATTTAGAAACGTAGCTGATTTTACTAATCTTACAGGCCAATGGCTCCTTGAATGAATGGCTATTTCATTGTAGCTAACAAAAAAGGGCAAATTGTAAGAGATAAAGTCCACATAAAATTGCAATGGTCATTTTTAAGTTTCTTGTTGGTGCTGGTCATGCTAAGCGCAATTCATTATTGCATACCATCTAAACGACAAAGTTCCTGGTTTCCTAGAATGTTTGACTGATTTATTTGAATCTTTGATTTTTTTTTTTTGATGACATCACTATGCATCATGATGTCCAATTCAAGTTGGCTTTATTAACCAAAACTTAACAGGGCACAAATGTAAGATGGTGAAGGACATTGCAAACAAAGAACCCAAGTTAGAAGTTCTATTGTGTACATTAAATGAGTTTTAAAGGTAGACCATTCACTTTCTCAGGGGACAGAAACAGAGACAGATTTTACTGCTTTAGAAACAAAACATCTTCATTGCTTTTGGTCATTTTTTAGTTTTTTGACAAGCGGTGAAAAGGCATGCTGCCCTAGACAACACTGTCCAAATTGTCATGATGAATGGACCAAAATATACACTCCAAAATGACTTGGGAGGACAGAAGTGTAGTGTAATTGACTTACGTTAAAAGAAAGAGGTTTTTTCCTTCTCCTGTAATCATACAACAGTGATACTTTCTTCCAGCAGCAGCAATTTATACCTTTTATTATTTAACAAGTTAAAATGAGAATTATTCAATTATTACTTACACCTCATCTTGACTCCAGGTTTATCTTGACTCAGTACAATAGGGTACAGTGATAGTTCTAAAGTACCCTTGAGGGTACCACTCCAGTTAGTAATCTTGTACCCAGAGAGCTATCATTGCTTGAGAGTGTATAGCCCAGAATTAGCATGATGTTACTTGAATTATGCAAATCATGATTATGATTATTCACTTTCAGTCATTGTCAGCACCATCAGTATTACAGTCTGTTATGTCATTCCCGTGGGTAAAAGTAGAAAGCTACATCTTTTGTAGACAATGTTTGTGGTGTTTGTATGGTCTCTGTAATGTGTAGTTAAACTCTTCAGGGCCTTTTCAGAGCAAACTCTGAACTAGAAGTGAAGTTTTCTTCAGCAGTTCAGAGATGAACGTTGTTTTCCTGCACTCGGAGTGAAGATTTTCAGGCATTTTGGGTGGATACAGCGTGCTCTGGCTGATGGGACATGAGGCAGCTGGAACCCGCCAGCCTTTAGCATAAATATTTGGGCTGAGACTCAACACAGCAGGCACTCTACTGCAGGATGATTCGAGCATGCGTGTGCGCGTACATGCATGCCTGAATGAGTGTATCTGTATGTGACCGTCAATGCTGGGTGCACCTTGGTACAAAGGAGTGTAACACGTAATGTCAATTCTTATAATCACTTTACAGTTACTGACTTAATAGGCAGCATAAGCAGGTGGGTCCCCGCTGGCTGTAAGGGAGCCCTCCCCCACCCCCAACAACTTCTGTGTTATTATTGTACCACTATGTTGCCTAATGTGCTTGAGTGAGGAGGTAGAGCAGCTCATTGATCATGCCTCAGAAAAGAACATGCACATCTGGAGCTGGCAAACAAGATGAGGGGAAAACGTTTCAGGATTTCTTTTGTGGTGAACAACAAAAAGTAGGAGTTGTCCACCAGGGGTTCTGTGTAATGAAGCAGGCTTTCTGACTTTCTGATCCTGGTTAAAAGCATGCCATATATATGATACACAATACATGAGGAAGGCTCGACAAAGACATGACACCATTTAAAACTATAGCAAGTCAAGCATTTATGACGGTTAAATCCTACAGTGAGGCCACGGCCATCACGGGGAGATCCAGCTAAGCTTCAGGTTAGCTGTATAAGCTAGAAACACTGCGTTGGGAGACATTCTCCTGGGTAGAGAATAGCCCAAACAAGCATCCTATCCTCAGTATTACACAGTAAGCCAGTTCTAAACATATATGCTGTAATTTGGACAGTTTTTGGTAGTCATTGTTATTGTAACAAAGAACTTCCAGAAAGCTTGTTGGAATCAAGTGCCGGTTTATTAACAGACACACAGAAACATTAACAGGAACATGCCAGGTCAAAACCTTCAGATTAGTCCAAGAAAACCAGACAAACCAAAACGTGGGCCAAATCTCAATAGTCTGAATGTGCAAACAAGAGGTCATACCTAACCAGCAAAACAGAAAACTCAACACTCAGAATTGTGCAAAAAAAAAAAAAAAAACACCAGAGAAAACTTCACAAAGTCTACAACTGAGGTTTATATACCATACAAAATGGTCAACACAGGAAACGTGTGACTACCAATTAGATTCCTAGTGATAGTGACCTCTGGTGGTGTGGAGGGGAATTGGCGGCAGAAGTGACATTATTATTTATATAGATTTTACACTCATCATCAAAAGAATATTTGCACCAAAGGTTGCACCCAGAAGGAATCAACCAACAGGAATGAAACTTGGTGGGTAGGTTTGACATCGTGAGAAAGCTCAGATCATGCTCAGCCGTGCATGTGATGTAAGCAAAGATGAGCCTTATCGCTCTACTGACAAAATTGCAGATATTCAGTGAGCAGTGATGCCCTCCATAACTCATCCTGTTAGTGCCATCACCACTGGGAGATGGCTGCACGACGCAGGACTACATGCATGTAGACCATTACCTTCGTACACCACGTCAACGTCGCCAAAGACTGCAATGGTCTTGTACCAGACTGTCATAGAGTGACTCAGAATGGCAGCAGGTCATCTTCAGCAGGCCCGCTTTCGTCTTGGTGATGACCAACAAATCTGTGTGTGGAGGCACTGTGGTCAGTGCCATGATGAACGGTTTGTTGTCACGTGACACAGGTCCAGAAGGCCTGGTGTCACTCCACCTCCACCCCTACTGCACCATCTGCAGGAACTGTGTGAGAATATTTAAACTGCATGGGATGGATTATCACAGGACACCATTAGGAACCTCTACAACTCCATGCTGAGACGTCTGGCATGCTGTGCTAGCAAACATGGCGACCTGACGCCATACTGAGAGACACTACTTCTGTATGTGTAGCTCATTAAATATTGGCCGTATCAGTCTATCAGTCATCATTTATCGTGCCTGGTAACCTTTATCTTCCTTCTTAATAGAATTGCAATCCCACACTTCCTTTGAGGTGCAACTTTTTTCTTGATGATGAGTAGATATATACTGTATATACACCTTAACTATATGTTCTGAGGCTTCAGCCACAACTGTTGCTAGCATGAGTACTTAGCATACCATAAATATAGAATCAATAGCATAGCCATGCGATCTCTACAGATGCATTGACAGTAGAATGGATTGTACTGAAGATTTCAGTGGCTTTATAGTGGCACTGTCACAGGATGCCACTTTTGCCACAAGCCAGTTGATGAAATTTCTGCCCTCCCTCAGTAAGTGTAAGTGCTATTATTATCAAATGGAAGTGTCTTCAAGCAACAACAGCTCAGCCACGAAGCATTACACTGGATAAACTCGCCGAAGCATGTGATGTGTAAACATTAAATATCCTCTGTCACAGAGAGCAACAGTACAAGATCTGTGCATCAGGAGCTTCATGAAATGTGTTTCCATGGCAGAGCAGCTGCAAACAAGCATAGGAGTACTATGAGCAATGCCAAGCATTGGTTGGTGAGGTGTAAAGCATGCCACCAGGGAAATGAAAATGGCTTCTCTGGAGTCAGGAGTTATGCTTACCTGTCTGGTAGTCTGATGAATAAATTTGGGTTTGGCAGATGCCTGGAGAAGGTTTCCAACCGGAATGCATAGTAGCAACAGTAAAGTTTGGTGGAGGAGGGATAATTGTCTGGAGCTGTGTTTCAGGATTTGGACCACGTTAGGTCCAGTGAAGGGTGATGTTAGCGCTGCAGCAGACATTTTAGACCACTATATGGTTTTAGCTTTGGGGTGTTTTGGAGGTTTTGGCTTTGGGGTGTCCCTGATCACAAAGCGAGATCCATAAAGACATGGTTTGTTGAGTTTGATGTGGAGGAACTCCGGAGGCCAGCACAGAGCTCTGACCACAACAGCACTGAACAACTCGGGTATAAAATGGAAGGTTGATTGTAAGCCAGACCTTCTTATCCAACATCAGTTCTTGACCTTGCAAATGTTGTTTTTCCTGAATGGGCACAAATTCCCACAGGCAAACACCAAAACCTTGTGGAAAGACTTCCCAGGGGAACGTAGGCTGTTACAGCTGTAAAGAGGGGGCCCACAGTTCTGGAGTGGGATGTCTAACAAGCTAATATGGGTGCAATGGCTAGGCGTCCACATATTCTTGGCCATACAGTGTGTATGTCACTTTTTGGACGTGTTTGCTAGTTTGAGCATTACGTACCATCTGATTCACCTTTAGGTCCATCCCAGAGTGCAGCAGCTTGTATGCTCTATAGTTGACCCTGTGATTTTAGCCCTCTTGTGCAAATATTTATCTCCTCTGTTGGGATCTTGGTAAAACTAAAGCTATTTCCACTCACTGCAATGGTGAATTTCTTTGTCACTAAAGTGCTTCTAATCTGTAGTACCATTTGCAAGCAATACTTACCACTGATGCCAGCAATATATCAGCAATTCAGCAAATTGCTCCGGACCCAGCCTTTACTCATAGGTGTATTTATAATGAACATTGTAGCAATTTTTATAGTTGGTTTGTTCTTTCAAAACACTGAAAAATAATCTATAGATACACTGAAGCTGAAGTAGATTCTATTAAATGGGGGAAAAAATCAGTTTTTTAGTGTCAAATTTGTGACAAATTAGACAAAGGCTAACTAATTAGCATTGCTCAATCCTACGGAATAGACACAAATAAACCAATAAACCATACATGTGTTAGCTGAACCATTACCAAAGTGCTATAGTCTTAAACAGTTCCGACTTAACTCCTACTCAGTCAGCCAAACCCCGCATATACAGTATAAGCCTATATATTGCATGTACCACATGACGTTATGTAGCATCAAATGTCAAATGTTGCGACTTCGTGTTCTCCAGCACATTTGCATGCCTTTTAGGCTGCAGTGCGATAGTGAGTTAAGGAGTTAAGCTGCTGTAAATGCTCGAGCAGAAGGGTTATATGAACTCGGTGTACCTGCGGCTTTGTTGGTACCAACAGTCGGGGATTTCAAAGGGTAATTTACATATCTTGCTGAGGAAAGTTTCCATTGCATTTGGGTGCAGAAAAAAGAACCCAACAAAAAAAAAAAAAATATGTGCAAGAGCGCGAAGGCGTGTCACACCTGCTGGAGTTAGATGCTTTCCTCTGACTAACTAACACACACACACACACACTCCAAACTCATGCAATAACTAAGACAGATCGTTGAGATCATTCATAGTCTTAAATCCTAAAATAACCTCCAACAGTTCAATTCAAACTTTGTTTAGATTATTTTATTTCTTTAAAGGTGAAGTTGAAAGACTTTCCCTCATTAAAAAAAAGACACGTTTTCAGGTCACTGCCGAAACACAAAAGAGTTTTAGTCTATGGATGGAGCCTTGTTTTAGCCACACCACTGCATCCCCTACAAATTCATGTCCATACTGAGAGACGTTACTTCTGTATGTGTAGCTCAATAAATATTGCCCATATCAGTCTAAATGTATCATCATTTATTGTCCCTGGTGACCTTTATCAAATGCATCAAATGCAGCTACCAATTCGACTTAAAGCATGTAAAACCATTTGGAAACAGGACAGTATGTTATCGCTACAGGCGTGCTCTGCTAGTCTAAGTATATAGTCATTATCGTAGTTTCTGTGAGAAGAGTGTGGGCTGAACGCCTGCTGTTGGTGTATGCGTATGATGAAACTGAAGGTCAGGAAAGTAAAGACAGGAGTAGAACCACCTGCCCAGACTGCTGCCAAATGATGCATTCACTAACTGTACAGAGAACGTGAGCGAACTTTGCGTGAGAGTGTGGTCAGTGGTAGGCGAAGAGGAAGGCCTCAGTTGTCAATCAGCTCCTTTACAAAAGTCAGTGCTTTCTGGTTTCTAGATTTGGAGCATGTTAGCCAGCCAGCTGCACTGCTTCAGAGGATTAAACAGAATGAGAAAGAGGGAAAGAAAGAGGGAGAGAGAGAGAGAGAGAGACTACAGTGAGAAGATAAGCCTGGTGTGTTTTTTATTTAGACATGAGGAATTTATTGGAGCCTGGGGTTATGAACATATGAATGGACTCACTGTGCCTGTTTTAGACCACTGACATCATCGGGATCGCCAGGGTGACTTGGATGTTAAAGAAGGGCAGCAAATGAGCAAGGCTTGTCCCTTAGGTCCTGTCCCATGTCTCTGGCCATGGGGACAAATATGGGACGGTTCTGGACAAGGGCTCCTCACTTTTGGAGAGCTATCGCGCTACACCATTCACAGCAGGGTTGGATAGTCAGATATTTAAGTTTGCTATTGTTCCATTTGTCCTGAAAGATTCATACCAAGCAAAATAACTGCCGGTATTTTCAGAGGATTAGACGCCAACTGGGCAGCAAATAACATGGCTGGATATTGCGGTGCTCCACTGTTGGTCCATTCATCCTGAAATGTTGTTGGTATAATAGGCTAGCATCTTCTAGTGATGCATAAGCAAATGTCCAGGTAATACCTAGAGCCTTTGAATCTGGAACTTAGATCAAGCTTCAGGTCCTGGTAGTTAACTGAACTCCTGATGTAACTGACTGTCCTGGGAGTCAAATAGATGACAACATCTAGCAATGGTAATTCGATTCAGGGTCCAGATTTGAAGACTAACACCATTCCAAACTAGTTTGCACTTTACTTTTGTGCTATTAACTTACACTAATCATCAAAAGAATAGTTCCACCCAGAAGTGTGGGATTGCAATGCTATCTAGAAGGAAGGAAGATAAAGGTTACCAGGAACAATAAATGGTGATAGATTTAGACTGATATGGGCAATATTAATCAATATTTATTGAGCTACACATACAGAAGTAGTGTCCCTCAGTATGGCATCGGGCCGCCTTGTTTGCTAACACAACATGCCAGACATCTCAGGATGGAGTTGTAGAGGTTCCTAATGGTGCCCTGAGATAATCCATCCCATGCAGCTTGAATATTCTCACACACTTCCTGCAGATTTTGCGATAGGGGTGGAGGTGGAGTGACACCAGGCCTACTGGACGTGTGACGCGTGACAACAACCTGGCACTAGCCATGGTGCCTCCACACACGGACTCGCTGGTCATCTCTACCAAGACCGAAGCAGGACTCTTCACTGAAGATGACCTGCTGCCATTCTGAGTCACTCTCCATGGCAGTCTGGCACGACACCATTGCAGTCTTTGGCGATGTTGATGTTGATGATAAGGCCCGTCCTCACTTACGTCACATGTGCGGCCGAGTGTGAAACTTGAATCATTCACATGTCTCACAATGTAAAACCTACGCAACAAGTTTCATGCCTGTTGGTTGATCCCTTCTGTTCGGTTGATTCCTATTCTTTTGCTGATGAGTGTGTAATATAACCTGTAAACTGATTACTGTCTTTTTTGCTGTAACTGTAAGGGAATATAGTTACCTTTTTTTGTATTCTGGTTATGTGCCGTCATTACATGTATTCCGTTACTACCCAACCCTGCATTTAGGAAGTTTATCTTCTCCTCCAGCATCTTATCTCAGCTTAGCAAGTGAACCTACTCAATCAAAGTCAACCATCAACAGTCATGTCTGTTAACAAGAACACGCCCATACGTGCACAGCTGAAATATTGTTAAGAATGTATGTTTTTTGCAGCTGTTCTTGCAGATGTGAAATAGGTCAACTAAAGCGTGATAAATTGCAAGACAGGGATATTATGAGAGTGCTTTGTAGACACGCTTTACCCAGGAACTGAATACTCAGTCCTTTTTGGCATGGCATCCCAGCCTTGAAATCTTGTAACTAACTGCCAAATTTAATCAGGTGTTGAGCTGGATATAAGGGTTTCCATGAATTGAGCTGGATGCTGTTGCATTCCCTGCTCAGTCATGCCTGATCTAACTAATGAAGCCATAGATGCGTTATTGACTTGAACCTGGTAAAGGTAAGAAATAGTAAAGAAACAGAATGCAGCACTTGCGTGCACTTGCGTTTGCAAATGCAAGGTGAAAAAAGAAGGCCATGTAACAATCAAAGTTCATTGCTGTAACTTCAAAGGCCAAGATCAAAACCAAAAAAGAACCAGGCTACTGAAGAACAGGTCAAAGTCACAGTCAGAAAACCAAAACTAATGAGGCAACCCATCTCAGCCAACATGCAGGAGACATAGAGTTTGGCTATGATTGAGGAGTTTGGACGTTCTGAATGAAAAACAGAGAAAACAGGTGAAAATAATGAAGGAAGGAACATCACGGGGCCATTCATCAGGAGAATGATGAAGCTGAGTGCCGGAGCCTTTATGGAGCAAAGCAGTCCAAAAAGTCCTATACGCAAGAAGGTAAAATGGGATAGCATGGGATAGCAGTATGTCAATTATGGAGGCGTTACCTCAGGGGACAGCTTGGAAACACCTACACCTGTTGTGAGGGGTCATCTTGCGAGTGAGACTGACTACTGGAAAGCACGCTTGCAGCAAGGCGATGGGAATTATTGGAGTTTGAATGAGGCCTGATAGTGGGTGCCAGATGGATGGTTGTGCTGGCATTTAAAATTCCTTGATCCACAGTGCCACGTGTCGACCGGGAATACATCATGGAAAGCTTTGCACCCCACAGTGGACAGCACAGTGGCCGCCTTAATGATCACGACTGGCAACATGTGGCTAGAATTGTCTGTGCACAAAAACAGACAACTTAGAAATCACATCCACACTCAATGCAGGAGGACCCACATGCATATCCCGCAGGTCAGTGCAGCGTTCTTTAGCTTCCATGGGATATGGGAAAAGAGGACTAACCAGAGCACCTCTGTTAACACCACGACATGAGACACAGCACCTCACCTGGGTTCGTGAGGTTGGTAACTGGACCCCAGAGGTCCGATGAGTCACAGTATCACCACTGTGTGTGGTGCAGGCCTCATGAAGCCATGTACCCCAGATGTCAACAAGCCACTGTGCAGGCTGGTGGTGGTTCCATACTGGTGAGTGGGGTGCGGTCTCATGACATGGGTTCGGTCCAATGGTCTACCTAAACACATCATTGTGCCTGCTACGTTTCACTGCTTAGTGACAATTTGCAGCCCTTCATGAACATATAATGGACTAGGCCCTAGCTGCCTAGAATTGGTTCGAGGAGCGTTCTGGAGGGCTGTGATGAATGGTGTGGCCGGCACGTTCCCCCGGCATGAGCCCAGTGGAGGCATTTCACTATCATGCCTTGTTTAAACTCCATGAGCACTCTGGCCAATGTTCAACCTCACGAAGAAACACCTCACTGCTTATATGTTCCCAAGCCGTCCCCTGAGGTAACGCCACTTCACAATCACTTTACATACTTACAATACTTTTCAGACCCTTAGCCGGTTGGCTAACTACATGATAACTTGGGCTGCATTCCACTGCTCATCGAAGGGTTGTATACACCGTTCGAGTGCTTGTTTGCAGACACACTCACCACATGGAGGTCCGGAGAATACATATCCTGCTTTTTATTTGCTGTGTTAAAAAGCACTTATCTCTAATAGTATACTGCTAGTTATACGTTATACGTCACATCTCATAAACTCATCATCTCATGTGTAAGTTTGTGAAAACGTTGTTGGGCGTTTGAGCTCACTTACAAATGGGACAATGGGTACTTCCCAGTACGCACCATTAGTCACTCTTCATAACATGAGCTAAAGCTTTATTGTGCTCATATATGAAATTGCGTTGGATTAGGGCTACGGCCAGGGTTTGAAAAGCACCTTCTTGCCTATATATTAACATATCTATTTACAAACCATATGCATTCAAAACATGCATCAACGTAGGTATAAAATGGAAGCTCTGCTTAATATCCTCATTGATTTAGGCCTAGTTTACCTGTGACACTTCAGTGTATCTAAAACTATCCTTTGGTTTTGCCATAGGTAGAGTCTTCATATATTTAGCCTACTTAAGCATGCCATTTGGTGGGTTAGAGAACGGTGCTAAGCTCAACACTATGCTAACTCTCTTCAGGTAAAGCTAACCTAAAGTCAGCTCTGCTCATATGCTCTGTCAAGGAACAGAAAAGGGATGTTACTAAGGCAATGTCTTGTTTGAAATGCTGTTTCAAATATATTACAACTAAATATAGCTGGTAGGCTGTGTTGTGGGTGATGATTAGCAATGAGAAGACACCAGTGTCACATTTAAACTCTGGTTTATATTAAACTCAACCACAGATCCGCCGCAGAGTCTGCAGAGCCGTGCGCGCAAGCGTCTAGGTGACAAATGCATGCGTAAGCAAAATCTTAGCTGTTGGTGCTTGTTTGTGTTTATGTGAGTGAGTGTGCATGTGCAAACGCGTAAGCGCTTTGCGTGTACGCGTTTTCTGCGTGCACATCTGCGTGCGCAGCTTGGGTTTTTTTTCAAAGAAATAAGAGACAGGCGTTTTTGTTTTCACGTACATTTTATAACGTAACAATTTTAAAGTACAATAAGAAATAGAAGCTACCGTTTATAAAACTCTCCAGCAGAACTTAATGATGGGCCAGCATCAGCCTTTTCTCTATATAACCGTATAAGCAGACAGGTCTTTAAATTTCATATCAACTTTCTTTTTTTTCTGTATATAAAAAAAAAAACAACAAAAACAAACAAACAAAAAAAACCCCAAGAAAACTCGCTACATTTGGTCCTGCGCTACCTCAGTTTTCCCATGAAAGCACCAGCTGTCTGCATCTCATATTTCAAAGTTTATAAAATATAAATTATTGAAAAATATTCAAATGTTTGTGAACTAAATACATTAAAATTCTCATTTAACAAAGGATAAAAAAAACAAACACTATAAATTGTACAAAAAAAAAAACCCCAAAAACAAACAAGGAACGACTGGAAAGAAAAGAAAAAGGTTTCCTCGTTAATGGTTTTGTGATATGCCCTCATCACAAAGTTTATGCACGTGTGAATCCAAAACCTCTTGATACATACACCCACCAACGTTAGGCTTGATATTTAACATGATCTCTGTTCAGTGAAGGAAAAAGAAAAAGAAAGTAACATAATACCACATGACATTCTCTGATGATATGAAGTATCATTGAAGGAAACAAGTAAGAATATGAGTGAATATCTTCCCACATAGCTTCTCTTCCAGATGGACCAACCACAATGACACTCGCCCAGAAGATATCTCGTCGGCCCGCACTGCTTGTCTAGGTGTGTCTAGCTCATGCACACTCTGCGTTACCTGACCGGTTCATTCTTGGTAACCGACTTCATTCATGTATAATTAACCGACTTCGTTTGCTCTGTTCGGTTCACGATAACGGATAACCGAAAAAAGGGATCAAGCTAATAGATGTCCGCTCTATCCTCCGGCAGCACGGATGAGCTCTGAAGCTTTCGGCTCCGGGACCTCACATGAGTTTGAATGTTATTACTGCTTTGACCGTGGCTTATTTGTTCAATCTGGGTCTTTTAATAAAGAGTTATGAAACGCAATCTGTACAAATAGACAGTTTCTGAAACTGCCCTGTTAAGACGGCACAGCGTTCCACCACTGTAAACAATAACATTTGTTTTTTTTCCTAGATGATACTTCTTGACTTTGGCTTTCCCACAAGGCCCTTGTGTACTGAGCTCTTCCCACACAGGAACACTGACTGCTGCGGCTGAAAAACAAAGCCGGCAACATGAAGCAGACGGCCTGAACTGCTTCATGCAGTTACCGTGTTAAGAAGCTGGACTAAAGGACAAAGAAAAACTGCAATCTTTACACGTTATCTCTTCTCACTGCGCCTTTATCTTCGGTTCCTGCACACTAAAGCTCCTTGCTAATGCTAAATGAATATACCACTCGCATAATGCAACAGCAATGATATCATCTGTTACTTTCTTTAACACAACATCACGACAAAACGATCATATTGTCCTGAAAACAGTCAAAAGCCGCTCCCTACTTTCTTGAGCCATCTAGAATACTGAAACGTTCCTTGCGCATACTGATCCTCAAAGTATATCGTGCATTCCAGTGGTCAATCTCTCCTGCTCCCTGCTCCAGGCTGAGCAATTCAGCATGGCTAAGCCAGACAAAACATGGCTTACATCTTTGCAGCGTTTAGTCTTTTCTCCGCAAACTAAAGCAGATTCAGTCACAACAGGACAGCCTGTCTCCAGCTACTCAAAAGAAGCGAGAGAATCACCCAGTTAAATGACAATTCCAATGTTCTGACTTTACACGCTCTTCACTCTACTCGTGACAGGCGGTGAAACTACAGGCATGCTTTTAGAACATCTGCCACTCTAGGGGAAAGATCTATCACAAAATAACAGAGAACAAAGAAAGACGCAGAGGTAAGAGGCCAAGTGTCAAAACAGACTTAAACTAAGGCAAGAGATGCTTGAAGTCCTTTGTCCGAATGTAAGAGGTTAGAAAAAAAAAAAAAAAAAGGCAGTTATGAGGCGTGCAGTGCTCGACAGCTGCCTGTGTCGCGCTCGGTTAAAACCGAAACACTTCTGCTCATAAACCGAAGGCGGGGTGTGTTCGCAAGCCTGCCACCGTTGAGCAGAAAACGGCTACTTTCGGTTGTGTCTGTTACCCATTCTCGGTTTGAGTGCGAAGCAGCCCTTCTAAATGAACTGTATGAGTTGAAAACACACACACAGAAAAAAAACCTCTTCTAAAACAGTCTAGTATCGTCTGCTGACCGAGTCAGAGATTTCAGTTGTGAGTTGTGTGCAAAAAAGGGAAAACCATCTTTGACCTTACCAAAGCAGGGTGGGGTTACTTGAATCGATTTGGCAAGATCAACCCTTCATCTTACATATATGAGCCATAAAACTCAAGAAATAATACTGGCACAAACATGTTATCAGAAAAAGAAATAAAAAAATAAAATACTTTTTTTTTTTTGTTTGCTTGTTTGCTTGTTTTGTTAACTTCTGCGGTCCGTCTGAGAACTCTGTCCGTGCCTTACGCAAGGGGGACAGTGACAGTGAGTAACTTGATAGTAAATTTTTCTCTGAAGTTCCTTTTCTCTCTAATTTTGGCAATGTTATTTAATAACAGGAACTTCCCATCCATACAATGTCCACTTTAGGAATGAGTCCTTCATTCTTTCCCTGGTCCCTCCCCTTCTCTAGCAGTCTGTTGTTGGCGCTGCTGGGTCGAAAAAACGGCGGCTCTGCTCGAAACTCCCAGTTTTTTTTCTTCTTCCCGTTCTGAGCTGCATATGGATACAATACACATTCACACTACAGACTAAGGAACTTTGGTAAAAGTTTTGTTTTGGAATGCTTCCTTTTTGCGATGGCTGCAGTCATGAGCTCAAATACAAAAAAAAAACTGGACCACGACTAGGTATTAAGACAGGATGTGACTGGACCCAAACTGGACACCCAATGGTTACCAGGGCGAATGAGGGATTTCAAAAAAACGTCTCTCCTGGCCCGGGTCCACCTGGTTAGGTTTTGTCTCACTCGTCCGTGTCGGGTTTGACGTCCAGCATGGCGTGGAGCTCCTCGGGTGTGTAGCCCAGCAGGCTTTTCAAGTCGCACACAAAGCGGTAAACGTAGCGCTTGCCGGACGTCTTGTGGATGATGTTTTTGTCGTAGTAGTAGCGCAGGCCACGGCTCAGCTTTTCATAGTTCATCTTGGGCTTGTTCTTTCTCTTGCCCCATCTCCGTGCCACCTGCAGGACAGGGAGGACAGTGTTAATCATGCACATAAATGTAAAGCCGCAGACATAATGGTATCTTAGGATGTACAGTGGGGTCCAGAAGACTGAAGAAATATGCAAGATTCTGTACAATTTGTAGGTCACTATTCACAAGTAGGCATATTTGTGACATTGGGGATATTAAGGCCTTTGTACAAATAGGTCAGAATTTGTCTTAGTCTTCTAATCTCTAAGCCTGTGTTCAAATGACTCTCATGTGGATATGATCTACTCAGCAGAGGTTTGAGGAGGAACTTGCACAAGTCAGGTTCACTACACTGAAACTGATTTCTTTTCACTGATTGTTTTCAACATATAGTAAATATGAAAACAAGAAACTCCTTTTCCCAGATGAATTCTGGCCCTTAGTGTATGTATACTGACCGAAGAAATCATGTATAATTAGTTATCTACTAAGTTCTAACTGAACTGCCAAATCTTTTAGTTTCATGCCAGATTATGCTGGCAGTGGGCACTGATAAATTGTGCTGGTGTGCTGATAATAGTCTCCATTGAAAGCCCAACTTTGTCCAGTTCTACGCTTAATCTGTCTGGATCCTTAAGCAAACAAAAGTTCCATTGTCAGTGTAGACTGATATCTTTTCTGCAGTCTGACCCCCCCTGTCTAGCCTTCATGAGGACTGTGCTGGGTGCTGCCCTTGTGACCTCTCACCTCATCAGGGTCGGAGAGTTTGAACTCCCAGCCGTCTCCTGTCCAGCTGATGAACGACTGGCAGGATTTATCCGTAAGGAGCTCCAGCAAAAACTGCCACAGTTGGATGGGTCCGCTACCTGCACCAATAGGTACAAAAATACCACATTAGGACTGAAGGGGACACAATGCAATCATAAAGAACTGAACAACTATGGTATTCATAATGATCCAGTGTCTTGTGCTGGTACAGCGCACTTATGTGTGGTAATGCCCAATGGATTTTTTCATGTACTCTGCCTAAAACAGTATGGAAAGACTGAAGGCTGGGAAAGACACAAGGCCCCCAGTATTCACACTGTCCCATTGTGTCCTGTGGCTTGTCAAGATTTTGACTCTTAATGTGAATTCCACTCCACTGACATCACCATGGACTAAAAATATGAGGTATGAAAGTGTATGAGTGAGCGTGTTACTGTAGGACTACTGTGTGCGTGTGTGTCTCTGTGTGTATGTATGTGTGCACAGGGCAGTGTGAGTGTGTGGGTGTGAGAAAGCTCAGCCGTTGATGGCCCATTGCAGTGAGGGGCCAACTTTTCCGACTTTCTCAACAGCTTATGTGTCATTACACTAGAGGGACCGCATTGTAAAGCAAAGTGCTGTTTTATGTTTGTTTTTTGTTTTTATCTTTTTTGAGCGCCATTTTTAGTGTGAATTTAAAACGCTTTGAAGCAATGCGCCATCTTTCAGGCAAAAATGGCACTCTGGTTTGAGACCGTCAATGTGCTGAACTCTTAATCTCTGCATAGTTTGTTCTGTGATTGGTCGGCTGCACAAGGCGGGTTTCTAGCAGTGTTTAGATGTGCACACGTATGCAGAATTAGCAGCCATTTTAAAGCAAGCTGAATTTTGTCCTTATTTTTGTCCCCTCGTACAGAAAACTGCACAGTCATCCAGTATCACAAATCACCTCACAAACGAGTCTGTCTGAAGTTAACTAACAACTCACAGTTTGAGGCAAGAATGTGATGGTTTAGTCATGCGATCTGAGTGTTAGCAACATTAGCCGCAAAGCTCCAATAAACAACCATACTAATGAAGCAAACATGTCTGGGTTGATTTTCAATAGAGGAGAGTCACTTAAACCTGGTTTTTAAGCCAAATCAAGTAAATGCATGTAACACTGCATTGCCTGGGTGCTTGCTGACCGACAGAATGAGATCTCTTGTGCCATGTTTGTGCTGTAGCGTGCTCAGAGCATGTAGGCTGAGGAGGAGGCCTCTGCTTCTGCACCAAGCTCAATAAGACTCCTTTCATCTTTGCGGTTTGTGCATTAAGATGAACCAACACTTCACACCTGCTTCAAAGCCAACAAGCGGCAACCGAGGAGAGAGACAGAGAGGGTGGAGGAGAGAGTCTCTGACAGTCAACAGCTCTCAGAAGAAACATCTTCCTGATGAGAGAGACATTGTTTGTACATTCGGCTAAAAATATATTCGCTGATCGTACATCAGAATAAGCCCGTTGATGCCAGAGCTTGATTTTGTTTGCAAATGACTGCTGCAAAGTTAGCGAGAAAGCTTTTAGGGGAATGGCTTTTAGTTTCCTGATTCACCCTGTCTTTTTCTAGCTTCCAAATGATAAAGACTCTTAATGACTTGATAATTCTCTTTTTGCTATGACGTATGCACTAGTAGGACCACACCTAGACCCCTGCTCCCATGTCTTTTAACCGAAGGCGGAGTCTATGGAGTAGTTCGGAACAGTTAAATGTAGCCTTAGACTGAGGGCAGCAGCGTTAAATGTTAAAAAGGAAAAAGAGAATGAGAAAAAAAAAACAGGTTATGTTGATGACTTTGTGCTGCGGTACTGTGGTCATGTCGTTCTCTTCAAAGACATGATGCACTTGTACTCATGTTTGTGATTTGGAAACGTGAAACGAGAAAAACCTCAAAGCTCAGGCAAAAGGCTGTTTTTATCACTCCCTCGCCTTATCAACCCCCTCATCTCCACACGCCAGGACTGAGCGCGCCCAGCTAGCACTGTGGCTTCCAGAGCTATAAACAGCCATTTCAGACCATTATATAAATGCCTATTAGACGAGTCTGCAGCTCTCTCTCTCTCTCTCTCTCTCTCTCCTTCATACATAAAAAATACTCAGACATTCTTCTCCATTACATAAAGACCTGAGTTTATGGGAGCTAATGATGCAAGCATTCCCTAGTTTAGCTGAGAGTTTGTATTTAAGATTGGCGCTAATGGCCGCCAGTGAGAAAGTTCATTCATGCTGGTGTTTTTTATTTTCTCTGTATCTCTTCCCTGCGTTTCCATGGTTTATCATAATCAGCCATGAAATGCTACTGCTACAGCAAGTAGGTGGAAAAGTGAGAACATTTAGCGACACTTTTCGGCAAACTGTAGGGCATTTTCACCCTTTAGGGTTTCTAATTAAATGTGTGTTTTCAGTGTTCAATGTTCTGTGTCACCTAGACTACTCATGCAGTCCTTATATGACTTAACCTGGAGAAGCTTTAACAATGCCGCCGGAAAATGATTTTGCACGCTAAGCCGCTCGCATTTAGCGGACTCCAGCTTACTAAAAGTGACTTATGTGACTTAAAATAGCATTAAAAAACCTGGAAACTGTGGTGCGGGTGTTGTGACAGCCGTGTCTGTAGGTTTAAAAGCCGTGTCTTTGTGCGCGTTTTTGTAGCACCAGTTCAGAAAGCCTCCCAGAGATCGAGCGATAAAGAGACTCTCAGGTTAAGTGCACGGAGCTGCTATCATTTTGTGCTGCACCCTCCGTTGCCAAGACGACCTGGGAAATGGGTTGAGATGCGGGCCGCAGATAAGCCCGCGCACATGAAAAATGAGGAGATGGAGAGTAAGGTGCATGGAAGAAGAGCGAGAGAGAGAGAGTCATGTCTGCTTTGTTGTTTTTGGGTGCTGTGAATTGCTCGAGCAAATAGCATGCTCACATGCGGGCTGGCTGGAGCAACAATGCCAGCAACAAAGAAAAAACAATTAAGTAGAGCTTGCAAGCATTTCACAAAGGTGCCACTGTGGTTACGAAACTGGTGCAAGGTGCTGCTCCTCCGGATCCAGAGATGGCCTCGTCCTACTAAGTGCGCTCGCTTGTAGATTTTGATCCAAGCTTGTTCATTTCACTGTCTCATCCCTTGCTTCCTTGCCATTTTAGAAAAGATATTGCGATTCTGTTTTTTGTGGTTCTGCAACTGTTGCGTTGATATGCATTTACTTATCTGTGTACTCCAGATATTCCTGATGTTTAGTCACCATATGAGTAATTGCAATTGAATTGTCTTTTTCTGTTTATTGTATGCGGCTATTATTAGTACGAGGCCATATTTGCTGATTAGCTGTCTTATTGGCTGCCAATACATGTCAAGCTAAAATAAAGTGTAGGTGTTACACCACCAGGCTGTTGTTTTTGTAAAACCCATGATCTGTTCCCTGTTTTCTTTGGTTTGCATGAATTTCAATTCAATTCAACTGATGGAAATCCAACTAACAAACTGCTGTGGAAAATAACTATAGTAACTATGAGTGGAAAAAACTGTGGTCGGCTAAAATAATTGTTAGGGGGTGATTATGTAATAATTGTGATTTGCATATTTTAACAAATTCTAGTTTTAATTTGCGTAATGCGTAAGGCCAGAAGGTCTTGCAAAGCTTCTTTTATAGCTACTAGCCCTGCCCAACTGTTAACTACAACTTTACTATGGTGCAATTATATAAGAATGTGTTTTAGCCATTGTGATCCATTTACAGTATCTTAATGCACTGTAACATAACGAAGCGTTTTCTGTGCTAGTTGCCAATACCGGAGGCTAATTGGAAGGACAATACCATGTAAGGCAAATGTACGTGCATTCAGAGGATCTAACTGCGACTATCACAGATTAGTGCTGAATGACTTGAGGAAAAGACCTAATTGTGATTTTTATGGCCAATATTGTAACTGCAATAAAATTCCAGCTATTTGCTACAAATTCTAAATGTTATTCATTTTGCCAAAAAGATTAGCATATCCACTTTTGCAGGCTTGAGCTAAACTGGGTGTCTCTGATTGGTGTAACGCATCTGTAGGCAGATCAGTGTCTTAAGATTAAATTTCCCTACTTAAAACGTAAGGCAACTTAGGCCTACCGCTGATAAACTTCTAACTCACAAGAGCCTAAACCTTAACTTGTCTTCTGTGCTTTCACAATGGAAGCTTAAGTTACATTTCTGAATGGCAGTGATGATCTTACATGACTAATCAGTTGGACCTGTATGATTCAGTGATACCATGATCCCTCACTTTCTACTGTACTGGACTGACTAATGGCTGAATCACTGAGTATCGGAGTGAGTGTCAGGGGGCTGAGCCTATCTCAGGAGGGAAACTGACCCGTGTAGCCGGCGAGGGCGGCAGCGGGGATGACTGGCTTGTCCTTGCTGAGGTCAGAGCGCTCCCGGACGTAGTCCTTGAAGGTGCCCTTGTGCTTGTGGCCGTGCAGGGCTGTGGGGTAGTCCTCTGAGTCGAAGCTATCATAGGAAGGCACGCGCTGCAGACTGTTGAATGACGACTGGCTGCTCCACGACTGCGTCAGTCGGTCACAACTTTCAAAGCTTTCTGTGCTCTCGAATGAATCCTGGCCTCCCAGCTTACCTAAAAGACAGAGGAGGGAAGAGAATGTAACCTAACAAACCCAAGACTGAAACAATCTTGAAAAAAACCCTTTCAGTATTCACTTCATAACATGTTGAACCCTGGCCTCTAGTTAGTACAGCAAAGCCAAATTATTACAGCTTTATAAGGTGCAATGTTTAGGAGCTAATCCAGCCAGGGGAGGTTTCATGTGGGAAAATAGCTAAGAGACAAGAACCAGCCAGCACCCCTCACTTTTCTCTTATATAACTGTCACGCATCCATCTTTGATTTGTTTCTTTGCAACTGGAGGAAAATGGAAACAAATTGCTACCCTATTTTAAGCCAAAGTAGAGATAAAAAAAAACTGCGCCAATTGAACGCCACTTAAGAAATGAAAGCTAATACAGCAAAGAGGCCGATCCCAAAATCTTTCACTGCAAAATTGAAGCCACATGTGGGGTTTGGTGGTGCCACAAATACTTTCCCACGTTGGAAAAAATGTGTTCTGCTTGCCAAAACAAGAATTTACAGTGTGTGAGGCTTGGTCATACCTAGGGGGCAAGCCTTGATGACGTTCTGCATCATGCTAAGATCTCACACAGAGGTTCCAAGTCTCTCTGCATCTCCAGGCCTTCAGCATGATGCTAGCTGCTAAAGCAAATGCCTCCAGTTTACATTTTCCCCTTACCCCAAATGTGGTCAACCAGTCAAGACATGGCTCGGTGTTCAAAGCCTGCTTCCTATGTTTTGCAGCACAGCTGAGATGCTAATATAGCTAACAAGTAATGGAAACTTATAGCCACCAGTTTAGCATGTCTAAACCATTGCACACTTGCCTCAAACCACATCAACCATGCATTCTGAAGCAAGTGAGTGATAATTTTGGCCAAACCTGCAGCTATACGCTTCCATTACTTAGTTCCATTCCATTAGCCTTAAACATCCAAGGCAAACTTAAAGAAGCAAGCATGTTGTGGCTTAGCATTTGAGGTAAAATGATACATTTGACTATTGTATGAAACAATGTCAAATTCACCTCCTTTAAATGAGAAGTGTTTTGGTCTGTGCACCGTTTTGGGGAAAGCACAACAATAGCTTCATGAGAAAAGCAGTGTGTGCTTCGCGTGTGTCTTGACACCTCTGGCACCTTACGAGAAGACAAAGGCGCTTGAAAAACAGTGTCCCCATTACCATCACTCGCCCTGAAACCTTTTACATAAAAAGCACAAGGCTGGAGATCTCGTTGCTCTCTGCGGCTTAGCACTTCGCTCACTTTGATGCAAACAGCTTTGTTTTTTCTTCTTCTTCCCTATCTCATTTTTTTCTTCTTTGTACACTGCATGAACCACAAATAAAACCCAACGGTCCCCTTCGTTCTGCACATGCACACATGCGACAGCGCAAAACACACACAAAGAAAAAAAATCTCGCCGAAACCAAAGCTATGCGGACCACACACACACACCACCAACCGCTTCAGTAGCAGGGATGACGGACAGAAATGGGGACAGTGCTTTGTTCAGTCAGAAACAAGCACAAAGGAATTTTTTTTGCCTCTTATGAAGATTTGAAAACAGGGACAGTCCCTTGTTTTGGTCCAGTGGTCAACCAACGATAAGTACTAGTTTTACAGTTTAGACACAGCTTGTTATTTTGTTTTTACAATAGTGTAGATATCACTACATATTGTGATATAACACGGAATTGTGCAGTGACCAAAAAAGTTAAGGTTTTCCACAGGTTTAAAAAGGGGGTAGTGTTTTAGCTCCAAGCAGAAAAGACCCAGAATAAACTAGAACTTTGAGTTCTCTCCCATCCCTCAATCTGTATCGCTTTATACTACTACCATGTATAGAAGGTCCAAACTCGCAAATAGAAGATAAACTCTTACTTCTTTATTTTAGTTTTGTAGCATTCGTAGAAAATGACAGTTTATTTTTCAGTATTTCAGTATTGTGCCTGTGTCTGTGGCTATTAGTAATTCATGACTTTGATTTTGCACAACAGCATGGCTTGGAACCAGAGAGGCAATTTGCGTAAAGGCAAAAGATAGCAAATACAGACAGCTTAAGATCTGTCTGTTTTCATTGAAACACGAACGCAATTTTAATCTGTCAATAAACATAACGAAGTACGTCCTTCTAGTTCCAAACCCTGAAACAGTAAATAGTAAACAGTGAAAGAGGAGGTTTAATTATAGAGGTGCAGCCCTCATACCTCATATATATATATATATATTGGTGAGCCCTCGTGTATCTCCAATTATATGCATACTTGTATTGCTTCTTGCTACCATTTACATCCTTCTTTTACACACACCCAACCACCCACACACATAAACTCACCACCCTCCAGCCCACACATGTGACCACCTGCTCTGCCCTTTCATTCCTAGGCCTCACCTCTGCTGATGCGCCCTACACACATGTTGTCAGGCGACACGACTTCCTGTTTCACCGAGAAGTAATCCCCCTGCAGCGGGTTGAGAGGTGTGTCCCGCAGAATCACACTGGAGTACTCGCTCTCGTATTTGAGCGACAGCAGGTCCTCTGAGCTGATTGGGTGAAGGGTCTGGTAGGACTCTGTGATGAAGCCAGGCTCTGAGTACTCTGAAGGGGGCACGCACTGAGCGTGTTCAATGCCATAGCCTAGAGAGAGGGTAAAAACAAGGCAGAGCATTGAGTTTGTGTATTGGGAGTCTGTTTGTTGTTTCATTTACCTTCAGTAAAATTACTGACTCAGTGCTAAAACTAGCATTTATATGTTGTCTGTCGTGTTATGTAATGTTTGTATCCTTGTTGTGCTTTCATTCATCAATGTTCTCCCACTACAATACTCGGGAAACGACCACTGAGATCACCCCCACTAAGATAAAGAAATCCTGACTGTAAGCGTGGCCATTGTTATAGAGGCTAACAAATAAAGACGTGATATTTGGCTTCCTGTCTGTAACTGCGTTCGCCAGCTAGCTGAAAACATTTCAAACAGTCTGCCCTCAAATATGCAACACTAAGCAGTTGTAGTTTTCCCAACTCACATCATCAGAACCAGAAAATCCCATTTTAGAGATATTTAGATTGTGGCACCACTGTAGTAGGTGAGAAAGCATGTTTACAACAGAAGTAGCAATGATTATGTTTTCTTTCATTTTGAGCGAAGTGTCCCTTTAAAGTAGGGACGGGTACCTAACAAAATGTATTGCTAAGTCATGTTAGTATGTCTTTACTTTATATAAAGCATGCATAATGAAATACATTACAATTTCAGATCATTTCAATACTTTTTTGACTGAACGTAGAACGGCAGAGATTGCTGGGATGTGTTAAGTGAAATGGTGATGTATAAAGATGGCAAACGTGTACAGTAAGAGTTTGGTGCCCTTGACTTATTCTGTAGGTCAGCTGTGTTAAATCACATCCTGAAATCGCTCCATCAACTGAACAATTTGGTATGCTAGCTTTAGTGCTAGCTGCATGGACTGAATGAACATTAAATCAGGCTTCTTTTATTCATAATATTCAAACATGTGAAAACGTGTTTGAATATGTGGATGTGTTTGAATGTGTGGATATTCCTGATCAAACATAAAGTAGGCTCAAGGCTTCAACCTGACTCCACAGACTGAAAATCCCTTCATGTAAATCTCTTTTAAATCAGCTAACACTTTCCTCAGACAAATCAATGCGCATCTCGTATTGCAGTCTCTGCGGTGACTGTGAAAGTGAGAGTGCACATGTGTGTGTGTGTTTACTTGAGTGTGTGTGTGTGTGTTCTAATGGAAGATGGGCTGACAAGCATTGGGGTACTCACTGACAAAATAGTCTGAGGTATAGCGTGATTCCTGGAAACTAGAGGTCAGGCCGTTGACAGGGAAATGCTTAGGGTCTTCTGTGTGAGGCGAAAGAAGATACATACATCACTGAATGAACAGATCTTTGCAATCAAATGATGATGATCATGCATTAGGTCATGAAACACTCAGCGTCCCCACCGAAGCCATGCAGTTAGAGTAATGCTCAGATGGCTCGCACTCTGAGACTGACGGTTTCTTATAAACGTCATACATTCATTAACTGAAGATAAGAAGTACGCCATGCGGTCTCTGTATTCTTAAGTAGATTAATACGGATTCAACACTGCGTGTGATAAAGAGCTGCAGAGTGTCATCGTTCAAAAGGAAAGGGTGAGGAAAGCCATGAGACAATCTGCTCTGACGCCCATATGAGCGTGTTATTCATATACCGCAGATTCGAAAACAGATAGCAAGTGCTAGCTTTGTATGCTTCAACTGCCGATTTGCTTGATAACCGGATTTACTTCTGTGCACCTTAACACAGAAATCTCTGAATCAAAGTTGAGCTGAATTAGAATTTAGCAGCTAAATGTACTTAATGATGATGTTGTCCATTTTATAGTACTCACTGAACCATTTACAGTAGCTAATAGCTGACCTTAAAGGGACCAAATTCTTTGTTTACTGTATTTTCCTCTATTCATATTTTCACTAACGCCATTAAACATTTTGAAACTGACAATGCTTACGTATTATCTCACTTTTAAAACGTGAGGATTTCTTCCCTGATGTGGATGCTTTAGGAGTAATATCAGTAAAACAGGCCTACAGGTTAATTTATGAGGCTTACAATTCAGTTATAAGACTTATTAAAGCTTATATTAGTCTATATAAGATTATATATAAGCTTAAGGCTTATGCAGGTCCATAGGATTTCCGAGGTTAAACTGATGACTGAGAAAACTGTAGCACAGTATCTTTACGGGAGCTTTTAAAATGTGTATAGACATTCATCAGTGCTTATACACTACATACAGTCCCAAATTACATTAACCACAAACAGCTGTGGACATCGTCTTTCAGAGATGTCTATTCCAGGACTGGGTTGTGCATGTTCTATAAATCTTTAAGCAGGGACATTCAAATGAAATGTTATCAAACCTATCAGACTTACCTTTCTGCAGCATCTCTAAATGCTCCCACAGGATATCCCCCACAAAGTCAGGCGCCAGATCCAGAAAGCGATCCTTGCCCAGTGCGCACAGGTTGGCTCCGTTCATGCAGAACTTGTGGAAGTCCACGTTCTTCAGGCTGAACTCGTTTACAGTCCATGTCAGCCATTCTCGTACATGGCCCTCTGTCCATTGCCTGGGGTCTGTGGAAAAAAATAAGGGGGTGGGGGAGTTAGATGAAAAGCTGACACTCAGCACTGGGCAAGCAGATTCTGTTACGCTTCCAAATATGGCTGATGCATTAGAAACCTAATTAACCCATTCAAATCTCTGATTCAAATTGCAATTCCAGCTTAGCTTGTAAGTAGGATTCAATAAAGCTACTTAGAAAGCATCATGCACATGGATAGCACTCCAGACAGGGAGACGAGGAGGTCGAAAAACAGAGAGAAGGAGAGAGAGAGAGAGTGAGAGAGAGTGAGAGTAAGAGAGAATAGAACAACCAGAACCTGTGTCCATATAAAAAATACCAAAACAATAAACTATAAAACTATAAATCTACAGCTACAATAATATTACTGAATGATTTACAAACTGCACTATATCCAATTAAACAGGTGGTGGTGTAATGAAACTTTAGTTAGTAGTTATTCGGTGTTCTCTAAGTACTGATGATATCCACAATGTGGCCAGGAAAGTGCACTGTGGTATTTTTCATGATAATGATAAAATATTGTATATCTAAATGAATAAAAACCCTTTAGCCCTTAGATCAGTCAAGACATGTATTGTAACATGTAATACATGAAAACACAATTAGGCCCAAAATAAATCCAAAATAATTATCTTTCTCTTTTTCTGGCCAACAGGGTGTCATCAGGTTGTTATATACGGCATGTTTTATGCAGCCATGGTGGTGGTGCTCGGAACTGAAACAGCTGTAATTGTAGCCTATGGGTTTGGACGCTCACAAGCATGCAAGTTTGTTTTTATGCAACCTCAGGACGTGGGTCTGTACACATGTAGATAACATAAGTAATCATATATATATATATATATATATATATATATATATATATATATATATATATATATAAACCTACTTTACCTCAGTTTAAACATAATCTTGACTTCAGTAACTGTTAAACTTGAAGTAAAAAAAGGTTTACTCTCTGTAAAAAGCACTTTAAGTCAAGACCGTTTTTTTGTCCATGGTTGTAATTCATAGTCAGAACATCTTTGTCCTGACAAAGTACAAAAACATCTACGCACACAAACACACACACATGCTTATATATAACATGTGGCTATTTTCAATTCCAGACAGACAGCAAAGACCCAACACAGGCTGAGCCTCCCGAGACGCAGCAAAGCGAAGCCACCCTGTGGTCTGCCTCAGTTTGAGGAACATAATTCTTAAGCAGCATGGGGCTGCCATGTGCCTATCTTGCAAGATCCCCTTATAGGCAATCTGCTTCAGGCATTCCAAAACAAAACTGTAATGCACAGGGCCTGGGCTAAGGGTGGACGATTCAGCAAAAATGTGACACCACAATACTTGAGATTTTCACAATGTATGGAGTGTTTGGGGCACACGGGGCACCTGCCTTTAGGGTCACCAGGTTGCAGGTTCTTCAGCCAAACTGGGCTAGTTTTGGAAAATGCAATAGATAGTAGATACGGCGAATACATCTGTACACTATCTTCAAAGTGTTAACCAGTGAGAGATGAAGGTGGCACTGCCAGCTGCATCTCAAGAGGTACTACTAACCCCCTGGACCATTAAGTCACCTTAGGGCCTACAAGCAATAGCATATAGGGCTAAAATCCAGTTAGCCACTTGTTTTATGCATTTGCTATATATTGCTCAATAACTGATCTAAATCTTGTCTTTGGTTGGATGCAAAGCACTTCATGGACCTGGCTCGTAACTCCCTCACTCATGTTTAGCAGGGAGGAAAGTCTCCACAAGCTGGTGCTATGCGTACTCCACTAACATTTAGCTCTTCATACGAGCAGAGACACTGTGTGTCTTTCTTTAAGCGACATTTTTTTCTCCAGTGTTTTGGGGCACACGTTTAAGTGAGGAATGCCAGTCACCTTTCATTGCTGAGGTCTTGAACCCAGTTCTCAAGAACTGTGAGTTTGATTACCTAAATGAAATACAAACTATGCTGCTGGCCCTGACACTCACGAGGAACTGCCAATATTGCATTCTAATCTAATAATTAATGGAGAACAGAAGGACAGAATGTGCCGTGTTTCAAAAAGGCTGGCGGAGAGTTTCTTGTCATTTAACTGAGTGACACACAAAGCAAAGAGGGAGCAAAAAGGAAAGAGAGAGATTTGCAGAAATATCAGATATATGCACATGATATTTGCATATGAAAGTGCGTGTGAAAGTGAGGACCCCTTTAAACTCTAGGCTTGCCATTCAGTTCATCTGAAGGTGTCTTACTCAGTAACTATGATGAATTACTTAGCAAGCACTGTGGTACGAATTTTAAAGTTATGCAGTTGAGAGAGGGAACTAAAGTGTGGAATTGCCAATGTGCCTGTAGAGCGTACACTGCAAACAAATGATACCTTGGCAAGTGAAAGTTTCTTAAATATGTCTAATATATTATCTAATATGTCCTAATCTTGCTGCATTGGGATTGCTATTAATGTTAGCATTCAATCTCAAATTGAATAAAATCGCCTGCCAGTGTAGTAAGGTTATACGTGGTTAGGATGAGGTTGAATCTCATATTATTTGTAGCACCATTATCATCATAGTATCATAGTACCTTTAGGGATGCCGAGTCTCTGTTGCTCCTTGGTGAAGCCGCTGAAGGTGGCCTTCAGAGCCTGTGACATCATCTCTTTGCTCCCCGGAGTCAGCAGGGGAACGTCCCCACATTCCAGATCTGTCCCAAACAAGAGCAGGAGAAAACACGGGTCAAATTTCGCAGCCAGAAGCTGAGTACAGCCTGAACTATTTCAGCTTTCACATTTTGAGTTCAAACGGCCATTCGTAAATAACACTTTTGCCAAAGACTGGCCTGCTGGTTGTCACACTTTTGATATGACGGAGTTCACAAATTTGTAGCCAACCCTCATTATACTGTCTAAACCAAAGAGAACCACTGGCATTGTAGTAATCAGTTCTAAACAGCTAAATTATAGCTCACACATGAGTTCTTGTACTGTTCGGAGACAGTACAGCCTTCAAACCTTGCCGCTACTGCCAGGGATAACTTGATAAACATACTTTGATAAAGTTAATGTTGCATATACAGTCTTGCGTCGCTGACAGAAAGAAAAAATGATCCTCTTTTCCAAACCCTATCAATACAAATGCACAAGCAATTATTTCCATAACTATGAATTTATTATGTAATTAATGTCACATTTAACTGACTGTACAATACAGTTGACTGTATCGCACAATGACGTAAACAGCTCTAGATTTAGACTTAGCTCTAGATCGTGCAACAGACTGATGGCTGTGGACCATCTGCCTCCACACTGACCTCTGATATCCCAATAACGCCTAAAGATACTCCAGAACCTGAGGGCACATCAGCCTCTAATGCCTATCCATAACCTCATTCCCTAAACTGTCCATCCACAGACTGCCTTCTGTCGCCAGGGGTCAGTCAGCAGGGTGAGAGGTCGTGCCGGCATGGCGATCTTGTCCAGCCTGAACAGTGGTGTCAGTGTTTGGACTGATCGCCTTCACAGCCTTCAGGTCCCCAGCAGGACACAGAGGGCCCTTTGATGAGTTAAACAGTGCCCGATGACTAGCACTAATCCAATTAGAACAGCCTGGGGTGACTGAGGAGAGGACCTGGGGAAACCCCCTTAAGGCTCAAGACCCAACAAAAAAAGCCACTAACTAACTGCACTTAAGGTTATGATCTCCACAAATATAGAACACAAAGAATAATAGACTTTTTGAGTGTGTGTGTGGTTGGGAGTGGGGTGTAGGGTAATGGAATTTAGGCCGTTATAGATATTACGTGACTTCATTTACAGAATGCCACACAATTCAGGAGATGTTTTATGACCACATCACGGGTATCACTGTGAGTGAACTAGACACTGGGAAATCCATCTGCAAGTTACAAGATTAGCCTCTCCAACCTCTCCAGATTTGTACTAAATGACAGCAAAGAGGAAACTTTGTTTTGCCTAAAGCAATTAGGAATTCAGGCATTCATTGATGTTATATGACTTGTGTTCACACTGGGAAACGCAACTAGATATAGGGTACTTCCAACACCTGGATGATGCACTAAAACCATAAAAAGTGTGGAAAACCATTAAAAAACTGTGAAATGTGTTTTACCCAGTACATACTGTTTGCACACCTTTGCTAACTGCTCAACTTGCATTAGCGCTATTTAACCACTTAGGTAGATTCAACATTAAATATTGATAAAAGTCCTGGTACGAATTAACCTAAAACAGCCCGACCTAAACAAGCCCACAACAGAAATAAAAATATTGCCTCCTCTTTACCTCAAAATAGAGCAAAGAGGAAAAACACAGTCTTATTAATGCAAGGGTACATATTAGCTTGTGAATAGCATGTTATTATAGAATGTTATATATTTATATTATAGAATGGTCTATAAACTGTGATAAGAAGCATTAATGTCTTAATGCAGAGTTCAGGTACTACCTAAATTTGCTGTATAGTAACCCACTGTTTGCAGTATAGTATAGTACACCACCGTTTGCAGTACACTCAATAGTATGGTACGTACGATACGTATAGTGCAGCAGAGCATAGTATGTTGTTTTGGAGGCAGTCATTGGCTGTATTCAAAATGGCACACTACTACTACACTGCACACTGCATACTACAGTAGTACACACTGTATACTGTACATGCCCCCTGTGTGTAGTATGCAGTACAAGTTCTGACCTACAGTGTAGTATACTAATACAGTCACATGACCAGTTACCTCACATTTAGCCTAGTTGTTAGCTACCCTCGGCTATTTCACTCAAAATCTGACTCTCTAAAGCGAGTTCATCTTTTATTTTTCTTTATTATTCTTTATCTTCAGACCTGTATTTTTTTACTTTCTGAGGCTCATTCTGATGGAAACATACCCTACTAAAATCACTACACCCACATTTATACTCAGAGATGGCTGCGCTTTGCTCTCCAGTGTTACCCACCGCCATTTTCTTTGGCTGAAGCAGGCTGAAAGCTGGTGAGGCCACAGTGCATGATGGGATGCAGTACACCATGAAGATAGCTCCCCCTGTATACTAGAACCTCTGACTGGAGTAGTACACCATCAGGGTCTCTTCAGCGCACTACAGATCTTCAATTTGGTCTCATACTGCATACAACATACCACTTTTAGTTAGATTTAGTACGCGAGTAGTATGTAGTATGCCATTTCGAATACAGCCATTGTGTTTAGTGAAAGAATATAGTGTATAGTGCCTGAACTTAGGTGTTTAGAGCTGGGACAGGAGAGTTAGCGCATGGCAGTTTCATTTCTCTGCAACCCATCTTTTCCCCGACGACCAGATGTTCTGGCATCTCTGCATGGTTTTGAACTGCCAGCTCTGGGCACCTCTTGTCTTTGTTAATTCTCTCTCTCTCTCAAATAAATTCTATTTAATATTAGATATATTAGCATAACAATTCAATATATTTATTGCCAACATGTGCTTATGAAACAATAAAGAAAACATTACCTATCAAATGATGTGTGCCTCTCTCATGCTCTCTCTCTCTCTCAGTTCTACTACATGATACAGCCGAGTGAGGAATGCGCAACAGCTGTCCCTCCTTGCCTCCCTTGCTCTCTCCCTCTCTCCCATCTCCCTCCACTCTCTGCAATGACCCTCTCTGCACATTTCCGACAGCGTTACATTAAACAGGGAGTCTAAATGGAGGAGAACAATGTGCGATTCGATCGGGAAGAGCTGCGTCTCTCTCTCCATTTTCGGCTCTTAATTGCGCATTAGAGAAGCTGTTCCCCTGCGTCAGAGCATTCACACGCGCCGGGAAAGAGCCCTATTTGCACATTAGCCGAATAAGCGTGGCCAAGCAGCCCCTTCAGCCCTTTTCAAAAAGCCACACAAAAGCCTGTTTGCAGAGTGCAAACGTTTAATGAGCGTTATTCTTTTTCTCCTTTCCTTCTTTTGCTTTTTATTTCCTTTTTTTCCCCCTGCAAAGGGAGCAGGTTTGGGGGTGAAGATAAATGTTTTGTTTGGACAGCAGATTGCATGGCGGGTTTAACGAGACGTAGTAGAAGCTTGTTCATTAGTGAAGAGCACATGGACGCCTTGCACAAGAGAGTGGAGGACTGACCGTCTGCGCTGTTTATTTTCCGTAGATAACAAATCTGTCTAGCTGGCCAGCGGACGTGTAAAAATGCACTGATGCATTATGATTCATGTTGTAATAAGTCGACTGCTTGAACTACATCTATTTTGGAATGTTTGAATGGATTGAACTGAATTTAAGTAACATTCAATCAAGTTTGAGCTCACTTTTTGGCCAATGGTCAGGTTATTCTCAAAGTACATGTCCAAAAAAATGTCTTTTGTCTATATTTCACTGCTGTATGTTTGCATATGGTCTCCAAGTATCCCAAAACTGGCAACTTCACAGGATAACGCAAAAACATTCTTCTAATGTCAATTAATGTGAAGAGATTTTATTCCTTTTGGAGCATTTCTATTGGTCTGTTCATCACACAGTGTAAAGAACAGCTGCTGCACATATTCATGTATTTTTTCATTCATATTCATAATAACCTAACTGAATCAAACGATGAAGCATAGTCAAACTGAAACTTTGTGAAGTCACAGATGTACGCATAGAGGGTGTTATGAAGGGTATCAAGGATATCTCTATCAATGTTACAACGCTATTGAGGACAGCGGCCTTCAAGAACCCACCACTGAGGAGCAAACAAGCAGGCAAAAACAGTCTGTCTATTTCGCTCACTCAGCCAAAAGCAAGGAGACACGATCATCAGAGCCCAGCACCAGGCTTTGAAGTGACTGCCCGTTTACTTGAGACGGATGGTTCAGAGTTTGTCTCCACTCACAGAAAAACAGTCTCTCACCCTCCTCTCTGTCTCCGTCTCTCTCCTGCTTTTTCTCTCTACTGCTTTCTCTTTTCTCTCTTGCTGTCTGGCGCTCATGTCTGGCGTCTCGCTCATTCTTGCTCGCTTTCTTTTTCACCATCTCTCGCTCTTCTCACCCACGCAGTCCTGCATGTGTTTAATGGAGGGGCCCCATCCCAGCCAGCCCTGTCTTTACCGAAGCCATCTCTAACAGCTAGAAAGCTGAGGTTTCGGAGGACTAAAAGGGCTGTGAAATGTCACAGTGCATTTAAGTTCCCTCTTGTCTAGAAAAAAAAATACATGCAATTCGGAAAACTCATATCTCATACATTCATCACTCTTTGCACTACATAACTTATAACATATTACTTACCAAATAACTTGTTATAATTAATCAGTGAATAATAACCCAGGATTTGAACGTCAGCGTGAATCAGAATGAGCATTTTCCTTCCGTTCCATGCAGGGTGAAACTGAGCTAGTTGAGCCCTTTCGCTCGATGATAGGATGGAGTGGTGAGAGAGGGAGGTGAAACACGATACAATTGATTAAATATCCCTGTTCCTTGCCCAGAAAGTGCTTTGCACCCTGTAATTCAGACCTAATGAGCAATGAGTCAAACCTTTTAAAACTTATAATAACAGTCCCAGCTGGACACAGCAGCACCTCTCTGATGCTCTTCTCTGCTATTTCCTTATACCATAACTATCTCCATCATGTCGCCTGTCGCAGTGGGTGATGAGCAGGTCAGTGGTGTGGTCCATCCATCACCATGACTGACAGGAGGAGCAGACAAATCCCAAAGCTTTGATGTCTAACATTGATGGAGTGCCATGTGATTGAACCAAGCTATCATGCGGCAGCGCATCAATGGAACAGACCGTGAACAAAGTTATGTCCCTCTATAATGGTGCACATCTGGAAGATACACATGAAATGTGTTGCCACATTGTTACTGAGGACATCTCTGCAAGGAGCAAGAACCCAAATGTGATTGCACAACAACTTAGAATGAGTGGTACCCAGGTCCAGTCGCCGAGGGCCAGCACAGCTTGGTGGTCTCCCTGCTCAAACACACCAGATTCAGACTAGTTTCTCTTAATCACCAGTTTGCGCAAGTGTGAACAGAGACATCACCAAACTGCACAGGACAATAGATATAAATCTTAACTCTCACAAAGAGAGCATGCAAAAGAAAGACAGTACAGAGGGTAAATGATAATCATCCCTAGGCCTGTGATGGAATCCTTTGTGTGGAATAACTACGTCAAAAACAATCACAGCAAGCAGTTAAACCGGGTTTGAAGGGGTGTGGGATCTTTTCCCCTTTACTTTTTCTTTTTTGCCTTTCATTTGACAATGACAAAGCTCCAACTCACACACTATCTGTGCATGCTCCAGCATCCCTTTCAAAGTTAGGAACCGTCTAGAAATTATCACAAGAGAAAGTACTGGTATTAACATTATCTCTGTAACTCTATCTGCTGATGCTTGCAGGAACATCACTGAACATCACTACTGCCATCAATAAAAATAGCAAAATAATGAAATAGCAAACAGCAAAAACATAAAAAAAAAATAACAATGTTTTTTTTCTTCCGGTAATTGTTAAAGATGGCAAACCAAACAAAAAACATAGTTGAGTATAAGCTGCAGTTGTGCCAATGCATATGCGACTGAGCTAGCAATAAACAGCAAAACTGCAAATGTCACACAAATTTCACCGTCTGATTCTATGGTCTCTGTAGTCATTTTGTTTATCCTGATTTGTACGTTTTCACGACTGAAGCTATTTTGTTTGATGTGTGAAACCTGATGCTGTAGTCTTAACATGTCCTGAGTAATGATCTGCCTGAAGTACACAGTGCGTGCAGCCCACCAGTTCTGTTTCCAAAGCAAGTTCATCAATTCTAGGTACAATAAATGTGGTAATAATATAGAATACACATACATATATAGTGTTTTTAAATTTGACGTATTGTCCTCATTTTTCTCAGCAAACTGTCCCATTCTTTATTGTAGGCTACGACAGTGCAGGTGTGCACCTAGGGCATGTGTATGTGTGTGCATGTCCTGAGCGCATGGCCACGTGGACCAAATTAGCAGGCTTTCTCGGCTCTGCGCCCGGGCCGGGGGGCCGTGAAATTGCGATTATTGTGGCGGGGCCGTGGTGGTCTCGGGGAGTGGGGCGTGGTGGGGAGGGGTGCGAGTGATTCACTCCACTGTAATGTGAGTCCCATCACAAGACAAGAGTGCATGAATGGAGCTCCTCAGAGGGATGACCTCACCACTGGCACGGAGGCCAAGGACCAGCCCCGTTCGTTCTGAGAGCGCTCATTCATAAAGAATGAGCAGTGATGCTATTGATTCAGGGGTCCAGTGACAAGCACTAAGCAGGAATGCCTCTATCTACAGATGCTAAAAGGTGGCAGACCCTTGGCTGGGCTTATAAATAGGCCCAGACCTCAGATTTAAAAATGTGTGTGTGTGTGTGTTCTTTCAGCGGTGCGTGAGAGAAAGCAAGTGGGCGTACAATAAAAAAGCCACACAAGCTCATTTGGGTCTTTCAAAAATCCTGGAAGATATTTAAGCCGCTTGAATGCTTTTGTTGTCTGATTTATTTGAGTCTATATGTCAGTTTAGCATATTGGGCTTTATCTCTGTCTCTTTCTCTCACTCTCTCTCTCTCTCTCTCTGTCTTTGCTGGGTTCGCGTGGGTGTATTGTTTTATGTGACCCCAGTGTCTGGCCAGAGGTGAGCAAGAGGGTGCAAGCTGAGAGAGTGAAGGAAAGAGAGAGAACCACAAGCATGACAGAAGACACAAACATCCTCATGAACACTTGAGATATATACTTCATTAATTTAAAAAGATTAGAAGAACTCTATGCAATGAAGGGCAAAATGCTCCATTGGCTTGCATAGATACATACAAGAATGCCACAGCTTGAGGGAAAGTGGGTGAGGATATTGAAGAACAGTTCCAGTGGTGGTGCTGGTGTTTAGCATAATGAACAACAGTTAAATATATAGTCAAAATAAGTGACTGTTCAAATAATGTCAACTGAAAAGAAAAGAAAGACAGAAAGACAGCAAGACAGAGATTCTGTCAGAAACAGTGTGAGACAGTGAGCTATCCTTCTCTCAGCAGGACACCTCACTGCCCACTGACTTTAACAGTCTCTGCAGGGGTCTGAGAGCCCCTTCACTGGCCAGCCGGACGTGATGATGTTATCTGCACCACTTTGTTGTAGATCCTTATCTTCCACTTTCTCCACAAGTAAGTTAGGGGCAGGCTGTAAACTCAGGCTGGGATGAAGGAGGGTCATTCACCCAAGCAAAGGGAGCGGGGACAGGGGGACAGAGGGCAAGGGGTGGGGCTCCACACTGAGAGAGGTGCTTGTTCTGCCCACTATTTGGATTTCCATCTGAATTAGAAAGCAAAGGCTGGGCCAGGCCCACGACAGGAATAGAAGCGGCTCCCCCAGAGGCAGTGCCAAGGCCGGACGGCCAGCCGGGCGGCTGAGATCATGAGCAGGGGGCTCTCCCGCCCCGGAACAATGTGGCTATTCTTGGAAATGCAGACAGAGGATGCCGTAACATGCACATGCACACACATTCACATGAATTAGACAGGAGATTCACATCATAAACAGCCCTCTTCATATATCAGGGTGCAAAAAAACAAACCCTTGCTTCATTATTCAACCGCACTTCACCTTCTGCTTCTCTTACCACTAGCTTTACCTCTTTGTCTCTCCCTAATCTGCGTGCTAGGAAATGAATCGTCACTACCGAAAAAGTACGCACAAGATGCAAATTATTCACGGCACAGTTATTACTGATGCACAACTGGCAGCCTTTAGCTCTGTGGTAAATATCACTATAAGATAACACAATCACAATATGCAATACAGATATTACTGCATTTACTCAAACAAGCTACAACCACAAAATCTTATTATGCTGACAAACTTCAGACCTCACAGATGTGCCTTTCTGCAGGCGTTTGTAGGAATCGACGCAATCCTAGCAAACGGCCAGGTGGGTATATGCATACATGATCCAACAAGAACAAATAAGTTCAAAAACTGCAGGCAAAGCCTTCGGCAATGTTTACCAATGTTGTCCTGATAAACTGGAAGGTAAATCGCAATTGCAGTATCTAACAAATTAATCGCAATGTGGTAATATGAAGATCGATTCTCAAGATGCCAACAGTGATTGAGATGCATCTGCAGGTGTGAAGAACTGTAAGCTTTGCAATGGCAGGTTTGCACTGCAGAATTTGCAGTTGCGTACAGATGCACGCCTGTGCACTTAGTTCAGGAGACCTTGCATGCACTGTTTAGACCTGTGAAACAAACAAACGGCAAACACGACAAACAGTTTACTTTCTCGGCAGCATCCTCCCTCCTATCCTAAAGCACAAACCTTCGTTAAGTGCACCTAACACTGTAAGAGGGGACAGTCATGCGCTGCTAAGAGATTCAAAAAGGGAAAAACTATTATATGTGGACATTCAGTTGTACCCGAGCTACGATTATGATCAAGCAGCCTTTGTAACGCTGGAGTAATTGAGTAGGGAAAAAGCTCTGTGTGTAATTAGCAGTGGGGTGGCTAATGGTTTCGGTGCACTGTGGGGCCAGCCGAGGGCCAACAGATGCATACTCACAAAATGAATTCCCTGCAGACCACAATGTTTTCATGTAACGTGCCACACATTCTTGTGTCGTTTAACTATCGCTAATGTGGAGGTTTTATGTATTTGCATTTACGTGTGTCTGTCTGCATGCGTGTGTTCTTTAATTGCGAGCTTAAAACCAAAGTACTGCACTTCTTATTCAGGGTCTAAAAATTCCTATCACCAAATTATCTACATAAAGAGTAAAAGTACCGCTGAATGTCACTGGCAGGCCAAAAATAGAAGCCTGGAATTAGCAGCAGGCGGCATGAAAAAGAAAAAGCCATCAGACACAAGCGTCTTACTGGAGATGACATCTGTATCGGTGGGTTTCTTTTGGTATCATCAAAGTGACACCCAACAACCCACCACTTTGAGAACAGAAACAAAGTGCTTCTATAGTAATGAACTTGAATGTCAAGCAGACATACACAACATCACCTTTAGCTTGGTCCATGCAACTTAACAAAAGAAGTTAAATAACCCCCATAAATCTAAACCAAGCAATTCTGCCATTATTATTATTTCAGTTTTCAGTTAGCAAAAGTTCCAAGACTTGATTTAAGAACACCAAAAAAAAAAATTACATTTTTCAAAGGATACTCTTTGGGCCTCTGTTAATAAAGCAGGCTGCTAATAGCTAACTCGGTTCTAGTGTTTATGAGAAAAGGGTTAGTTGTTGGATCCTACTGCGCTTTGCTGGTGTATATGAACGTTGTCAAAGACTAGAGCCCATTATGGCCAGCTCTGGGAGCCAATCCAGACGTCTACGTCGATTGCTGTTGCTGTTCTCAGCCATGAACCCTGCGAATAAGCCCTTTCTGTCAAAGACATGGTAAAGAGGGTGAGGAGAAGAAGGCCCAGCTGCGATAGAAACTGCCAGAGAACATGCGTCTTCCATTCAAGCGCACGTCACATAGCTCGAGCAAACCTAAAGAGAATCGTGAAAGCCGAGGGACTCACTCTAGCCAAACACCTGGACAGCAGAGTCTGGTCACTGTGTGCTGAGATTCCAAAGCCCAGTACAGGATGATACCATATGAAGCGGAAACTGAAGCCAGACGAACTCTTTCAGCACAGTACCTCTGCTAGGAGCTCCTGTTTGCGAGGGTGAATACAGAAATAGCATAATTGCAAAAGCAGCTCACAGCCCTTGAGTCCAAAAACAGGTGGTTTGGTGAAAGACAAGATACTGAAGGGAGGTCCATGAGCCAGGACCAGCTTCCACTATGCAGAAACAACTATTTAGTTTGTTAGTTAAAAAGCTTTTTACACAATTTCAAAATTGTCCATTTTCATGGCATGTTTTTGCTAACCTATAACTTTCTGGACCTCTTTCCCACATTCTGACTTTCCCACTCCCACTGCTTCTGCCACCATCCTATTTCTTTACCTCAATTATGGTCTGAATAGTCAGCAGCCGCTCACAATACCCAACTAGTGGATGTATCAGTCGATCAGTTGACTAATCGACTTGTCTAAGCAACATCTAGTAAGGACAAGCCCTGCACCCCCGTCATACATACAGGTAGTGAGATACTCAGAGTACTCAGATCTCCAAACCACAGCCAAATAGCCTCACAGCACAATGGGGCCACAGAGACGCCAATAAAACAGCTATAGTGGTGATGCCAGAAGGTGGCATTGAGAGAGGCACCGGTCAGGCTGGCTTACTCACCTCCAGAGCCGCCTACCACCCAGGAGGCAGTCTGGAGCCCATCAGCAGGTCCATGAGAGCCCAGGCTAGCCTAGTGCTGAGGGCTCGGGGGGTGGGAGGGGCGGAGGTTGCCCATCAGAGGCTGTGACTCAGTAATTAGCCTGTAACAGGCAGCTGGGATGAGACAACGTAGAGCAGACAGACACCACATCAGGGGCCGGTGAGACGCGACAAAAGAGGCGCATATGTGCTGCAGAGGGAGGGAATGAGGGTAGGAAAAAAAGGGGGCAAGACATCGATGGAAAGGAGAAATGAGATGCTGTAAAAAGTTGAAAAGAAAATTCTGGCTTGTTTTTTCTTCCCTGCTTGGGGACACACTGTTTCTTTTGTTTTTGTTTTGGTTTTGAATGGAGCTTTGGAGACGCGCAGCCAGGTTTGGCTGTTGAGAAGTCTACGGCGCAATAAAAATGGGTCAAGTCTGCTGCGACACATCTGAAAGAATCTTCTCCTATCCCATGACTGATCCATAGATGTTTAGTGACACAAGTTAACAAGTCTGGACTGCTCTCACACATGCTTACTATTTAGAAGCCAGTTGTTTCTAAAGGTAAATGCTCCCCCCCTCCCCCTTTGATGACTACATGTTAAAGGGAACAATAAATATGTGTGGTCACAAGTCAGGCATTCTCAAAGGGGAGTCATTTAGCCAACGCACATTCTGCCGAGGGGGAGTCATTTCACCAGCGCACGTCACTAAGAGACTAAGACTTGTTTCATCTAGGGGCATTTGGCCAGAGCTCAAGAACACCGCTTTGACAACAATGCCCGTATTCCTTGAATATAAAGTGCACTGTATATATTAATTCCTCAACTGTAAAACACATTCTGCCTTATGATTACAAATGAGGTAGGCGCAATAAAGAAGGTGCAAGAATGCGTTAAGTGAGCTCGCTCAGGTCCTCCACTCTTTGGCATGCCTTACATCTCTCATAAAAAAAAAAAACTTTTGGCCTGACTCGTAAAGCATTCAGAGGCCTATTAAAAACGAGCTGGGGCCTAGTCATTTGTTTTGCTTTGCCAGCCACCCACATCAGATGAGTGTGGATCACCTAGCTTCATGTTTGCACAGCTGCCAGGGTGCCCGGCATGCCCGCAGTCTGGCAAAGAGAGCCCGGGCTGGGCTTTGCTAGGGCAGCAGCCAGGGAGCAGCTAATTGTCTAGACTCTTGGGTTGGATCTTCTTATGCAATGTGCGACAACATGGCTGCTCTTTGCTAATTCTTGACAATTGCTTGATTAGCATCAGCATGTCAGAAACCAATTAGAGGCCACTATAGATTCAGTGCTGTTGTGCTGTTGTTAGAACTTATAGATCAATGAGGTTGGCATCAAGATTTTTTTGACTTGCATTTGTCACTACTTAACTAGCAAGCAGTGTGTCAAAACCCAAATAGAGGTCTTGAGTATTTTCTTATATAGTGAATTGGATGTACTTAGTGACAAGGTACATGCTAGCAGGTAGTTAGCTAGGACTGCAAGGCTATTGCAAAGTTATGTGTCTCAAGGCTGCACAGTGTAACTGATGAATACTGATAATGTGGTCTATTGTTGATAGTGCATATCTATGAAATGTGTGGGTGTGTGTGTGTGGTTAGAGACGATCGAGCGCAATGTCTTAATCAGATAAAAGAGGGCAGCACGCAGCCCACCCAGCCCTTACACATTCCTGTCACTCGCTGAACCCTGGCTTCCAACAGAGAAAAAGAGAGGGAGAGAGAGAGAGAGAGAGAGAGAGAAAGAAAGAAAGAAGCACCCTCATCAAGAGCTACTTCTTTCTGCGGTCCGAAGCGAGTGGGTGGGAGGTGACCTCTGGCTTTCTCTCATGTTGTTGCTGACCCACTTGGCTGTGCTAAGTACTCCTTGGTCAGACATGAAAGAAGCAGCCCTGTCGTCAAGAGCTTTGACACCAATGCACATCCTAGCTCGTTCTGTATGACTCGAAAGTTTAATGTTGTTTTGTTTGCTGGGTCTTCGTGTTGGTGAAAGCGCTAGCTAAGTTTCAAAAGAGCCTGGCTCAAGGCAATCTTTGGGGCTGTACTAGCATGTGGTTCACATCTGCGTCTGGTTCACAGTGGCTTAACAGAATGTACTGTATAAGTCATGGTCGCAACCTTCATGAGTGCTGGTCCCCAGGATGGTTTGTCTCTGGGGGCTGTGTAGCTTCTGCTAAAGCATGTGAATCTGCAAACCCAATCTTATTTAGGCCGTTCTATTGGTGAACGCGAGTGCCCTCGTTGAGACTGTCGGCCTAGTGGAGCCTCCATTGTCTGTTCTTCCTCTATTTGTCTTTAGAGTAAATCAGATCATCTCCAATGAACTCTAAACTACTTCTGTGTGGCTCTTGACTTGATTCATTTAGCTTGACAATTCATCACCTTTGTGTAAACATAGGGAAGAGAGAGAATGAGATCGAGAGAGAGGGAAGGACACAGAGAAACTGAGAGAATTCAAGCATGCACTGACAAAGTTGAGTCAGGAGGTTAGAAGTCCATGTTAACGGTTGCTGTAACCTAATAACACCTGTCAAACAGTTACATAGTGATGGTGGACAGCAGCAGAGCTAATGGAAGACACTGCATGAAAGCATAGCATTGCATGGCGAGATGTCACGACACATATCACATGTGTGTTTTCCAAACATTGGAACGGACGCCATGTGCCAAGATGCTAATTTTTAAGAAGTGTAGTTTGCCGAACTACATTGCTGACACTGGCGGGACTCAAACTAGCAATCTCCACCACTTGGACACTCCAAGTGTTTTTGAATGGAGCCGGTCAACGCTCTATAAGAACTGAAGATGCCCACTGCATGCTTACATACTTATCATATTATCATACCGCCCACCCCCAAGAGCTTGGTTGCGGTCTTCCTGCTTCTTGCTTTCTTGGTTGCTTTGTTTCTGCTTCTAGCATCTCCACCCCTCTTTCTTTCTTCCCACTCAACTTCACAGCCTTCAACCTGTTGCTTGGTTCACAGCCCACCATGGATGCACATATGCTGTAGAGTTATTTTTTGGTCATCTCCACAACATGACAGGTACAAAGAATGGAGGAGCAGACCAGATTAAAGCAAGCCTTATGCTGAGAGTTCATTCTTTGGCAGTGAAGACTGCTAACCCAGGGCTTTCCCGACTGACCGGGCAAGCGGGAGCCTGTGTTGTGAAATGGTTTTGCAAGATAGCGCAAAGTTTTGGCAACTGTAATGCAACTATCAGCAACTCTTTTTTCCCCTCTTAAATAGCGTACAAGTGTTTTTCCATGCGCCTGATAAAAAAATGTGTACGCGTGTGAGAACGAGCGTGCGAGAGATGGTTGCCTGAGCGTGCAGTGGAGAGCGTGCGGGTGTGTGCGTGTTTGTGTTTATGTGCATGTTCGTGAGCGCATGTATGTATGTGTTTAATAGTGATTCGCATCTCACACCTCAGATAGCGGCCAGCTTTCAGTATGACACGCTTGTGAGGTGAATAACACATTTCCATGATGTGTCTACAGCTGGTGCTGTGCGCTTGAAAGCGATCAAGCGAGCGAGAGAGCCCAAGAAAGACAGAGACAGAGAGCGAGAAGGAGGGAGTAACGTTCAGAGATGTCAGCTTTTTTCGCTCAGGAAAAACCAGCGGCCACTGAACTTGCGCTAGCCCTGCTGACCGAGCATGAACAGGGTCACGTTCAAAAAAGTGCATTGGACTGGAGTGTACAAGAGGGCTAAGGCTATATTCTCTGACTCTCACAGACACAAACACACACATGCACACACTCTGTAAGCATTAACTAGCCTGCCTGCACACTCATCACCTCGGGCCAAGCCTTAGGAGTGTCTTGTCAGGACGGTGAGGGGGAGGACGATAATGCTGACTGCCTAAAGCTGCATGGCATGCACCCTCCCTCCGCCCTCTGGCTGTCCCGGGACGCTGCAATGATGTGGTATGAATGGGCAGTGAAACAGCATCATGACGAGTAACGACGTTCTGTCAGCACTGGCCGATCCAGGCTCAAGCAAGAAGGAAGCATTACAGAGGGTGGAGGGTGAGCGATATACACAGAGATACAGAACATCTACAAATTCAAACAAGTGTGTAGTCCACATTACGTCCACACGTTTCATCAACACAGGTTTTGCCAAATGTGAGAAAGACAAAGCTGTGTTCATTGAAGTTCATATAGAATCTACTACTGAAAACTCTGAGTATTGGCCCAGACTGATGCTATATATATATAGTGTTTGTGTGTCCTTCCTTAAAGCTAACTATGTCTCAAAATGAGCCACTAAAAGGCATCTTAGGCATCAAAAGGCATTTTAGGCATCTAAAATACATGACCCAAAAACCCTATGTAATACCTACATCTCAATATAACATGATGATGGGAGTGAGTGCCATTCCAGCTACAAGACTGCAGTGGGTCCCTTCTTTCTCAGATACCCGATTCAGCATTTTCTGCTGATATCGACCCAATCCCGATACCTGATATCAGACTCTTGCCACCAGTCCAATACCTCATATCAGACTGGTGCCACCAGGTACAGTTAATGCATGACTTTTCCCATGCAGAAGAAACATACAGGGGTGACATTAGAGCACTTGGCCGGACATACTCAGTGTTGCACTAGTTACTTCATTTTGCCACATCCAGTCATTAACACTGACCTAGTCCCAAGTTAACAACATTGCAAAGCTCACCACCACCTCCCACTCCTTAACCAACAGGTACATGTAGACAGCATTCATAACGATGTACTGGCAGAGTATTAGCTTCCCTTCTGTCTGATAACTGATCTCTCTCTTACAGTCAGTCTGCATGCAGCTCCAGCGCGCTGAAAGGCGATAAATAATTGATGGGCACATCTGGAGCTCTTCATGGGAACAGAAAAGCATGTTCTTTGGCTACGCGGGGCTTCGTAGTAGCCCACTGAAACTGTCACGACCTTAAGCACCTAAACATGGTTTTAGCTCAGCGGCCAACCCCCCGTGTTATATTAACCCCCTCCAAGAAAAGGTAGGAGCACAAGTCAGTCGAAAAGTTAGCTAGCCGCCACAAAACGCCTCGCGAGCTGAGCGCAGCGAGAAAACAAGACGCTCGAGCGCCAACAGCAAACATTCAGCATCTGAGGAAGAAGAATAAGAAGAAAAGGGTTTCAGTTTTACTCACCGTCCACTTTTTCAGACTTTATTATGGTTAACGTCGGTTTCATATCGACAGCTGCCGTCATGGTCTCGCATTCAGTGTGTTTCTCTTTCTACTGTAGTTCCAAAACACACTGTTACAGTTCACGTGCTCCCTCTCTCTCTCTCCTTCAGCTCCGGTAACGGTTCAGCGTACCCTACTAAGGGGAGAAAAACCGCCGAAGGGTCTTTATTCCCTCTGTTTTCACTAATTCTCCCCCAAACTAGACCCTGTTTCTCACATACAAAGTTCTCTTTCGTTCTCTCTCTCTCTCTCTCTTTCCCTCACTCACTCTCTTTCTCCTTCGCTCCCTCACTCACTCACTTACTCGCTCGCTCCACTCTCTCACTCTTTCTCCCTCCCTCCGTCTCTCTACCTCCGTAAGGGCGTTGCTGTGGGGTCTAGCCTCTCGAGTTCGTTTTCTTTTTCCCGCCCGTATTCCGTAAAGCCCCGCCCTCGTGCGCTCCGATTGGCTAGCAGCATACCGCGTCCTGCGCTATGATTGGCTAGCCTATTTTTTTTTCAGGACACGCTTGCGAGCGTGCGAGCTACTTACCAACCCCAGCGAATGCAGGAGGCAGTGCTTGTCGGAAAACGGGCGGGGGAAAAAAATGACGGCGCTGTGAATGGGGGTGGGGGGGCGGCGCCGACAGTGATTCACAATTCAATTACATTCCTTTCAGCTCTCTCTCCATGAGAAAGAATATCGTTACGTCCTGAGCGAGCTCTGTCTTACTATCATTTTTGCCCCTAAAAAAAATAAGACTTTATTATTTATTTGCATTTTGTTCTGCGGTTGATTAGTAGCTAATTAGCTTCTATGGCACTGATATACGCTCCTTCAACAAGGATGTTGACAAAGAGGAATTTCACAAAAGAACAGTTACATCTTGTACATGCTCACTGTGTACAGGGTTGAGCAATATCATCTCAAGACCAAGAAAAAAAAACTATAGCAAACCCAACTAGAGTGATGCAATTGATTGCCTCATTTGTGATATCACATGAATCATCCATGAATCATTATTTGCTTATTTAGTGATGTTCAGTGCCAAACTAATGCTAACCTCCCGATGTCAAATATCTAAATATGTCTCATCTCCCGACTCCACTGTGAAGGAAAACAATTTGACGTTCTGTTTAAAAACTCTGATAAGTAAAACCCCACTGGCTCTTGACAGTGCTTCCAAAACTCGCCTGCTCCATTCCAACATTTCTCATCGTTTGGGGGATAGAAGTTTACTTGAAGCCAATCAGAAGTAAAGGGTGGACGGGCCATCCGCCTGGCCGAGACCGTGGGACTGTTGTGAAGGCAGCAAGTACCCTCGTAATGCTGGCCCAAACCTCATAAACACCTCAGAGCATTTCCTGCCCACCTTGACAGGACCAATAAAAACCCAAATCTGCCATTTTACAGAGGATCTTCTCACCGCATCCATGTCCCCGTACACACAAGGCCGTCCTTGACTAACGTTTGGGAACAGCCTGCTGTGGAGGTTCCCAATCGGGCTTGTGTATGCAGCGGATCTGACTGAACTGGAAGCCTCTTGGTTCCTCAGTAGATATTAACTGAGAACTGACCATTGTGGCAACTTACAACAACTTACTCAACTTGGCCTTTCGCCATCCCAGCCTGTAATTGCAGGCTGTCTTTCTCTGTGGTCTATATTAAGTCTTCAGTCTCAGCTGAAAAAGGGATGATTAAACTGATGAAACTGAACTGGGTACACTGAAAATAATACATGTGCTCACGGTTTTAGGTGAGGCATTACAGCCCATTATCGTCCCGTGACTTAAGTACAGGGAGATGGAAACGGGAAGGGGAGTGGGGGGGTCGTGTTCATGGTGATGGGATGCGTCTGTACCCACATTAAGTTAATTAGCTGCCATGGTAACAGATCGCCATCACGATTGTCATTGTGCCGATCGGCTTATATTTCCCAAGTGGGAGCCGACGCTCTTGACAACCGTGATAAGGGGCTGTCAAAAAACGTTCATCCACATGCGGAGAAAATGACAGCGTTTCCTAAACCGAAAGCAGCCCCCTTTTTTTGTTCATGTTAATCAAAGATCCTTTTTTAGCGGCCTCGAACCACATGCATGTAGCATTTCAGCCTCCTCAGGCTAAATAACCCTGTTAGCCTGGTCAATACTGGCTGGTCTTGCTCAGCAGCAGGTCTGGCCATGATGCCACCCATCTTCAAATGGACCTGAAAGAGCAGGGAGCCGACGTTATTGATCAGCTATGGATTTTTTAAACAGGGATCCCTCGCATGCTGGCCATTAGCAAGCCGGGATAGCATTTCAGCTGACAGATATGACTGATGGCGCAAAACCTTTCGGATCATAAGGGGGCTCCTGCGGTCAGTGCAGGCCCTTCCAGCCAGAGCGCTTGAGGAGGCCAATAAAAGTGGGAGGCGATCTCCCACACCCACCCCCCTCCCACCCCTTTTAGTCACTCATTCATTCACTCGTTCTCTCTCCCTCCTTCTCTCACTAGCCCTCTTTGTTTTAGCCTTAATGAGCTCCTTGTATAGTCTTTAAAAGGACAGGCTAGGCTCCTCAGTGCCCAGAGGCAGCCATTAAGACTAATGGGGTTGCTGACTAATATCATAGACAGGGCTTGCTGAGTGGCATTTTTCTCTTTATAGGAGGAGACGGAGGTGGAGGTGGTGGGGGGGCGGGTGTCGGGGGGGTTCGGTTGCTGGTGGCGTGCTTGAAGTCTGTCGTGTCTTCATGCTGCTTTGATGCTGTGATGGAAGCGCTTATTGAGCAATTGCACATCAATGCTGTAAATGGCTGTTAGTGGGATCCTATAGATGGAGTCCATGGGGTTAACCTAGTTAGTCCTCTAATGGGAAAGGCTTTGCTGGTCCTTTATGTGCTGTGTCTAATTTGGTGTCACCTAAACTCTCTGGTAAATACTCTAGATGTTCGCAGCAGACGCTTGGCTGTTTGGCTTGGAAAAAAAGGGAAAGGTCTAGGAATTTTAATTGAAGTGGTTGTTTCTGATGGGATGGAACAAAAACTCCAGAAACACCTCCACAATGGAAAAAAGGCAAGTTCTCCATCATCATCATACCATCATCATACCATCATCATCATCATCATTTACAAGCAAACACACACACTTCTTGACTCCTAATTTGTTTTTGGAGAAGTCTGACTGTGGAGGGATCTGGGAAAACCCTCTGCTCTGACGTGAGAGAGCTTCCGAACCTCGTGATGCCCTTGCCTGCATGCGCGAGCGAGCGCTGGGCTTAATTCACGAATCCAAAATTCATTCACTGTCCAAGCCGGACTGTGACTCCAACTCCTGAAGCTGTTGACTCCCCAAAACAAAGCTGTTGCTGGGAGACAGCTGTGGAAAAAGCATTCTCCCTTTCTGTCTCTCTCTCTCTCTCTTTCTTGTTGGCCCATCTGCATTACGGGAAGCACGCGCTTTGCCTCTGAGCAGCTTTTAACTGTGTGGGAAAAGAGCTCCGAAGACAAGCAAGCGCCACACTTCAGCCTGTTTGGCACACTCTAATCATATGAATCTTCATGCCAGAATCCTGTAACTCGTATCAGTTGACCCATGTTCTGCCTTTGTATATGGTCTTTCATAGCTAGCTTTTAGCTAATAGCTGAAGGAACAAGGTCTTAGAATGTCAGGCAGTTTTAGTATATATGACAATATGCATTCATTTTCATAGATGCTTAAGAGATGCTTATTCACATTTTTGTAGGTGAATTATGGAATATTATTCTGGGATGTCCCATCACTGTTCAATAAGAATGTTTCCTATTAGGCAACATTTTGTTGGAAGATTCGTCTATGTAGCCATTGAATATTATTGTGCACAAATAGACTTTGCACTGTTACTGCACTGGAGAAGTAGCCTGACGGTGTTTCGTTATGCTGTACAACCCTGTATTGGTATAATGACATTGAAGTTGAATTCAGTCGAATGCTTTCACATTCACAGTAGCCTAGCCATACGATTAAGTTAGCTGGCTAGTGATGTTAAAACAGCTGAAGCAGGTGAACAATCTATGTAGAATCCTTTTCGCACTTGCACACAAAGTTACCACTGAGCTGCAGGATGTAACCGGTTTTGTTTCATAAATACTGGATAATCGATGAGTCTCTTTAGGGAAACTCCCTTACAGCAATTTCTGCCGTGCTATAGTAGCCTAGCTAAGAGATTAAGCTAATGACTAAAGATGGGGAATCACATGTTGAATTGGATTTGACCAATTGGTCAGTAAAGATTGGCCAGCTAAACTCTACTACTTCAGAGCAGTGTTCACAAGGCTACATGATGCCTTCATAAGCCCTTCAAGTCAATCAATATGTAAACATACAAGGTGGCATCTTTCACAAAGGCTGCTGTTATCAACTGTGTCTACTTGTCAAGATGTCAAGTTGACATAACACCTATGACAGATGACTTCAATATTTCCAGGCACTAGTCTGTGCTATGACACTCAGTAAAGTGTCACCAAGATCTCCAACATTGCAATAACGGCTATAGAGTTGAAAGAGCTCATGTAGGCTGAGCATGGAGAGGTCAATTCAGGCTGCATTCAGAGCTAGCAAGGCTGTGGCCAGACGCACGTAACTGCATGGCTTTGATGTCTACCTTTCTCATCCTAAGGAGTGCTGTTGTCATGGTTTCAGCAGTTAGGAGATATGAAATCAGGAGATAAAGGTGGCGGCGCGGCACAGTAGCAGGCAAGCTGGCCAGTCTGCATGAGCACATAGAAATGTCAACACTGAGAGACAGGGGCCAAATGCAATCATATTCACAGCTTGTCCAGTCAAAAAGGGATTAGCACATATGGGGGTACAAAACTTTTTCTCACATTCAGTGCAGTAATATGTACAGTATATGTCAGTGTATGTTCTCGCTACAGTGTTTTAATATCTAGATGAATTGAGAAATACATGATATTAATAGATGTATGAATGATGTCTTGAACTGGTCTGATCTACCTAAAAAAGTGTTTTCCAGTGGAGTTTGCCGGTGCTAAGTCTTGGCCTGCTGAAAGCCCAGAGGACTCTGTAGGTTGAGGGGCATTTCTGGAGGTGTGGGTGGGGTTGGGTCCTGCTGGGGCCACCCCCCTGCTGTCCCACATCTCAGAGGAGCAGGCTGCCTGAACAAAGGCCCGGCTTTTTCAGAACAATTAGCGCCGCTAAAAAGCACATCTCAGTCGTCCATTAGCTCGACCACGTGTCTGTCCATTCACCCCATTGTGGAACTAATTAAATTACATCGCTCCCGCTACCCCCCACCCTCCTCGCCTCCCCTCGCCTCCTCTCCTCTCCTCTCCTCTCCTCTCCTCCACCCTCTGGGCATCTGCTATGTCTCTGTTTCTTAATCGGTCTCTCTCTCTCTCCCTTCCTGTCTCTCTGACTCATACGTCACACATTCTCTCTCTCTCAATCTCTCACACAGGTTTCTTATACAATGCCAGGTCAGGACGTCCATACACACACACACACACACACATACATA
>CM067486.1:5884145-5898170 GCA_034552555.1 Semaprochilodus insignis
TCTCTCTCTCTCTCTCTCTCTCTCACCCTCCTTTTCTCTCTCTGTCTCTCTCTCACACACCCTCCTTTTCTCTCTCTGCCTCTCTCTCTGTCTCTCTCTCTGTTGGTGTATAGCTGGGGGAAGTGTGTGCGAGGCTGATTATCATCGCTGTTTCCTTCTTTCCCATATCCCCCCAGACCCCCGCCGGCCGCCTGTTTACTTTAAGCCTGAAAAAATGGGCCTTCACTCAGGAGGACGTGCCCTTCATCAGCGCAACCTACGCCCCACTTGCCTAAACACACACATACGCACGCGCACACACACACACACACACACACACATGCACACACACACACGCGTATATGTATACTGTATACATTCATCGTCACACACACACAATCCTACTATATTATAACCTTTGTACAGGCTTTCAGTTTCTCAGAGGAATCCACGGGAATATGTTCCCCTAACTCCAAAGTTCAGTCTTAGAAGTTGGTTGAATTGTAGACTTAGTCACTTATTAGAAATGGCTTGTAGGTCTTTTACATGCTTACACAAATTAAACATATGAATCGTCTTCTACCAGCTCCTAATATTCATGTTAAATGTAGAGCAGACAAGAACTGTTCATATGCAGCAGCGTTAGCCCAGTGCTAACAGATAGTTAGAAACACCATAGGGACGCTAGCAGAATTAGCTTTAAGGTACAGGTTTCTCATTTCTTGACATTTGTGGCCCAAGCTGAAGGCCGAGCTCTAACAGTCTAAAAGCTCAGTCTTAGAGCTTGTTTGCATGCTATGCCTCTCATGATCCAAATAATCCCAAAATTCACATTCAATGATGCTGAAGTCTGGGCTCTGGGGTAGTCAGGCTATTGTCCTGAGAATATCAACAGCTTCTTTGTTGCCCTGGTCTTTACGGGGCTTGCATGGTTATTAAGAATCCCATTTGTTCTATATTTGTCCGATAGCTCCTTTTTTCATTTCTCTTTGACTTTTATGCGTGTACTAAACATGTTTGTTGGTCTAATCATCCTGCAACAGCATCATGGGCAGCTGAGGTTTCTTAAAGCTGTAATAAAACTGAAAAACCAAAGATTTATGAGGTGTTATTATGAAAGCAATGATACATATGTCTAAATACATACTTACACACACACCCACACATATAACATATAAATCTACATGCACATAAAGTCATATACACACACATACACACGCCCATGTGCACACATAGACACACTCAAAAGCAGTCCTCCGTATCAGTCCTGTAACTTGTAACTTGTCTTCTCTCCTTCTGTCCAGCTGTCAAATCACATCTCATAAACCCTGACCAGCGGTCCCCGAGCACCAAAACACAGCTGTTAGCCCCCGCTTCCAAACGTATACATGCACTGCTGGGTGTGTGTGGGAGAGAGATGGTGCTTTCATACTCACACTTCTTACATGAGCCTAGTAACTCTCTATATCTATACCCCTATCTATCTATATCTGTCTCTCTCTCTCTCTCTATGTATACATATATATATATATATATATATATATATATAGAGAGAGAGAGAGAGAGAGAGAGATAGAGGTATAGATATAGAGAGTTATGTCTATGTCTATCTATCTATCTATCTATCTATCTATCTATCTATCTATACCGTCACAGGACACAGTATCACTGAGGAGTCGGTTTTGAGTCATAGTAGAAGCAAATATGTCCCACCCCATAATATTAAACTCACACCTACATGTTAGACCAAACCACTGACACAATTAAGAACTGACACTGGAATCGGCAAAACATATTTTAGCTAACAATAGGTCAAACCAATTTTGTGACAAAAGACGTCACTCTATGAATTATAGAAATACAAGATATCGTCAAGTATCTCCAAAATGGCAACTTTACAGGAGAGGGCAAAAACAAAACAAGTTAATTGTTATGTGAGTCAGTGGAACAAGACTTTTTTCCAAGCAATTCTGGGCCATTTCTGTAGGTCCATTCATCATGGAATTTCCACACAGTGTAAATGGCAGCTCATGCGTTCAAATGATGTATAAAAGTATAAATAAGTGAAAAATGGAGATATAACTTTGGACAGTGACGATATACAGGATATGTTACTTACAACAGTAGTCTAACTAGACTCAGTTGTTTAAAATGGCAAAACAGTGGTAGCAGCTATCTACCAGGACGCACTCAAGAGTCACTGTAAGACTAATACATACTAGGGACAATATAGGTCACTGTCTTTCATGTGTTTGACCATAAAACATATAGATTGTCTTTTACCAACTCAGAATGTCTATGATAAATATACAGTGGACAAAACTGTTCATGTGCACCACCATTACCTAATGCCGGTATGCTAACATACTATTAGAAACACCATAGGGATGCTAGTGAAAATTAGCTTTATAGTACAGGTGGATAGCCCAAACTGATGGCCTAGCTCGAATAGTCATGTTTCACCACTGCCTCACATACGTGTGCACATGTGCAGGGTGCAAATGCATTTATATGCATAGTGCATAGAAATGCATAGACTGCGAACATCACAAACATCAACGAAGTGTGTGTTGAACTTTGTGTGAATATGTGGATACCATACACATGCATGTATGACACATGTGGTTGGTGTGAGTGGATACACGTTTCTCTATGTGAATAATGGCATGTGTAAGTGTGTGTGTTTGGTGGGTAAGTGGAATGGACAGGAGGCCTGGTGTAAACATGAATGAGGCATGGAGCGTGTCAGGAAGTAAAGTGTATGACAGTGGGCTTCCAGCCAAGTCTTGCCTAGACTTAGAGGACACACACACACACACACACACACACACACAGAGAGAGACATGCCAAAGCTATGCTCTATTCAATATATATTGTGTGCTATTTTGATTATTTTATGGTGTGTGAAAACACAGTGCAGCATATCTAATGCACCTTGCAGTCCCACAATCAACCACAGCAATGTGGCTACAAAGTGTGCTGATGCTGCTAAAGTGATCATTCGATTTACTAAGGCTGTGCATGGGACCACAAACTGCGATAGGCTGCATAGAACCACAAACTATGCATCTGACTGCACCAGACTATAAACTAGGCATAGAACTGCACAGGACTGTAGAAACACTGCTTAGGACTACATAGGACCACAAACCATGTGTAGGACTACACAGGACCACAGACCATGTACAGGACTACATAGGACCACAAACTATGTTTAGGACAACACAGGACCACAACATTATATAGGACTACATAGGACCACAAACCATGTGTATTACTACACAGGACCGCGAACTATGTATAGGACTACATACAACCACAAACCATGTTTAGGACTACACAGGACCACAAACATAATATATGGGACTACACTGGACCACTAATTGTGCATTTTACAACAGTGGGTCGCAAACTGCACATAGGATTGCATACTACCACAAACTGTGAATAGGACTACACTGGATCACAAACTATGCATAGGACAGTAGTGGACCACAAACTGTGCTGGATCACAAACTAGGCATAGAATGTAGTAATGGACCACAAACTTTGAATAGGACTACACTGGATCCCACTCTAGACATAGGACAGCAGATTGTGGACAGGACCACATACCACCTCAAACTGTGCATAGTAGCATACAAAACTACAGACTGCACACATGACGGCATTGGACCACCAACTTTGCATGGGACTGTACATGACCACAAACTGCACATAGGACTACACATGACTACAAACTGAATACAAAAAAACAAACTGGGCATTATGCCTCAAACTGTGCTGTGCTTAGGACTGCAAAATGACATAAAACCACAAACTGTGGATTGGGCTACAAACTGTGTTTAGGACCACAAAGTGTGGATTGGGCTACAAACTTTGTTTAGGACCACAAAGTGTGGATTGGGCCACAAACTGTGTTTAGGACCACAAAGTTTGCACTGAGCTGCAATTTGTGCTTAGGACCACAACGTTTGCATTGGGCTGCAATTTGTGCTTAGGACCGCAAATCATGAATTGGAATACAAATTATGTTTAGGACCACAAAGTATACAGTGGTCTACAATCTGTGCTTAGGACCACAAGGTGCTTAAGATTGCAAAATGACAGAACCACAAAATGTGCTTAGGACTGCAAACTTTGCTTAGGACCCGAAAGTATGCATTAATCCACAAACTGTGCTTTGGACTGAAAACTGTGATTAGGATCACAAAGTGTGCACTGGGCTCCAAACAATGCTTAGGACTGCAAACTGTGCATATTACCACAAAGTGTGCATCGGGCCACAAAATGTGCTTAGTACTGCAAATTGCTCAAAGACTTAGGACTGCAAAATGACAGAACCACAAACTATGTTTCAACCTTAAACTAGGCACTGGGCCACAAAATATGCCTAAGACTGCAAACTTGTTTTGGACCACAAAGTGTGCATTGGGCTACAAACTGTGTTTGGGGTTACAAAGTGTGCATTGGGCTACAAACTGTGTTTGGGGTTACAAAGTGTGCACTGGGCTACAAACTGTGTTTGGGTTTACAAAGTGTGCACTGGGCTACAAACTGTGTTTGGGGTTACAAAGTGTGCATTGGGCTACAAACTGTGCATTGGGCTACAAACTGTGTTTGGGGTTACAAAGTGTGCATTGGGCTACAAACTTTGTTTGGGGTTACAAAGTGTGCATTGGGCTACAAAGTGTGCATTGGGCTACAAACTGTGTTTGGGATTACCAAGTGTGGACTGGGCTACAAACTGTGTTTGGGATTACAAAGTGTGCACTGGGCTACAAACTGTGTTTGGGATTACAAAATGTGCATTGGGCTACAAACTGTTTAGGACTGCAAATTGGTAATGATAAATCTTGACTCATCTAGACTTGATGAGTGCTATTATTGTCAAATGGATTCTCGCCATGCAAATTTGCACCCATTTTTTTAAGGTCTAGATAGTATATTTTGGCTCAAATGTAGACTGAGAGGGATATGCACTCAGCTGTGCTTCCAAAATATCCACCCATTTTCTGTTTGATCTTCCTGTACACATGATGGAGAGAAACGTACATGGCCTATTAGCTACACTTTCATGGCTTGTGCACCAGTTTTGTACAAACATCACTACGTACTGTTCTCTAAAGAAAACGGACTCACACTTTCACTCTCCAACACCCGCCCCCTCCCACCACCGTACAAAGGAGCTACCCGTTAGTGATAAGGTGAAACGTGATGAAAAAGTGTGACAGCACGCAGACCAAACTAGAGCATTTCATGTGTCCCTGTAGCTCTCATATGTAACAGCAGAGCAGTTTATAGTCCATGATCTGGTTTAACTGCCTGCACCTGCAGCAACAGCGGGCAACCATCAGCCTCGCAGCGTGCTCGCGCACACACAGACACACATAAAGTGAGCGTGCGTTTCACGACACACCTGGAAAGCAAAAGGGCAGCCGTTTTCCAGCAAGCCGCGCCGTTATAGCTGCCATGGGCCACTCTGCCTTCTCTAATTAGAGGCGGAAAAATATTTTGCCTCTTTTCATTTCTTTCCTCCTCAGAAAACGTGGCACTGATTAATTATGCGCCACATGTCAGCCTACCTGCAGAAATATGAAAGCCGCTCCCGCACGAGAGCCCGTTCAAAGGCAAAGCGGAAAAGGGAAGAAATGATCTAAGCCCAATTCCGTCAAAGGCCAAATCGAAAGCGGCAGGAATACGCGCGGAGAACCCGTGTCTCCTTGTAGGAAAGTACAGTAAGGCAGAAACAACATTCAGTTGGATTTTTCAACGGAAAGTATGCAAAAGAAAAAAAACACAAAGACAGACGACTTATTTTATCCTGAAACAGTGAGGCAACTCGCTATACGGTAGCAGTAGCTGGGTTGATTTTGCTTTGAAGTTCCTGAAATTCAAAGTTTATTACAGCCTTATTACTCGGTAACTACATGGATTACAAAGCTTATCGTCACTGTCTAAAGAAAAACGTACAGTATCGCCAAAATGGCAACTTACAGGACAGGGCAAAAACCTTAATTTGAATAGAAATGAATGGAACCAGACTTTTTTCCAAGCAATTTGGGGGCATTTCTGTTGGTCCATTCATCATGATGTAACTGGCAGCTAGTGTGTTCAAATGATGCATAAAATATGCATTAAAATTGACAAAACAATGGAGATACATGTTTTTCTTTGGACAGCGACAATACACTTAAGTTATTAGAGTATGTGGTAAAAGTTTGGCCATTGGTAAATCAGTTCTCCATTGTACTTCATTTAAATTCTGCCAAAGGTCTGGATTCCAAACTTTCCATCAATACCACAGTCCATGAACCTATTACTGCAGACTCAAACATGTTTGTACAGAAGGTAAACCGAATGCAAACATATTTAATTACACCACTATGTAATTAATTATGTACTTACTATCACTGTCAGCGTTAATGCATAAGCGACCTAATAAAATGCCATTTCCCAATAATGTAATAATGCCTAAAAATGTCATAACATTTAGTACTTGCAATAATGCAATAACTTACTACATATCGTAATGCAATGCCACAACTGATAATATAATAATACATTATGTTTTACAAATAATGCTGTGGCATGCTTTAGGTGAATGCTCTTTATTGAGCACAGTAGCAGTGGAGAAACTGCCACCAGCCCTGGCTGAACAGCAGACAAGGCAGGTCACTTCTATCCATGTAACCTCTGTTGACAGTAAGCATCAAACCCTCAGCACAGAATGACACAAGCATTAAACATGAACACACTATAACATCCCTGACAACAACTTATTTACAGATATACCCTCTTACAAGTCAGGAACAGGAAGTTACATAGCTGCCCTCTCCAGAAGAGCTATCTCAGTAACTCCACAAAGTCTGAGCAGAGTACCTGGGGCACGTGGGGCCATGCTGCCCCCCTCATAGTCTCTCGGCAGCAGCGGTTTCGGAATGTCCACCATCCCAGTAAATGAGCATGCCATAGGGCATGTGCTCTCAGACACTGAGGGTCTGCGTTCTCCACTCTAGCGTGGCAGTACTCCTTGAAGGCTGGGCTGCATATACCGACCCAACTTCTTTAGCACCCACGGGCACCCCAGTGCCAACTTGGCCCAAGAAGCAGGCAGGTCACTTCTAACTATACAATCTCCATTGACGGTATACAGCAATCCCCACCATTTAGCACCGCGGCTCAGCACAGAATGACAACAGCAATGTGTTCAAACACATTACAACATCCACAACAACAACTTATTTACAGTCTGGTGCTTCTCATGCATCCATGGTGGGACATTGCAATTCTTCAAACATTAATGGGGATTCAGTACATTCAGGTTGACTGTATATAATAACCTTATTACATTATTGGGTTTTATTAAATCTGTAACATTTTTAGGTCTATTACATAGTTGGGAAAAAAAACACATTATTGGGCACTACACACGTTTTCCGAGTTTGACAGTTCATAGTAGTCAAGGCTGAAGGCCAGCTGCTAGAACACTATGTGTTGCTATGATATGAGTTCTTAATTAAAGCCCTCTTGTTCCAATATAGCTTTTAATAGGTTTTTAATGTGTTTAACTCACATGTCATTATTTTAATCATTTCACATAAATTATCAGTGACATAAATATCAAAATGACTTCATTTCTAAGTCATCACACCATCTGAACCTGTGTGTGAGTTGTTAAGTAAGCTCTGCTTAGGTAGTTTATTGGGAACAATACAACACTGTATTAACACTGTTAACAAAAGTACCTGACATGGCTAAAAAAAAAAACATTGATAGCCATTCTAAAGCATGAAGTCAGCCCATGCTTTGGTCCAGTTGTTGTCCAGCTTTTATAACTGCAGGTATGTACAGCAACCACCAAAAATGATCTGGCAACTTTGAAAGTAATATGTGAGGTCGGTAGTTACGAAAGAGAATGATTCAACTGGAGGCCCACACGTGTCCTTGCAGTTTAAAGCTGCCAATCTGTTTGTTAATAAACGTCTGAAACAGCAATTCTGCTTCACATTCCTTACAGACAGTTACGTTTGCACTATCAGCTCTGAAGTTACATTTTAACTCAGAGCAGGCTCGGCTGCTGAGGACGCTGCAAGTTTCAGAGAGCGGCTGCCCTTGGTAGGCCTGGTGGTTGCACTGTGACAGCCGAGGTCGTCCCGTTTCAGTTTGACTAACAGCTCCAGCAGCAGCCCAACGGTCTCTGGTTTTGGTGGTCTGGCCGAGAGTACGTGAACCTGTTTTGAGGTTACCGTCTTACATAGCTTCTTACATCCATTCATTTAATGGTTTTGGCTTTACTAAGCCGCGCCTCGTCAGCTACTTGAAGACTCAACTGAACCAGAAGCATACAAAATGTGGGGCCCATTTATTGTTCCCTTTTTTTTCTTCTATGCTATGCCTTTTGAGGTTTTGTGAGCAAGGGGAGGGGAGCACGGCCGACTGCAGACAAACTGTGCCTTTACTGACTGTACTACTGGCTAACAGATATGAATGCTTTAATGCAGGTAGTTTGCCCAGAGAGAGCATCCAAAGAATGCCCAAAAGATAATCACACCATGTACTGTTTAGTTTAGGTGTGCTGGGTTGGCGTACTTTGGCTTTCAGAAATAGCTCATTGAACTCACTGAAGGTTCCTAGGACTTGCTAAGACTGACTGCATTCAAAATGTGCTTTGTGCTGACTAAAAAAGAACTGGAGAACAGAGCAAAATGAGTGTGCAACCAAATTCTCCAAAAGCAGTAGATACAGTATGCTCTGACCCAACAGACACAAAAGTTCTAATAAAGCTTGCTTTTGTGCACTCAGACGTTCTTAGCTAGGCTAAGGAATTGGTTCCAGCAAAAACACCTACAGAAGCCATACAAAAGATTAGTCCATTCGTAGTTCTGCTTACATGCATGCCAGCACAGTCTGGCTTTGTGACCTGAAATACCCCCCCACCATTACGCACCATATATGGGTTTGCCACCATTTAAAAATAGCCATGCTCAATGTTTCTCTGTCCATTTCAATTTCTAATGACGTTTATTTCGGACAAACTGTTTAACATGAGGGACCTCTCTTCTCAAAAGTGCAAAGCTGTTTGTTTTGGTGCCAGAAAGTCGTCATCCCAGGGGAGGTACGGCAGCAAAAGTAGGGAAAAAAGTCACAAAAGAACCATGTGAAAGTCAGTGTAGTGGTCTAAGTGTTTATTCATTCACTCATTCATTTTCTGAGCTGCTTATCCATTTGGGTAGCAGGTGGTGCTGGAGCATTTCCCAGCCCTCTTTGAGCACAAGGCAGGAAACACCCTGAACAGGCCGCCATCCCATTGCAGGGTAAACACATAGACGTACATATTCTCAATTTTAGGGGTAATTTTGCATCTCCAATCCGCTTGACTGGTTGATTGGAGGAAACCCACAGTGATGGGGAAAACATACCCTGGATGCCCCAGCTGGATCAAACCCAGGTCATTCTTGCTGTGAGGCTTATCGTTGTAAGGTCATCCTGTTGCGCGCGCCTTCCATTCTGACTCATGCTGTTGTGTTGGTAGCATCCTTTGCAAGCGAAGTATGCCTCGTAGAAGAGTTTGAAAGCAATTCAAACAGTTGGAAGAGTTTGAGAGGCAACGCATCGTAGGACTCTGGGAAGCAGGATTGTCTAATCAAGGTATTGCGCGCCATTCCGGTTGTGCCGATATTAGCATAGCACGCTGTTGGCGGCAATGGATAGAAGAAGGCACGCACCATTGACATGAAGGATCTGGGAGACCTACACCATCCACAGTGAGAGAAAAACTCTGTCATGGAGTGACTCAGAATGGCAGCGGGTCATCTTCAGTGACAAGTCCCGCTTTTGTCTTGGTGGAGACGACCAACGAGTCCGTGTGTGGAGGCACCATGGTCAGCGCCAAGATGAACGGTTTATTGTCCTGTATCACACGTCACTCCACCTCCACCCCTACCACAAACTCTACAGGAACTGTGTGAGAATATTCAAGCTGCATAGTTACCTCAGCTATTTGACAAGCTGAGGTAACCATGGACTCTATCTAAACTCTATGTGTAAAATGATTCTGTGTTGAGCTGCTAGCGAGTGATGAAGATGATGCAAATAAATGCATACTCAGGAATCAATAAAACAAGTGGACATTGCAATTAAGGCTACTTTGTAAAAGAGTTAATAGTTTATTACAGTATATGCCACTTATACAGAAAGTGACCAGAAATAAGACCTATCAGTCCAATAAGCTAGTCTGAACTGGACAGACGATTCAGAAGACAACCACAAGTGGGTACGATAGCGTTAGGATTTGTTGGTGTTGGTTGGAAAGCGTTGGCTTTCAGAAACCTAATCTAATTAAACTCTTCAGGGAAAACAGGGTCCTCTCACGCACCGCTTTGGAGAGAAGAGTTCAAGCGGTCATTTCTTTCTTTCCACTTGATATTGTTTGTGTCCATTCGCTGGGAGTGCTAGAGGCTGTGTGAGTGTGTGTGCGTGTGTGTGTTTCTCCAGCAACAAACATCAGCAAATCCCATCATCCCCGAGCAAGGGCCCCAGGGGCTTGAGGCTTGGGAACAGGACGGCCGCTGCTGCACCCCTGTGCCCCCGCGTCCCGCCCGGGAGGTGACGGCGGAGGAGAGCCGGTGCCCGAAACACAACCCCCAACCCAAGCCCCCCACCCCCCGCTTGCAAACTCTCACATACACACACACATGCAACTATGGCATGTGTCACCGTCCCTGCCATGCATCAACGTGAAAAGCAAGGGAGGCTGATGTCAAAAGGAGGCAAACGCACTGGGAGGAATGTTCCAGTTTTAAATAAACGACAGCAGAAGAAAAAAAAAAAAGTCATGGCCTAAAAAATGCTGGGCATGTGGCCACCCCCACCCCATACACACATACACTCAATGTGGCAGATAGAGCGTTGTTCTCCGGGGGGACGACACGGACATTGACCCCAAAGCGATGCCTTTTCCAGATGCCTTCTTGTCTCCTACTCAAGAGGCGGGAGTGTATGTGCATGCGTGTGTGTGTGTGTGTGTGTGTGTGTGTGTGTGTGTGTGTACGTGCACTCGTTTCATACACCCACACAAAGCCCTCTGTTCGCTATGAACAATCTACTACTCTATGCTTTATAACGACGGGAATGACCTCATAGCGAACATGGACTTGAGCTATTTAGCAGTTCAAAGGACGTTGGAAAGGCTAGTTTATTGCACATTAACCACTTAAAACATGTTATATGGCCCAAAGGGGGCAATAAGAAGGCCAAAAGTTAGGAAAGAATAATAAGATAAGGGTGACATGACCAGTCAGAACTACTGAATCATTCAACCTTCAATGACAAACCCACAAAAGTTTGTGGAAATATTTTGGAAAATGGCATTTTGAGCCAAAATGTCACTGATTAGCCAGTGCATGGTTGGTGTCGGACTTAATGGAGTGTTCTGGCACAAAACTGGAACGTTATTAATGTTATTCACCCTACTTCAGCATCATTGGGCTGACAGAGTTCATAATCTCATACAAATACAACGTCTTCCCTCGTCACTACAATACCCAGCATGCATCATTACGCTGATACATCATGCCCCAGTTACGATTCCATCAATGCCAATAAAGAGATCCTGTCTGCTAGCCCAGGCACTGCTCTATAAGCTAATGCATACATCAAAGCTAGCATGATTATAACTCTTACCTCAGCCATTTAACAAGATTTTTCCCTTATCTAAGAATTCCCAGTTCAGTTATGGGGCCAAAACTGAGGTAATATATCTAGCCTTGCTAGCATTAACTTAAGATTGCAGTCCTCCCAGTCTGATGACTCATTTCTGTCATCTGACTAATCCATCCCCACCACTCTAGACAGTTACTACAGTTTAAATGGCTGCAATTAGATAATTGGCTTCCTAACAGTAACGTTAGCGATCTGACTTCCTTCTGTGCCCATCTCACCTCTAAAAATCCCCCGCAAAGCAGTTGTAGTTTTCAAAAGCCACAAGGTACATCATTAGAAGGGGGTTTTCCAAGTCTGTGGCATTGTTCTAGGACGCAAGTAAGCAGGTTTACAACACATGTAGCAGTGGCATCCTTTTAAGCAATGCAAGCTGTTGTAAACTTGTTTTATTTTCTTTTTCTCTATCAGTTCTATACATTACTTATCTTTATTTGACCTTTGGGAAGAGTTGCTATGGCGGACCGTTTCCTCCACTCAAAGAAAAAAAAAGGCCATACACGATCTCAAAAATATGACTTACTATCTCATAATTATGACTTACTATCTCATAACTATGACCTACTATCTCATAATTATGACTTAGCATCTCATAATTATGACTTTCTCATAATTATGACTTAATATCTCAAAACTATGACTTACCATCTCATAATAATGACTTAGCATCTCATAATTGTGACTTACTATACGACTTTTTTTTTCTTTAAGTGGCGGAAATTGGCTTCCATAAGTTGCCTCACTAAACAACAATGGCATAAAAAACGCTTCAAAGTTTGTATCTGTGGACTGCTCTGGACTGTATTCTGGACTGCTCTAGACTGCACTGTGGACTGTATTTCTAGATTGCTCTGGTCCGCTCTAGACTGCACTCTGGACTGCTGTAGACTGCATTTCTAGACTTCTCTGGACTGCATTTCTACACTGCTCTGGACTGCATTCTGGAAGGCACTCTGGACTGCTCTGTACTGCCTTTCTAGACTTATGTGGACTGCTCTAGACTGCACTCTGGACTGCACTCTGGAGTGCTCTGCACTACATTGTGGACTGCTCTAGACTGCACTCTGGACTGCACTCTGGACTGCTCTGCACTGCATTTTGGACTCTTCTAGACTGCACTCCGAACTGCACTCTGGACTGCTCTGGACTGCACTCTGGACTGTCTTTCTAGACTTCTCTCGACTGGATTCTGAACCGATCTAGACTGCACTCTGGACTGCATTCTGGTCCAGAATTATAACAAAGCTTATACCCATCATGCAAACGTCATTTCTATCTGAACCTATGTGTAAGTTGTAAGGTAAGCCCCAGTAGCCTTACTTTGGTATTTTATTGGGAATAACAAAAACTGTTATCAATAAAAGTGGACAAAAGACCTCACATAGCTAAAAACATCAATAGCCATTGATGAAGCATGAAGTCTGTCTGTGCTTTTGTCCAGTTTAGTATATGACTGTAAAACGCATCCTGGCTCATTCACATGTGGCTTAAAATTATTATTATTTTTTTAACCCGGCTTTTTTTTTCCATGCATCTCTCCATTCCCTCACACTCCAGAATCTTACCATTGGGGCAGAGCTCCGGGCCATTGGGGACCTCCTGCAGGGTGATGTCATGGGCGTACGCGGGCCTGGCAGGGGGCGCATGCTGGGGGTGGCCCATCCCGGGGAGATGAGTCGGCGTTACCATGGAAACTGCCACCCCGCCGGCCTGTCTCCGCAAGAGCACAGAAAGACAAACATACGTTAAATATCATGCACCCGCCGGCATTGATAATGACATAGCCAAGCTTCTGCATTTATCCTTAACTAGGCCTTCTACACTTGGCTGCTCAATAGTTGTCGACCATTCTAACGAAGCCTACTGGCTCTCAAATCATTAAGAAAGTAAAGATCTGAATGAGTCATTGTGTCAGAGGCATTGGGTCTCTATGGGACTTTCATTCACAACCATGTAGAGCCACAAAACAGTAAAAGCTCTTTAAGTTTTTTTGGCTTATGAATTCCCCCGTGCGGCCTAAAGGGAGCTTGAATTTCTGTTGAACTTGCGCGTTTGAGCAGCATTTTTATCCCTTTGATCTCAATGGGGTATTGACGTCAGGGCCAGAAGAAGGGGAAATTACAGAGAGAGGCAGAGAGAAAGAGAGAAAAGAGGTGCAGGTTTTTGCTAACTGCACTGGTGTATATATATATATATATATATATATATATATATATACCAGCATATACATATATAGATATATAAATTCACCACAGATAGAGAAGATCGGTGGAAGTCAGAAGATAGCAGATCAGAACACTGTTCTCTGGGAAAGTCCCCCATCTA
>CM067486.1:5898236-5944340 GCA_034552555.1 Semaprochilodus insignis
TAGATGGGGGACTTTCCCAGAGAACAGTGTTCTGATCTGCTATCTTCTGACTTCCACCGATCTTCTCTATCTGTGGTGAATTTATATATCTATATATGTATATGCTGGTGTATATATATATATATATATATATATATATATATATATACCAGCATATACATATATAGATATATAAATTCACCACAGATAGAGAAGATCGGTGGAAGTCAGAAGATAGCAGATCAGAACACTGTTCTCTGGGAAAGTCCCCCATCTAAAAGTGTATCAAGCAGTGTATCTGCTGGATAAAAAGTCCATTCAAACAGCCAAATGAGCTTCCTTTGCCCCGAGCGCATGCCTTAGCAGAGAATTGTGTGCGCAACGCAAACAAGTATTGTTCTTGCTCTGCTGACATTCTTGGTTCATTTTTGTGGAAGAATGCTTAGAAACATGGACACAATGCAAAAGTGCCTTTGCTTTGTGAGCTGAATGGCATTTTGGCAACTTTCACGAAGTATATTCACTGTTTCATAATCAGAAAATATGACATGCTTTGACTACAGTCAGTATGTGTTTTGAATGGATTGGGCATACTGTGAATAATGTTGTACAGTACAGATCGACAGATTCGTGAAACTAAAACATGTTGACATATAAAAATGGCAGTATTAGCTCATAAAGAATGTAAAAGGTGCCATAAAAAGAAAAATTGTATTAACGTTGGCATAGTTGAATACTGAGAGTTCAGTACATAGAACTGACATACCGTGAACCCCAAACACTGTAGTTTCTCCTTAAAATACAAATCCAACATTTAGAAAAGTGGACAGTAAAATGGCCAAAATCCAAAGTCCTGGACTGTTACCTAACAGCCTAGAGTCATTAATATTTATGCCCCCATAATATACATACAAGGACAACAGAGCAACAGGAATGGAGGACTATGTGGGGAAAAGAGTCGTTCCAGTTTGCGAAGGGAATGTCATACTCTTCCCAAGGAATTGTCAGTGGGCATGACTGATGTTCCTCTTTAAACAAGGCTGAAGTTGACTTCATATTTGCCAACTCGTAATCAAATGTTCCGTTCCACCTAAAATGCTCCAGCTTGTACAGGTGCCAAAATGTCATTGCAGCACCATTTAAGGTGGAACAGAAAAGTTGCAAAACAAGCTGGAGAGCAGGAAGCCAACTCAACAAGATCCTGGACTTATTCAAAGTCTTTAGTTCATTTTATACATTTCACTCTGGAGAGTCTATCAAATATTGAACAATATCGAGTGGCTTTGTTTAGTGTTTTACACCGGAGAGACTGAAGAGACTGAATCGAGGGGCAGCTCAACCCTTATTAGCATCACAACCCCAACAGTAAACCTGTAAGTAGCAGCCATGCTGTGTGATTGTATCACTGATTGGATAAAACTGAAGTGAGTAATGACTAATTTACATTGTGTTGATGTCAAGATCAAAAGCAAGCAGCTAATATAGGTAATATTAGCTACTAGCAAGCTCCAAGTAGCTAACTTTAGCATAGCTAGCTAAATAGTCTGAAAATCGAGCTTATTTGAACAGAGATTAATTTTGTTTTCCTGCCTGTGTCTATTTCAGTACGTTGTTCAATGGGAATGTCGGCACTTTTCGTACCGTTTCCAAGGAATTGTCAGTGGGCATGACTAAAGTTCACCTTTAAACGACGCTGAAATTTACTTCCTATATGCCAACTCTTAATCGAATGTTTCATTCCACCTTAAATGCTACAGCTTGTAAGGGTGCTGAAATGTAACTGTGGCACCTTTTAAGGTAGTACGGAAAAATCTGCAAAACAAGCTGGAGAACAGAAAGCTGACTTAGCTCCCATATCTTTAACAAGACCCTAGACTAATTCAGAGTCTTTAGTTCGTTCTGTACAGTCTCTGGACAGTTTTGCAAACCTTGGACAATATTAAGCAGCTTCGCTCAGTGTTTAACACTGAAGACACTGAAAAGAGGGGTAGCTCCACCTTTATTAGCATCACGGCCCCAACAGCAGCATGTAAGTAGCAGCCATGCTGTGTGATCGTATCCGTGTTTGCCGGCTGAAGCAGATCATCCTAAACTGAGAGTTTCATAGTGAGGAACAACTTTAATGTACTACTTGTTGATGTCCAGATGGAAAGCGAGTCGCTAGTATAGGTAACGTTAGTTACTAGCAAGCTCCAAGTAGCTAACTTTAGCATAGCTAACTAAATAGTATAAAGAACGAGCTTGTTTACATGGGGGTTCGTTTCATTTTCCTATCTGTGTCTATTTCGACACGTTGCTTCTGTGAGATCATTGTGGAACCGGCTAATCAGAGCAAATTGTTCTTGGGCGAAATCATAGGGTTATAAATGGGCATGTAAAACTGCATGTGGACATTTTTCTGACCAAAGTCATATACCTTCTATGTAGACATTAGCAAACAGTTCCAAATACTGAATAAAGGCATTCTATGGCACCTTTCATATTGTGGGCTTGGAATTAGAAGGTTCTATCTGTGTTCAATGCAGTTTAGAGATATTAAGGTTAAAAGATTGCACTTCAAAAACACTGAAACTCTTATGCATCAATCCCTTATAGTGTATTCATCACTGGTCAGTTTCTGACCATAGCACTGCTGTTCATCAGATATCATCTCGGAGGTGGACCATTCCCAGCACAGCAGAGTGGACAGCCATTCAAAAATATGCAGCCAACAGTGATCCTCTGGTCATAAACTGACATTAATGAAGGTTTAGAAGATGACTAAGACTGGATAGGCTTCAGTCTCTAACTGTACACCAGCTAGATGGAACTACAAGGCTTCTAACAAAGCGGGCCTACTGCATATCGAGATCCTTTAGCAATATTTGAATATGGAACTTCATACGGTGTCTGTGTTTTCAGCTGTGCAAGGTTTGTCACTGGTCACTCACTGCAAACAATGTTTAAAATACTTTGTTATGCCTCTTGCATGCTGAGAGTTGTCTGATAGCAGTAGCCGCAGCTGCTGTACATTACAGCACCCCTGCTGGTGTGTCTCCATAACATCCCCGCAGATCTAAATCAAACTACTCTGTATGTTCTCTGTCTACAGCCTGTCCCTGTCCAAGGGGAAAGCCCTCGGAAGAGCTCAGGAGGCCCTGCTGGACTCAACTAAGCTGGAAGAAAGAGAGAGAGAGAGAGAGAGAGAGAGAGAGAGAGAGAAACTTCCAGGGCCCACGTACTTCCATTTTGTGTCAATCATACTTTTCCGAGCCATGTAAAAGTGTTGGCTCTCAGCGCTAGTAATCACGGTGACAGAAGGCCTGGTATCTGAGCCAGCGTCTGACTCCTGGTCTACATTGAGAGACGAGGGAGGCGCAGGCTGCCTGAATGAGCTCCAATCTGATAAGGCCTGCTGCTGAAGCAGAGCCTCTGTTATCAGTCTAAGCCCTGTCAGTAGCTTTATGAAGCCGTGCTAGTGGCCGTATCGACGCGCACTGGCAGGGGGGCTGGAGGAAACCGTCTGAGACTGAACCCATGCGGAGAGAAGACGAATGGATGGCGAGGGCTTGGTGGGGGCATTGAGGAACCCAAAGGGAGGCAAAGACTAGTGAGGGATTTATGGGGTACAGGAGCGTTTCCTAGAGCCAGAAAGGGCATCATTTTCTCGGTCCTGTTTGATAATGCATGGAGACAGGATGCTGAGAAGTGAACAGTGAAATTAGTAGCACTGATCGACTGATAATTGAAGAAGGAGGCAATGTGCTCAACAAAGTCAGCAGTCCTGCATTCTTGTCAAGCTACTGACTTCCCTCTTTAGTACCTCAATGTAACTACTAGGACATATGCACTTCTAAGGAAGTATTCCATTACTACAAAGATTGCATGGCACAAGGCTTTCTTCAAAAGAAGTAAGTTACTTTTAGAAGCCAGAAGGTCCAAATCAGAGGGGAACCCTCAGGGCCTTCTAGGCCTAAAGAGAAGCCCTGATGCTTGTCTACTCAAAAAAGACATGCCTGTAACATTCAGTTCCTGTTTATTCAATTGAATCACGCTTATATTTAAACTCTGCAAGTATTGCTAGTTTTAGGGTGGGACCATTTTCATAAGAACCTCACACTGGGCCTTCAGGAAGGTACATCATTGACTGTAATAGAAATGGAAATCAGTGGCAGAGGCTAGCTCTAAGCCAGGCCTCTGCACTGAATGACTCACTGTGAAACTGCTAATATATAGGCTAATATATCCATCACAACTATAGCATGAAATGTCTATAAGAAGCTTCTTTTTATCAATGCCTGTGTTTAATCTATAACTGCCAAAATATGTTCATGTAACTTGCCATTAGCTTAATGCTAACAAATTACTAGAATCTCCCAAGAATGCTAGCAAAAGTTAGCCTTATTATAAAGGTGCCTTTTCCACATTTCTTGAGACTGAGCTTAATCACTGATCCCAGTTCAGTCAACTGTTGTGGCTAATTTAAAGATGAAGCATGTCTAGCTTAAACACTGACATCATAGATATTACACCGGCATTGCAAACGGCTGCTGGACTCCTCAAAATAGCTCCAAATAGCAGATGTTTTAAACGGTTGCTCATTTCTGAGACTTTTGCTGACTCACAGTTGTGGATAATGTCCATTTCTACGTCTATGCCAGTAGAGTAAACAATGGGGTGAAATAGCCACAACAAAGGATGGGAAGAGTCTTAACATAGCAAGTACTTGTGTTGATCAGTTCCATTACAATGGCCACACTAACCCAATGACCTTTAGGGGCTCACCGGAAGACTAGTGAGCATGACTGTGAATGGAATAATCTGAACAACAGCTGTTTTCTTTACATTGTTGGAGGTGTATGCTTATCAGACCTTATTAGATGGGAGCTCTATAACTAATCAACCTAACCATTAAACTATCAAATCTAATCTCCATAATATCTTTGTTTGGTGTCATAATTATTTGGCCCTGTATCTTATTCCAATTGCATTTGACAACAAACAGAGAAAAGCTAATATGGTTCTAACTGTAAGGACTTACAACTGTTCTACACTCATCATCAAAAGAATAGTTGCACCCTGATGGAAGTGTTGGAACAGGAACAATAAATACAGCTTTTTCTTTTCAGCTCCAAGCGGCATGGGCCCGAGACGTCACAAACGTAAACACATCCAAGAGTTCATTAATGCACAGAAATGCGCAGTAAACAGTCTGATTCTAAATCACGCACGTTTTAAAGCTATTTTCACATTATCCTATCTTGTAACTAAGGGTAGTTATGCTATGCTAAAGCTAAGCTCAAAATGTAGTTGCAGTCTTTAATAAATAGTGACTCTGCAAGATTCCCAGTCTTTGCAAAATAATAGTCTATAAATAAATAAAATGTGAGTAGTCTGTGACTAAAAGTCTGTGACTTGTCTTTAGATGTGAGAGGGTGTCAGACTTTAGTCTATTAAATGTCTTTTCAGAGTCTTGTCGAAGTCTTCTAGTGTATGGTTAGCATAAAGCATTACCATCATTTTCCAGCACTGTTGCCATGAGACAGCTGTGTTGATGATACTAATTTAGGCTGTTTTACTGATGAACTAGAATGTAAATGGTCTTAGACCTCTTGGAAACCAGCATTCCCTATAATCCCTACATGCTTGGATGGGTGTAGTAAGGGTAATATAGGTAGGCCATAGCCCCTGATTGACTTGCTCAGATCAGACATTCCTAGGTTTAAAGCCATAGTCAATAAATACACTTGAAGAGGAACAACTGCAAGGCAGTCTTGATGTTTGGTCTGTAGTGCTAATGACTCTGTTGGATGGCACAGCCAAACCCTCTGCTCCGACTCTGTCTCGGTTCCCCCGTCTCTCTCGGAGCCTCTCTCATAACATGAGCACAGAGACACGGAGAGAAGCGAGACGAGAGATCAGAAAGTGTCCCTTTTTCTTCCCCGATTCATGTAAATTCATGAAGGCACCCTCACTGCAACCTCCGGCCGTGCCTGGAGACCCGGGGGCGCACATCTCAATTTCAAAAGCCAGGGGAGGGTGCGGTCTGGGCGCACCAAACGGAGCGCCCTGTCCCCCCGCATTAGCATTAGCATTGCGGAATTAGAATGTGACCCGACCGGGCTCCAAGCCGAGCGCTTTCTGGAGTCGAGGCTGCGCATACTGATGGCCGAATGTCCGACCCCTGCCTTGATCAGTCGCCTTCCATTCAGCTCTCACCTGTACCCAAGCTTCCAATGTACCTTCGCTCGGTGCAAGACCTGCCTGAATAGCTGCTTTTCACCACGCAGACGCGAGCTTCTGGGGCCACGTTTTTCGCGCTCATAAACTGCTTTGACCCTGCTAACCTCACAGAGGTGACGACGTCTTCTGTTTTTTTCGTGCCTCTTTTCCTATTCCGCTTTGGATCTTTTGATGAGACTTGAAGGCTGCTCTATTTTTTTCCGGCAGTTGTTTTATTTGCAGGGTAGATTGCGTGTCGGCAGCGATTTCGCATTCATTTAATGCCCCTGACATTGCAGCAACCTCCGTCTCTCTCTCGCACTTCCAAACTCCGACAAAGATAAAGCTGTATCACACAATACCACATACACAACAGTGGCCTGGATAAATATTCCGTTGTGTAAGTGATGGGGGACCTTGGAGCAGATGAATCGTTTGCATTCATACAGTGTGTTTATGTTTGGATTCGGGAGTGGCCGAAGAAGGAGCATGCGAGCGTAGGCCTGCATGACCGAAGTGGACCTTTGTGGCTATGAATAAGATGGTTAGATTGTTTTAGAAACTGAAGACGAATGTGGCTAATTGCTACAACAGTAAAGGCTAAAGAGTGCATATGAACATTCATATTTTAAACTACATATTTTTCCACCCACTTATTCCAGATGTAGCTGATCAGTCAAGATATATTTGGTGTACAAAAAGTTTATTACTAAAGCTACAAGCCTAATGTCTAGAAAACACTAGAAGCCAACAAGCTTATGGTTGAATTCAAGCTGCTTTGCACATTTAGGTCATGCCGGCATATGGAAAATGGAGACAATGCTTAAGATTTCTTTATACAAATAACTGTTAACCTTAAAACATAAGCTCACCTGACAAAACATGAGTCAAGTTTCTGGATGTAGGCTACATCAATGTTTAACCACTCTTGTGTCAGAAAATTGTGCAGTGGGTCTAGATTTGGTGAATACCTTCCCTGGCGTTTTACTCATTGTTCCAGGTAGTCCCACCAACTTTCAAGAGGAATGAAATTTGGGGATTTTGCGGGCCAGTCCAGATGTGAATGCTCCTGAATGTCCATCTTGCCAATCAGTCACATCTGCAGCCCTGTGAACCCTGTGATTGTCATCTTGGAATACAGGGGTAATGTGTAACAGGAATATCATGTTCCTCGGTAAGATAATGAGCAAAGGGCAAAACCTGGTAGTCCAGCAACTCAGTGTAGGCACTGTGGTACAAATGTACTGTCACCTCAACCGAAGAACCCATTTCCACATAATTAAAACACCCCCAGAACATCACAGTGGCGATTAATCTTTTGTCCAGGGAGCTTATATTCGTTTATAAATAGAAAAACCAGAACTCACAAATGTAGTCTACAGTCCATACGCCTGGGTGATGTGTGTGAACGTCAATGGGAGCTGGATTGTGTGAAATCAGCTGCACGGTGAGCTTTTTTTCATTTTAATAGCTCAAGTCAAGCTGTGCATTAAACCACATCGTCAAATCTTAATGAAGACCTGGAGGTGGTTGGAGTGGGTTGAGGGAAGGTTTTTGGGGATATATTCATGGAAAGGATTTGGGTGACTATTGCTTTCTGCTATAGTGTATTTTTTTTTTTTTTTTTTTAGACATTTGAACACCAAACGTGCTAGGGTAGGTGTAGATTTGTTGCCAGTTTCTTTATTGAGTGTGTGTATATGCCACCAATCCTTCAAGAGTACAGACCAATAGAACCGATATAGCCCTGCAGTAGAACTGTAATCTGACCACAAGTGTCCTTTCCTTTAGGATGATAAAGCCAACTCCAAAATGGGTGTTAACACCCTACCACATGTGTGCCTCATGCTACGGGCAGCTCGGGCCCAATAGTAATTTATGGCATGTCTGTGAGTTTGTTTGTGGTGTTATCTTACCATCATTCCCAGACGGTCAGTCAGGTGATGGGGCTGGTAGGACGAAACCTGATGCATGTAGTAACTCATGGTGGGCTGTGGGACAGCACTGGAGGCCTGGATGTGGAAGAGCAAACAATGAGGGAATGAATACTTCTGATTTTAAATCAGAAAGGTTCTTAGCACCACTGAGAAAACAGCTGATAATAATTTCCTCGGCTCAAGACCCTTGTTAAAAGGCCCGATATCCTCCATTTTACTTGCATTTTAATATTTTTTCCCTCTGAGATCCAATGATGATGTCTGTGGGCGGAGCTAAAATGCTAATATATGTCATATGAATATACGTCGGTGTTATGTTTTTATGTGACATCACCAAAAACCATGTATTCATGTATTCAAGACTAAGTTTGCAGCTTCTTTTCTATAGACTGAAGTGTGCAAAACATTGGGGCGCTCCCGGTCAACCCTGGACTCACAATAGGGGCCTGAATAGGGGTTCCGTAACTGCATGTAGTCTGAACATGAACATGTCTACTAACTGAAATAAACTTAATTTGAATTACAATTCTTATGGATGTAACACACTTAGAACCAAGAAAAATAAGGCGCTTGGTTCTCTGCTGGGCATACAGCTGTAAAAGAACTTTTAGAAATGCCATAGAACCATTACGTTATCTGGTGGTTCTTCAAACTTCAAAACAGTCCTTCACACTCTCATATTCCATTTACAGAACCAACCACTGAAGGTTCTTTAGGGATTCAAATGCGGTTCTTCTATGGCATTGTTCCAAAGAAGCCTTTTTGGCTTGCTTTAGAACATGATAGAAAAATGCTGTGCTCTTTGAAGTGGACACAGCAGCTTGTTGGAGGTGCCCCATCCCCATCAATCAGTCGCTGTTTATCCGAGACACGCGGGTTAGCCTGCATTAGTAATCACCTGTCAGTCAAACGCAGGGCAGCTACAAGATGACCCAGAACTGGGAGGAGGACCTGGGCAGGGCCTGATGGCATGATGATAAAGCAGTTGCATGGAAGAATCTGTTGCAACGCATGCTTGCATAACTCACCAAGGCAAGGCGGTACAGTGTTTCAGATAAGTATGTTAGGCAACGATGTGTTTCTCCAATACACACTTTTAGAGACAAATTAAACATTTGTGATAGACATTCATGATAGTATATATATATATACATACACATATATGACTATCAAACAGAAGATCAGCAATGACATAACATGCTACAATGTGATGAGAGATGGCATTATACACATATAACTGACAAACCAAACCAATTGTATTCAATGGTAGGGCCAGCGCCACACTGAACACTCTCTCTACAAGGTAGATGATCTTAACCCTAATGATGCTGCCACACGTCATGGTCCGATATGATTTGACTTGACTGTCCTGACTTGACAGTTACTCTGTGTTCAACTGCAATTGTGACTGATTGGCAGGATGAACATTCAGGAGCATTCACACATCTGGACTGGCCCGCAAAATCCCCGGATTTGAATCCTCTTGAAAATATGTGGGACTACCAGGAACAACCATTAAAACGCCAGGGAAGGCATCCACCAAATCCGACCCAACTGCCCATTTCTTTGATGCAAGAGTGTCTGAACATTGATGTGGCCTACATCCAGAAACTTGTCCAGTCCGTGCCAAATCCAACTGCAGCTGTTATTCATATTTGTGGAGATATTACACGCTATTAGGTACGTCTCAGTGACAGGTGAGCTTACAAAGTCCATCCTAAAATGAGCATATATAGGCCTTTACTAGGTGAGCAAAGGAAAGCAGTACCCAAAGCTCAAGCGTCATCCGTGCCCAAGGTTCGGGGACTTGCACACAGACATGCAATGGATTAGGTATGCAGTCTACACCATGCAAATTGAAGAATTCTAACTTCTCTGTCCAAATGGGAAGTTTACAGCAATGGCAATATGGCTCAATTCCAAAGCAATGTCAGCACACTTCCGATCACAAACATGTCTTGGCTATTCACTTTAAAGCTGAGCAATGACTTCAGCCCCTCATTTTAGAGTCTTGCATTGCACTTCATAAAGTGTTATTACTTCACAGCTATGAACCACAAAGCAGGAGATGTCCCAGGAAAGTCTGAAAAGTTTAACGGCTAAGCCTGAGGTGTACTGCATCCAGCTCTGTTCATCCCTTTCCTTTCTCCCTCCCTCCATCCCTCTGCTACTGCCATCTCTTTAACACTGTTTACTAGTGAAGGCATTAGCGGAGGGGGCTGGAACCCAGCTGTGAGGGATTCTGTTTGCAGAGGGAGTTCGGGATGTGCACACACACACACACATACACACACTGACGGGCAGATCAGCGGCTGAAGAATCACCTAAAAGCGTGTGCGTTTGTGCGAGTGTGAGCACATCTTGAAGTGCTTAAGGAGCGTGGCTGTGTTACTCTCAGACAAGGTTTGAGGTGACTATTACGGCCAGGTCTTCTAGGGGTCACCTCAGCGTTCAGTCATCCGGCAGACATTGAAAAGCTGTCAAATAGTCAAAATAGCTACACTCTTACAACTAAAGGTGGCAGCAACATTTAGTACCCTAAAGAACCTTTCAGTTAAGTGGTTTCAATGGACTTTTATAAATAACCACACATTAAAGAGTTTACTTTAGGGTAGTGGTTCCTCAGGGACTCCCAGAGACATTTTTTGCCTGATCTCAACCCCTAACACATCAGCACAGAGCAAAACCGTGAGCTGTCTTGGGGTGTCTGAAGACTGGTTTGAGAACCACTGCTTTAAGGAACCACATGTGGTTCTTCTAAGGACACGTCTTTGGTTTGAACAAAGCCGGGGTTGAACGGGACCTTGATACTAACACCCAGAATATCAGGAAAAATGTGAAAAGTCTTAGTGTCCATGAGGACTGGTTTGAGAAGCACTGCTTTAAGGAACCACAAGTGTTTTTTCTAAGGCCACAGCTTTTGTTAGAACCTTGGAGGGGTTCCAGGATATACATGCATAAGAAAGACAGCTATTAAACAGCTTTGGAAATATGTAAAATTAACCTTGCCCCAAAAGTGAATTATGCACTAAAGAACTTTCCACAGAACCACCCACATTAAAGTTCTTTACGGACCTCCATAGACATTTTTACTTGATCCCAACTCCCAGCATTTAAGGAGAGAGCAAAAATGTCAAGAGTCTTGGTCTCCCTGAGGACTGGCTTTAGGAACCACTGCTTTAGGAACCAACATGGGTTCTTCTAATGGCATAGCTTTGGTTAGAACATTGGAGGGGTTAAACAGGACCTTCTTTGGGGGTGCAATGGCATGAAGCCATAAGAAACACATAGCAATTAAAAAGCATACAAACAGCTTTTGGAAATATGCTAAAATAATCTTATTCTAAATGTGAATTATACCTCGAAGAACTTTTAAGTGGACTGATCTCTGAAAGGTTCAAATTTCTTCTTAAGCCCAACTCCCAGCACATCAGAATAGACTACAAATATGATGACCAATTTAAGAACCACTGCATTAGGGAACCAAAAGTGGTTCTTCTAAGGGCGTAACTTGTGGGTGAATATTGGAAGTTGAGGTTGAATGGGACCCTGTTTGGTGGTCTAAGAACATGCATGCAACCACTGGCTATTACAAATATTTGGGAAACATACAAAATCAAACAAACAAATAAAAAAAATTCTGGTTATTATGGTTCTTATGAAAACAAATAACTGTAGGTTTTTATGGCTGAGTTATAATTGTTGGGGAGTTGTAAACCCCACCTCACTTGGAAATTATACTCATGGCATCAACCCAAAGAACACTTGGTGCCTTTGTTTTTAGGACTAAGTGGTGGTATAATGTTCATCTTCAGTGCACCAACAATAACATCCGTTTATGGTAATTGTTTATGATTTACTATTTGATGTTTCAAATTGATATGTCAATAATTCCAGTCAAGAACTTTTTAATGTTAATGTAGCTTGTTCAATGCTATACAAATAACAAGCACAGTAAATAGTAGTTCAGAATTCATCCATCCATCCATCCATCCATCCATTCAAAATGATCTTAAGAACTTCCATTGCTTAAAATTGCATTAATAACAGAATCTAATGTCCTAAAGGCTGTAGGACTAAGACTTCCACACCTCCTGCTAGCATTCAAACCTTGCATAACGTTACAGCGCGAGATCCGCAGCAGAAAAAAGCGTTTGATTACAGGCAAGAAGTCATCAGCGAGAAGAAACCTCATCCAGAACTCTGCGATTCATCCCGGTCCAATTCTCCAACTTCAAACGCAGCGCTATTGGCTCCTGCGCTCTCCGCTAATCGCGCGGATCCAGCACTTTTCTAACACAGTAAAGCTGTGAGGGAAAGTTGCGCTGCTTACCGTGGCTGGAGTGCTGGAGCTCTTTGTACCTGAGGCTCGCGGGAGCTGCGCGCGTCCGGGATGGAGGATAGAGCAGGAGCAACAGTTCCCACCCTCAACACTTACCGGAGTCCACTACCACTAAAAAAAAAACACAGCCCGTAGGAACCCGTTTAGGAGTGTCCTGCGGCGCTCTGAGTACCACAACAGCGTCCTCCCTCTCATATGGAAACGTCACGCACTGAAGGAGACACGGCTGATGGGGCAGGTTGCTGTTTTTCACCTGACCTGAAAACAGTCTTCAGTTCTGCAAAACGTTCTTTATAGGCTGGTGTACTGGAGCGAGCGAGTGGAGGAGTAGCAAAACGAACCGTCTGTATCTTTCCATATGGATCATCATATGTAGTCTATTATGAATGAACATTTTCCCTAAAGAACCATGCACTGAAAGGTTCTAAGGCGTAATTCATATTCAGGACAAGGTTTCACACTGTATGAAACAGTAAGGCTGTTTATTTGCTTTTAAGTTGCTGTGTCTTTTTTATGGCTGCACACCCTTAGACCCCCAAGTAAGGTCCTGTTGAACCCTTCAAATGTTCTAACTGTGCCCAAAGCTGTGCCCACAAAAGAACCCATTTTGGTTGTTCCCTAGAGCAGTGACTTTATATATTCTCTATATTTATATATATAGGATGGATGGAATAATGGATAGATGAATCAATGTATTTGATTGGTGAATGGATAAATAAATGAAAAAAAAAAAAATCAGTTGGAGGGCAGATGAATGATTACATCAACAAGTCAAAGTATAAATGGATAGATAGGTGAATGAATTCATAAATAAATGTGTAATAAATAAATATATGTGCAAATAAACTTCTAAGAAAATAAATAGATAGATGGATGATGGATGGATGAGTGGATTGATGGAGGACAAGTAAATATAGATTAATAATAAAAAAATATATTGTTTTTATTATTAATCTATATTTACTTGTATATATTGTATATATATATATGATTACATGATTAGATGGTTTAATAGATACATATGTACACTCACCATCAAATGAATGAACAGTAGCACAAATAGTTGCACCCAGAAGGAATTAACAGACAAGAATGAAACTTGGTGGAAAGGAGGGGCCTTATCGCTGTACCTGACTGACCCAACAGCCACGATTGTGATGGCTGCACAACGCAGGAGTAGGTTTTTTGTCTTGGTGGAGACGACCAACAAATCCGTGTGTGGATGCACCATGGTCAGCGTCAAGATGAACGATGTGTTGTCATACTTCCGGATGGTCTGGTGTCACTCCACTTCCACCCCTACCACACAATCTGCAGGAACTGTGTGAGAATATTCAAGCTGCACGGGATGGATTATCACAGGATACCTTTAGGAACCTCTACAACTCCATGCTGAGGGGTCTGGCATGTTGCGTTAGCAAACATGGCGGCCTGACGCCACACTGAGAGACACTACTTCTGTATGTGTAGCTCAATAAATATTGATCATATCAGTCTAAATGTATCATCATTTATTGTTCCTGGTAACCTTTATCTTCCTTCCCAATAGCATTGCAATCCCACACTTCCTTCTGGGTACAAGTATTCTTTTGATGATGAGTGCTGGTGAATACATAAATACTAAGATAAAAGGGAGGACAAAATAAATGAATACATACATAAATAAATAATTGACAATAGACAAACGAATAGACACATTTAGTGGGTGGGTGGATGAATAGATAGATGGATGAAAAAAGGAATGAACAGATGGGTGGGTGACCAATTGGATGGAGAAATGAACGAGCAAACCAGTGAAGGAATCCAACGAATTAGATGGACAAACAAGCAAACACATGAAAAAATAATCTAATAAATATGTTTATTAAAGGGAAGGCGCCTTCGTCTGCTGATGCACTGGGCTGGACCAGGGACTGACCGTCAACATGGCATCTCTGACTCAGCCTTACCTGTAACAGCTGAGTAAGAGCCTGACCGAGACTATATTAGCCCATGTCTTTGTGATCATGAGCTTGTAAAGGAAGCAGCTTGAATGGGCTATTCCGAGTTATTGCGTTAGCGGCAGCTGCTCAGAGCTCCCATTGATTCAGAGTGGAAAAGCTTCAGGAAAATGACCATATAAAGAGGAAAACGGAAAAAGAGGCTGACTGACGGGGGTCACAATCACTGGATTTCCTGCGGGCAGTCACGTCCAGTAGGTCAGAGCACCCCTCTCGCGTGTGCGGCCGGACCAGGCCGGGGTGTGGTGTGTTTGGACATGCTGTCCGAGGTCACTGTCTCTGACGGTGGTGGGAGGAAGGCCTCAGGTTCCGCTGAAGCCAGGGGTCAGGAGTGTGTTCTGAGCGAGGACGAGCGCAGAGTGAAGCCTTTTTCTCTAATGTCAGTCCAAAGTGCAGCTGTGCTGTTCTGAGCTAATGGCCTGCGATGCTGAGGCCAGGGATATGTCATTCGGGAGCCTGCGTGTGGATGACAAAGATTACAGTATCAGAGAAAGTCTAAGGCGCCCAAGTGTGAAATGAAAGGAGGTGTCAGATTCACTCGACAGCTCTGCTCTTATCAGAATGTCTGATGCCACCTGGATGCCCTGTAGTCTAAATAATTCAAGCTAGTATAGAAATGTGAGTCTTAGGTTCCAGGCCTGGAGGATCTGGGAGGGTATTCCTGAGGGCCATAGCATCATAGATTTCTGTGATAATGTACTATTATGTATTTTAAAATTCCGAGTGTCCACTCTTTGCCACTATTCCAGTTTCAGCAGTCTGCAGGAATGTTTTTCCACCCCTCCAAAGTTTAGTGCTGGAAGAGGGTTGCTTTTCCTGCACAGTAATGTAAGTTCATGAATCAAAGTCTTTTCTTCTTGGTACACTTTTCTGTCTGTTTCTGAAATATCGCCTCCGGAATGTTGGGTCTGATCGGGAATGTTGTGCTTGGTCCAACGTACGCTTTTCATTTAATTCTTCATTAAATCAAGATTTTTTTCCAATAGGAATGAACGGGGAGAAAACATTGCACAACCATCTACTGTACTTCTGCTTGTCTGAAAAGCACAGTTTTGCTTTTATACTATCTCATCTTACACAATATTGTTCTGACCCGCACTCATCTCTTTGTCTTTCTTTTATCGCCTTTTCCTCCCATAGAGCCCCATTTATTTTGGCCCCACACAAGCCCTATACCCAACTGCCATCAAACTGCAGGTACCCCCTCAGGGCAGGTCCCCAGACTCTAATCCAGAGCCATACTGACCCGCACTCCTCTATGTGTCTAATCTACAGATTTATTGACCCTCACTCCTCTATGTGTCTAATCTATGGCCATACTGACCAGCACTCCTCTATGTGTCTAATCTACAGATTTATTGACCCTCACTCCTCTATGTGTCTAATCTATGGCCATACTGACCAGCACTCCTCTATGCGTCTAATCCACAGCAATACTGTCTTGCACTCCTCTGTGTGTCTAATCCAGAGCCATACTGACTCGCACTCCTCTGTGCCTAACCTATAGCCATACTGACCCTCACTCTTCTACGTGTCTAATCCACAGCCATACTGACCCTCACTCCTCTATGTGTCTAATCTACAGCCATACTGACCCTCACTTCTCTATGTGTCTAATCCACAGCCATACTGACCATCACTCCTCTATATGTCTAATCCACAGCCATACTGACCCTCACTTCTCTGTGTCTAATCCACAGCCATATTGATCTGCACCCCTCTATGTGTCTAATCCACAGCCCCACTGAACCCAACTCCTCTATGTGTCTAATCAACAACTATACTGACCTGCACTCCTCTATGTGTCTAATCCACAGCCATACTGACCTGCACTCCTCTATGTGTCTAATCCACAGCCGTACCGACCTGCACTCCTCTATGTGTCATTTTTCATCCCTCATTCCTCACATAGGCTCCCATTCATTTTTGACAACATCTGGCAAGTACCTGGCAACCTCCTAGCTATTACTCCCTGTATACCTTGGCAATTTCGTATCAACAGTTTAGCAACCACCTAGCAACAACATAGCAATACCTTAGCACTTTTCCAGAAACTCATTAGCAACTTCTCAGCAACACGATAGCAACCACCCGAAATACTACAGCTACTACCTAGCATCGTACCATCCATGTAAAATACTACAGTAGCCACTTGGCAATGCTCAACCAACCTGCTCGAATTGCTTAAGATTCGCAATCACTCTGCAGTTTCTTCAGGAAACGAACTGCTCTAGTTTCTAGAGCTTAATTTATATGAAGTGTTCACTCTATGTAAAAGTCAACTGCCCTATTCAAATGTGAGGAAATGTGAAGCACAAGTTGTTTATCTCTACTTTGCATTTGTGTCTCTGGCTTGTCTCCACTGGCACTTGCCTCTTGTCCGTAACACCTCGGGCCCGTGTGATCCCCCTCCCTCCAAACATTTGTTTGAATTACAAAGAGCACGGTCAAAGACTGGCCACGCGGCACTTTGGAAGTAAATCTGGAGGCGCTTTCAAGTCCAAGGTGAGAGGCGTGAAGAGATGCCATGTCGACCTGAGCTGTCCCGGTCGGGGATGGGGTAGGGGGGATCTCTCTGAAGCCGGGGTAAAAAGAGGGGCCCCCGGGGTCCCCAGATGGGCAACACGTCGGGGGCAAAAGGGGAGGAAGATGACTTATTGCCATGTGAAGAGAGACAGAGAGAGAAGAGGGGATGGGGGAGGACCGGGCCGCGGCCCACCGATGAGTCAAAATTGAATAACTGGAGGATGAATGTGATCCAGATCTTCCCAATGCTGTTCCAATTAGCAGGGCGGCTGCTTCAAAGGCGAGGGCCCGATACACTTCTGCTCCGCGTGATCCGCATCTCATCACCTCCCCTTACGCCTTTCACCTTCCTTATCACAGTGCCACCTTTTATCTCTCTCCCTCTCTCTTTCTCTCTCTGTGTCTCAAATTCTGACTTGAAGAACTTTTCTGGCCTGGTTTTATGCCTAGGTGAGGAAACCAATAGTGGAATTAATGGGTTGCAATCAATAATCACAATATAAGTACAGTCCCTGGTACTTTCTGTTCTCATTTGTTCAGCTTAATCGTAATCACTCCAGACTCTCCCTCTCTTCTTTTTCCTTCTGATCTTGTCCGGCTAAAGTTTCTCCAGCTTTCAGCATCAGCTAGCTCACCACTCACTAAGAATATACATTCAAACATAAGAAATAAAACGTGTGAAAATGTTCAAATATGCACATCAAACACTTTTGCTCTCTTTCTTACAGTTGACTTACTTTTGGCAGTAACTGTGTTCGTGTTATATCATTTTTTATTATGTGGAAATAATGCAAACATTTGAATCAAGTAGCACAAATGCATCTCTTTTTTAAAGTGCACATTTGTGAGTGAGTGAATGAGTGAGTGAGCAAGTGATTCATTGAGTGAGTATGTGAGTATATACATGAGTAAATGAGTGAGTGAATGAGTGAGTGAGTGAATGAGTGAGTAAGTGATGCGAGTGAGCAAGTAGGTGAGTGAGTATGTCAGGTGACTGAATGAGTGAGTGGTTATCTGAGTGAATGAATGAGTGAGCAAGTGATTCATTGAGTATGTGAGTATATACATGAGTAAATGAGTGAGTGAATGAGTAAGTGAGTAAGTGATGTGAGTGAGCAAGTAGGTGAGTGAGTATGTCAGTGAGTATGTCATATGAGTGAATGAGTGAGTCAGTTCTATGAGGTGCTTTGCATCTAAAACAGTTCTGGCACTTGTATGAAGACAAATAAATGTTGTTGGGGAGAGGTTTTGCTCAGAAATGAAAAATATTCATATTCAATAGTACTTGAGTGCAGTACAAACCCTACAAACATAATGCTATAGTAAACTAAAGAAATCCCAATTAATTCCACCTATGGTAACTAGTTCAGTTCACTCAGTTACATGTTATGTAACATATACTTCTTACTATACATTTGTACTTTCCAGAGTGTAATCAATTCATAAAACCTCCTACTACACTGTGATTGGCCACATCACTGACTTTTCATTGTCACTGTTTTATTTTAGACTAAAAGGGCCCATAAACAGAAGAATGCACACTAACACTAACACACAGTTCTGATGTTGGATGCACTAAGACCTTCCTCTGAAGTGGTACATGTTACTTAACTAAAGTGACTACATTACGTAAGCTTTGGGACTTCAGATACCTGTATGTTGGAAATGTGTGGCATATGATGTTGCGAGCACATTGAATCATATCTTAATCAGTATCATACTAATTTGAGACCTAAACTTTAAACCGGACCTTTTTTTAAACTTTATGACTTTAATATGGAAAGACATATGACAAATCTGATGCCTCTGACTTTTAAATTATTGGTTCATGCTAATCTTTAGATTAAAACATTTGCTTTAAAACTTGTAGGTAATGTTAGCCAAAGTTCTGGGAATGTTCCCTGCTAACTGGGATACTTTGTTCCTGGGATACTTTGTTGTTTGTTCCTGACTCAATAATGCTACTGTACTTAATTTTAACAAAGAGAAAGTCCATAGTGACTGTATAGTTGTTTAACCTGCTAGCTTTGCACTTTCTTTGGAATGCTAGTCATTTTTTTTTTTCATTATTATGTTTTAAATGGAATATGTGTTTACTCTAACCTATAGTTTCAATAGACAAAAATTCCATAGAATGTTTGGTAAAAACAGTGGCAGCCATGTTTTGTCCATTTTAATATATAACAGAATGTGACTAACCTCACAGATCCAGAGCATAACTAAAGAAGCAAATGGCCAATGCCATGTCATTGCTAATGGACTGTTTTGTTTGGCCGTTAAAAACTATTAAATGTAGTTAAATGTAGCTTTTTCATCAAACTGTCCCTATAATTGTCTCTCCTTCCGCTCTCTCTCTTGGTCTTTGTCTTTCTCTGCTCTGTGGTCATGTTTTACATTACACAGATAGCTCTCCCCTCATTTCCAACCCAAAGCCGTCATCACTCACACGCTCTGACTGCTTTACTGCAGATGTCCAGCTCGCCACCGTCATGGCACCTTCAGAGCGTGCAAGTGCAAAGATCCGAGTAAAACCACATTTCTTCACTCTGCTCTTCTTCTGTTTTCGGTTCTTTCTCAGCTCCCTGTAATAGAATTACAACCCCATTCAAAGATATACGGTCTATTTTCCAGAGACTATTTTGGTCCAGATGTAGAGAAGCCCAATGCATTAGAGTTTAACGAGCATTCAACTTGACTTATTACTCAGTTATTAATCAGTTATTAACCTTATCCTGGTGTTTTTGGTCTTTTGTTTCTCTGAGGTTTCTTTGTGACCTGTGTGGTATTCTGTACCAAAAATAACCATACTTTATCTCTTCATGACTGTTTTCTAACCTCACTTGATCCCTTAGAATTTTATTAATTTTATAACTATGGTTTTAAGACGGATATACGTAAATGAGCTTTGTCCTGATTGGCTGCCCTACATTGTGCCTCTTTCAGAAAAGCCATCTGGGGCTGAGATGCTTATAACTTGAACATATAACTGCTGTATCCATGTATCATGTTTTTCATGACATCACAAAAACAGTGAATTGAAAATAGGCTGTTTTTGAAGCTGAGTTTTCACTTATGGAGTTTATGGATACGATATGGAACAGCACATTTTATAAGTTTGATTGTGTTTACAAAAAAGATCAAAATCTTTTATTTCAATAACATTTTCCATCATATGGGGCCTTGAAGATGTATTCAGTAACTACAATACATTATTTTGGCCACAATGATGTTGGCTTCCAGACCAAATATAATCTTTATTAAGACTTACTTAGGACTTTATTCAGTAACTACTACAAATTATTATTTATTGACTTTATGCAAACAAAACGTCATAGAAATATATGTTTTGTTGGTCCAACCTAAAGAAAAAAAGTTTTACTCAACTCAAAAAATGACTTTGACTGAAAGAATCATTCATTTAAGGTCCTTTTTTTTCAGGCTGAATAAACCTAACTCATTCGCTTGGATCAAATTAGAGTAAGTTTTTAGGTTGGACCAGTGAAACATTTATTATAGTGTTCTCTGTAAGGTTTAAATCAGGACTCCAACCATTCCAAACCATCAGTAAACACCATTAGTATTTTGGACTTTGCACAGTAGTGTAGACCTGAGGCAAAGTTGCATGGAAGCTTCAGCATGTAAAGCAAGCTTCAAGCTAGTGGAATATGAATCAATGCATTCGTGGGCAGAGTCTGGAGTGCTCAGTTTTGTCCCCAAACTCTTGCAACTTTAGCATTTTATACACTATTTCTTGTGTCTTAACTATACGGGACTTAGGTGACAAGAACTCGTTTGACCAATCTACTCTGAATCCGCTTCGCATTGTGCTTCAAAGAGTAGGTCGATCGCTGCGTCCCGATTTAATCTCTCCACATGCAGCTGATGTTCCAAGGGAGTTTTAATCAGAGCTCCCCTGGCTGCCCTCGTTCGCCAGACTTCACATCCCCCGTCTGACTCTTTTCCTCAGGCCTCCTTTCCAAAGATAGCCCCTGACAGGTGATAATAATGAGCTTTTATTATTCTCCTGATTGCGGCAGGTTTTCGTCCGCCTATCCAAGAGAAGAAGGGAAAGAGAGAGAGAGAGAGAGAGAAAGAGAAGAAGAAGAAGAAGAAGAAGAGAGAAAGAGAGAGACCTCCTCCCACTCCAGGAGGAGATCGCCGCTCCCTTTGATTCGCTGCCCGACTCTTTCCCCAGAAGAAACTGCCCCGCAGATGTTGCTCTAGCGACTACAAAGAAGGAGGCCTTTATGAGCAGAGAGTCTATTTCGGGCCCTCTGTGTTTCCAAGCTGTGTGGCTTTGAGAGGTGCGGGCCCATATCCCCTTTTTTCTTTTCTGCTGAAGCCTTGTTTTTTTCATCCCTTCCCGAGGTATTTTTAGATTAAAGACCCCCATTGTAATGACAAAAGTGAGGATATAATGTTTTATGACAGTATCGACTTGTGATCGCCCCAGTACGATTTCCACCCCGAGGGGAGGAGGGGTAGACTACTGGCACTGATGAAAGTGGGAGCAAGTTAGGAAATTCGCTTTTCACAGTCACTCTGTGGCTCGAAAGGACCAAATGGAGTCTCTTTTGAAAGTAGCGACTGGGAGGCTTCTCTGGTTCATGAACCAACGAGTGCCAACGGGATCAGAGCCCCCATGAGCGGCGGATGAACCGCAACTTTGTTGCACCCTGAGAAGCCACATTCTCGGGCAGACGTGCTAGCCCCCCGATATTATCTTTAATTAAGTCTCCGATCCCCTTTAAGAGCTGTGCAAACATTTTGTCAATAAGCCCCTCTAAGCCACACAAACATCTTCCTCATTTGAGGATTTCGGAGAGATGAAGTTGCCCACTCCAGATGTTTTCTGTTTCTCAACGGCTCTACCAGGACCCGGGTTAGGACAGGGATCCGTCTTATGCTGTGTTTTCAGTTTCTCCTTCTGTTCATTTTCAATGAAGACATGGGAGGAAGATTACTGGAGAGTGAAGAGAGTTTGAGAGTTTCTTAATTTCAATGCTAGTCAAGCTTCAGCCATAAAGTTTTGAATAAGGGCTCGAAATAAGTAGTCAATTTCACTGTCAGCTTTGATTCATTATTATTGATATGACATTTACTGAAAATGTGCATTAAACTGTTTATATAAGCTCACTGGACAAAAAATGAGTCATCTGTGACTGAAACGTACTGTACCGAATAGCATGTAATACCTCCACAAGCACGAATAACAGCTACAATTGGATTTGGCATGGATTGGACAAGTTTCTGGATATAGGCCACATCAAAATTCAGACACTCTTGCATCAAAGAATTACGCAGTTGGGCCAGATTTGGTGGATGGTGGAATTTCCTGAAGACTGGGATTTTAGCCACTGCTGGTAGACCCGTATGACCGTACGCTTCCATACACCTGCAGATTCAGCTACTTCCTTCACACTATGGTCTTTGGCACGCCCAAATGCAGCCACTCCTTTTAGCCAATCATTAACATCTGCTTTGGAGCCATTTTCCACACATGGAACAAGACATTCACTGCACTGTACCACCCGCAGGTATTTATAGCCCCATCATCCTTGTGCAGCGCCACCTGCAGGAGCCTGAAGTTACTACCACCTTAAACACACAAGATGACTAATGTTTTGTCTGGTGAGCTTATACAGTAGATGTTAAATCCATAAAGATTTCAAGTAATAATAAATGAAGAAATATGAAGTTTTAGAAGGGCATTTCAGGATTGCATGGAGAATTACATAAACGAATAACTGAACTGCTTTCTAATTTTATCGTTTCTTGCATTTGGTCGCGTCACAGATTTAGCAGCATATTGCTATGTGATGTTTATCAGTTTTGGGTGTCCATAGTATAGTAGCAGAAGAATTTCAGACGAGAAATTAGCATAGCAGTAAGGCCAGCAAAAAGAACAGAACGTTCAGAATACTGAATTTTCAAATGACATTAATTTCTGACAGAAGCAGGAAAATTATGGTTCGATTAGTTGATAATCAAAAACATGAAAGTAAGAGTTTGGTGTAACCATAGTAGAAATTAGTGCACGGTAATTACATGTTCCAGTTAGAATTACAACTGATAGAATATATAGAATATATATTTTAAAAAGGTACCACCATTCACAGAGAGACAACTACTAATTACTAAACTTATATAAACAATATAAGAGCCCCGGATCGCATCACTAGCCCTCAGGGAACTGTAGATATGGATCGGTGAAATCTCACAGATGTGTATACAACTCACAGGTGCAAACCGGGACAGCCTTTCCAAGATACTTGCCTACTGCAAAGGTGAGAAGGACCATAGAAATTTAGAGCATCGTAACTCAGCAAAAATAAGAGTAACTGACTTCAAACTTTCCAGGATTTTAGGGTGTTATGGTCCCTCTGCAGCAACACATGACTTCAGTAGTCCTCAGGAAACTGGAGATAAGGATGTTCAGTGTGTGATCTTTAAGGTACTGTAAATCAGCGAAGACATGACGGAACAAAGCCGAACTCCACAGGTCAGTAGAGCATGCTGTGTTATTTCCAAAGAGACTACAATGCCAGTCTTCAGCAAACCAGAGATACTGACCTCAAAGTCATGCCTAATATAGATAAGCAAATGTGACTTTGAATTATGCATAAATATTTTAAAAAAGAAATGAAATTATAAAAGTCGCCACTTAAAATCTAAATGAAGCACCAGCTTTGGTTCATTGACGTTGCAGCCATTGGGCAGAGGTGGAAAGTAACAGATATACTCTTGTTTTTTCCATTATAGTAGTTTTTAGAGTTCTTTTATGAGTACTTTTTATGTTCCCTCTTTATGTGTAGTAACCTTTACAAATTAGCAATCACTAGTAAAAACATAAATGTGCATTTCAGTTTATAATAACTTGCTAATGAGAAGAAAGCAAAGTTATATTTAAGGTTTCATTCTGAAAGCCTACATAAATAAGTAAATAGATAATATTTTGTTTATTTAGAGCTGTCTCTAAAAATGATATTATTAATGTAGTAATATACCTGGATCATACCAAAATGGTTCAAAGTCAAGTTCAAAACACACTTTGGACTTTTAATTGACTTGGATTTAGAATAAAGCCCTTTTGCTTTAAATGACCTTGAAGTTTTGTTAATATATATATATATGAGCTATGTTTATTCAAGCCAAATAAAGTACTTTGAACGAATGAAAATCACAATTTTTAATATTTTAATTATTAAAATGTAAAACTTGTTAAATTTCCTGTAACAACATGATGTATTTGTTTTGGTTTGCACTTTAAGGAAACTGGCTTGCTATATATAATAGTAATTAAACAGTAAAAACCTTGGAACAGTAACAAACCATGAGGATTTATTTAACCTAATCAAGAACTATATTAAATATTTATAATATATTTACAACACTGTAAAATAACATGGCAAATACAATGCACTCTTCAGTGCTGTCATTTTGCACGCAGTACTATGTACTCTGGACAGCTAACCTTGCATGTATTTAGCAACATACCAAACAGCCAACTCTTAGAGAGGAAAGTGGTTTGCTTCACTGTTTGCCTCAATGTGAATGCAAAGGAAACATGACCATTAGCCTTCCACTAAGCTTCACTTCGGGGACTGAAAGGCCTGGACCCGTGGGCCGGAACTCGGTCTGAGGAACATTGTTTTACAGTACAGATCTGGGTGTTAGGAGCAGGGAGTGGCACGCTGCAGCAAAGCCAAGCCACGCGATCTTTTGACCAACACCGGACACTATTCTGCTCTGTCGAGATGCAAACTCAGAGGGCCACAAGGCGCCAAACCCATATGGATTGTTACTGAAAGAGAGAGTACTGCGAGGAGAATGGTGTTGTGGACACATGTTTGCGGCTGCCATGAACAGTTCCTCTGCAGTAAAGAAGCCAGTTCATTGCACTGTTGCAGACCCAGGACAGGTTTCTAACTTTAAGCTGACACTAGGCAGGTGTTTATCCTCAAAAGACATCTTTATGGTGAGAGATTGCAGTAGGGTGGGGGGGGGGTTGGTGGGTAGAGTAGGACTGGCCTCAATTTTGTCTGAAAGGAAGAGTAAGGAGAGAAAGTTAAAAATGAAGCTGGCTGAGAGAGGGAAGGGAAATTAAGATGGTCGGTCTAACGTGGCCCTGATAAGACACTGGGATACGGCCAACACAAACAACCCCTACCCAGCAAAGCTCTTCATTAACTACTGACGATCTGACATCCAACACAGATGCACACACTTAAAATTAGGCAAGGAGGGTGACAGATAGTCTTCTTTAATGACCAGAGGCCTTGAAAAACGCCTTACAAAGGTTGCTGTACGTGTTGTGTACGGCGGTAGGTTGAGATGTTGAGTCAGATTTACTAAAAAAGGCAGCATTACTGACAATCGCCCGATTTGCATTGGTGGGGGTGGCCAGTTTTGCGGCTCATCAACATCTTGGGTAAATTCTGCTTCATATTTTGGCTCATTAAGTCAGAATAATTATTTATTGTACCAGAATTGTGTGGTTATTTTGAGAAAACATTGTTATGGCATAATAAAGCAAACATAGACAATAGGCAACTATTTTTAGTTACTATTAATTGAATACTGAACATTGGAAATTAGTTTACCTGCTAACACCATATAGTGCTCTCAGTCCTTCTATCAGAGCTAATTGTCTGGGTGTTGTCTTTGCCTGAGCTGAGCTATTACCCAACCTCTGTGGTCTAATGTGGAGCTACTGCCCATCCTGTGCACCCTGATGCTGCTGCTTCATCTGCCTTGGCTGGGTGCCACTGCCTGGCTGCATCGCTGACCCGTTTTCCTACCATTAGGCTTCTTCTTGTCTTGAGCTATGAGGGGGCTTCATCTGCATCCCGCCCGCCCATCCGATGGTCCTGCTATTTAATCACAGACTAATCAGACATTTCTTCCTCTGCCTCAATAACACTCAACACTTCTCCAATAGGCTATCATCATAGTCTTCCAGCTGACAGTTACTAACTGTTATCCTGTTCTATATGGATATAATTATAAACTCCTTGTTTGTGCTTGTTTTCCTACCTGGGGTCAACCTGAAGAAGATGGGTTCCCCATCTGAGTCTTGGTTCCTCTCAAGGTTTTTTTCCTTTTGCTCTGAGGGAGTTTTTCCTAGCCACTGTTGTCTTTGGCTTCCTCGTTGGGGGCTTGGACCCAGATTTTCTGTAAAGCTGCTTTTGTGACAACATCTGTTGTAATAAAAACTCATATAAATACGCTTGACTTGACTTGACACAGTGTGCATCTGGAAGAATTATGGATCAATTTCTCTGCAATCAGTATTTCATTAGTTGCTCACACTTTATTTGAATGGTCTGCTATAGATGATCTGCACATACTTAATTTACACTGACATTGGACAGCAGTGTGTAAACTGATTATGTCATGTAGTTACATAATTATGCAGTTACATGTTGTGTAGTTACATAATTATGCAGTTACATAAACTACATAAGTGTAGTTGTGCAGTGTAGTTACCCCACACCTGTATAAATTGTGTGGTGTTATCTTGTGAGTGAGGCTGAAGTTTGGCCAGCATGCTCATGGCAAAGCGATGTGAATTATCAGCGTTCAAAAGAGGCATGATAGTGGGTGATAGATGGATGGGACATTCCATTTCCAAAACTTTGTGGTTGCATAAGATTCATTATGTATGTACTAGAAATACATCATAGAAGGCATCACCACTCACACTGGACAGCACAGTAGCCACCCATGGGAGCTTAACAACCATGACCGGTGGCATCTGTCTTGAATTGCTTGTGCGAACAGATGAACGACTCTGGCAGAAATCACACCCATATTCAATGCAGTAGGCCCCACATGCATAGCAGGTCAGTGCAGGGTTCTTTAGCTGTCATGGGATATGAGAGCAGAAGACCCACCAGAGTAGCTCTGTTAACACCACAACACTGGACACAACCCCTCACCTGGGCTCATGAGGTTGCTAACTGGGCTCTAGAGGGCCAGCAACATGTGGCATGGTCACTTCATTATCAATTTTCCTACTGCTATCCCCTGACTTTTGGTATGTCAGTGTATTCAATTTTCTTGAAGACAGATGACACCTGTGGATGTTTTCAGATCTGAAGCAAAAGTGGAGCTTGATGTTCTCCTCTCTCTCAAAGATGAAAGCTTTGAGTGCTGTTTGGGGAAAGTTTTGGTGGTCTACCAGGTTTTGCATAGTTCTTAGTAGTCCCATTTTCTCTGTATCTTTCAACTCAAAAAATTTCAAAATTAATTTCAAAAAATTATATTATCTTATTATTCTCATTATCTATTATTCTTATTACCTTGTATTATCTGTATTATTTTATATCTAACCTAGCATCTATTGATTGGTGAATTTGAAGGAAAATTAAATAAATCAAGTGTCTTCTCTCAGTTTTGCAAAGTACTGCATAGGATTATACAAATGACATTTTGAGACATAATTATAGTTAAAACTGTAATTAATTCAATACTTATTTGGACTTTTCTTTTTTTATTACTTAAGACTTTTCAGTACACCACAAAAAAAATAATATCTTGGCATGTATAATTACCTTATATCTAGTTAATATATTTTATATTTGTCTTTTTGAGATAGTTTTAAGCTAATTCTCAAGATTATTTAACTTATTTATAGACATTTTTGTGTGTTTTATGTGATTTTAGTAAGCCAAAGGTCTTTACTATATTGGCAGATAGTACTTGAAACAAGTCAAAATACAGTGTCTGCCAGTATAGTGAAAATGTGGCTTATTAAAATCATGTAAAACAAATAAAAACACCTGGAAATAAGTTAAATACCCTTAGAACTAGCTTAAAACTACCTCAAAAGAAGACTTTTAATATATATATATATATATATATATATATATATATGGCCAATAGTATGTGGACACACCTCCTAATAATTAAATTTAGGTGTTACAGCTACACCAGTTTCTAATAGGTGAATTAAGCACATAGCCATCCAATCTCTGACACTGGCAGTAGGATGGGTTGTCATGAAGAGCTCAGTGACTTTAAACATGGTGCTGTCATAGGATGCCAGCTTTGCCTCAAGTCAGTTTGTGAAATTTCTGTCCTGCTAGATCTGCCCCAGACAACTGGAAGTGTTATTAAAGCTCAGCCATGAAGGAGTACACCATGCAAACTCACAGAGCGGGTCCACCAAGTGCNAACATTTACACTCCTACCACTTTCAGCTCAATTGTTCCTAAGTGGTAGCGACTATAAACAAAGTTTATGTTTTCATTTGTAGCTGAGATGTGTAGGTTGCTTGTATTAAGAAATGATTAATCTTCTTCAAACACTTCTAAAATGATTAAGCAAAAATCTAAATGTGTTAGGTGGAGCCCCACTCCCCTCTGCTTTGATTTCATAGTTTTTCCAATAAAGGAATATTAAAGTGTTGATGTTGTGGGGACTTATTTTGGTTCCCATAAGAAACAAAACCAGTTCTTTATAAAAGAATAAAACATTAACATAAAAATAAATAAGCTGAAAGTATTATTATATTTTTTTTTTGTGGCTCCTGGGATTAAAGTTAAGGTCCAGGCAGAGAAATCCCATAAACACAGTAATACCAGTGCGTGTGTGATGGTGTGGTATTATAAGAGATGAGTGATTCCAGCTGTTCCTTCTGTGTATTTTACTGCCCAGCACTGGGAAACACACTAAACAAACTAGCAATATTCCACTTGGAGACTTCACACGTTTTATGTAGTTATGTTACTTGGCCAACACTAGATTAATGCTATTACGAATAGATATGTGAGCATGTGCATGCATTATACACTGTAAATAACATTTCCAGCTGTATGAGCTAAAGCCCAAACCAATATATTATCTAATAGTAACATTACATATGCAAACTCCATTTCTGGAGAAGTTGGGACATTTTGTAAAATGCCATAAAAATAAGTATCTGTGATTTGTTCAGTCTCTTGAAGCTTTATTTAACTAACAGAAGTACAAAGAAAAGGTTCCCAATGTGTTCAGTGTTTTCAATGTCAATCTTATAGTAAATAAAAACTAATTTAGAATTTCATGTCTGCACAAAATGTGAGAGAGGCATGTTTACCACTATGTAGCATCACCTTTCCTTTCCACATTTTAATAGTTTGGGAGCTGGAGATACCATTTGTTACATAACTGGACAGAGATACGTTTCTGCCAGAAAAACAAAAAAAGGCAAAAGTGATGGAAAATGATATTTAATCTTCTATAAGGTGTACAATTTGAAGGATGACATTTTTTAAAAAACTAAGGAGTCTTTGGCGTAGGCCCCGTCCTGGGCCTGGATCTTGAAGCGTTCGGACCCTCGCAGATCCTGCCGGATATGGATGGCAGGGGTGGAGCCTACTCCAACAGGACCAGGGCCAAACTCGTGGTGGGTGGGAGGAAGTAGGAGAATGTAGGAACATCAGCACCTGAAACCGGCAAAACACAAGCGTAAGTTAAATCCTTTTAAAGACAGGTGGCGGACAGCGATTGGCCAGACTGATGAATGAATGAGTAACGTAGCATTGGAGTCTTCCTGGCAGACCTTGTGCTAAAGCTTTCATTTCTGAAATCTGTACAGAACAAAGAAGGCACCGCATTTTTCCTTTACTAAAAACGTATTTGAGACAGAATGAATTGCAAACTGCTGTTCTGCTGCCTCCTTTCTTTGAAAACGTATGCATGTGTGTTGGACATGTGTGTGTAGGTCGTAGTCAGGTGATACTGCACTGTTGCAACAGGAGAAAGGCTTAATGAACTGGAACTTGGCCATTGATAAACAGAAAAGGGGAAAAGGAAGAAAAAATGCTCAAAAGCAGCCAAACATTTTGTTCACTTTAAAGGCAGTTTCATTTCATGTTGAGGTAAAAAAGTCTGTATTTGCAAGCCTCCTAAATTTGTAATCAGGATAGCTTGGACTGGGAGAACCAGAAAATGCAACCAACTTCTAAGACTAAACTTTGAAGCTGGTTTACAAGGAGCATGGAAAAACAGAAAGTCAAATGGTAGACATTAAACACGAAAAGAGATATGTAGTTGTTGAGGTTCTCTAATTCTCTGTTAGATGTATGTTTTCTGCTTTTCTACAGACCAGAGAAACACTTTAATGAATAGCATGTAGTTAATGGCCATTTCAACTGTAAGGGTGGTGACTTTTACACAATGCTCAGCTGTTCATGTGATGTAAGGAAGGACAGGCTTTATCGCTGTACCTCACGGACCCAACAGCCACGATTGCAGACATTCAGTGAGCAGCAATGAGTCATCCTGTTAGTGGCAGCACCATTGGCTGGCGGCTGCACAACGCAGGGCTAAATGCATGCAGACTGTTACCATGACTGCCCTTAACACCACATCAACGTTGGCAAAGACTGCAATGGTGTTGTGCCAGACTGTCATGAAGGGACCCAGAATGGTAGCAGGTCATCTTCAGTGACGAGTCCTGCTTTTGTCTTGGCTGTGTGTGGAGGCATGGTAGTCAGCACCAAGATGAACAGTTTGTTGTCACGTGTCACATGTCCAGAAGGCCTGGTGCCACTCCACCTCCATCGCAAGATCTGCAGGAACTGTGTGAGAATATTCAAGCTTCATGGGATGGATTATCACAGGACACCATTAGGAACCTCTACAGCTCCATGCCGAGACGTCTGCATGTTGTGTTAGCAAACATGGTGGCCTGACGCTCAATAAATATTGCCGATATCAGTCTAAATTTATCATCATTTATTGTTCCTGGTAACCTTTATCTTCCTTCCTTATAGCATTGCAATCCCACACTTCCTTCTGGGTGCTACTATTCTTTTGATGATGAGTCTCCATTATTGAGAATGAATAACTTCATCCTGTCTATAAATATAAGCCCAATCTAGTCTAACTGAAGGGTTATTATTCAATTACTAACCTAAAGCCTTAACATTATGTAACTGCTATCAAATAATTCTTGAACTAGTACGAGATTAATCTGGACAGTATGTAGTCATGAAAGTGTGGAATTGAATGAAGTGAATGAAGGGTTAAACTGCACCGGAATCACCTGCTATATCTCGGTTTGTGGCCTCCTCCAGGTGTTTCAGCTGGCCTTTGTGGGTTAGCATTAGCAGTAGCCTGCATGACCTGGTGCCAGACGCATACTGAGCTTCATTCACAGACCTGTGGAGCTTAGAGGTTTGGGGTTTTGTTTACGGAGTGAAGACCAGGCCATAATTAATGTCAGGACGGCTGGTTTAGGGGAAAGTGGGGGAGGGGGGGGTCTAGATTACAACCACATAAATAATCAGCCTCTATTCTCATTGCTGCTATCACTGCAATGGTCTGGAGCTGTGGAACTCCCACATCCTCTCCCCTGACAACAGGACAGGCACACACACACACACACACACTGATACACGCTGACCTCCCCCTACCCCACGGAGCCAGCCAGAGGTATTTTTATTTTCGGAGCTGATGTTTTAAGGATGTAGAGTCCATCCTGTGCTGTGATTTTCACTGAGGAAATGGCCTGGGCTCCCTCCCTTCATTTCTCTCTCTCTCTGTCTCCTTTTCTGTTGATTAAGAAACTCTCTCATTACGCTTATCGTGAGCCATGCCAGCACTATGTGTTGCTGTTCATTTAATTAAGCTTTCATCAGTCCACCATGCACACAGCCAAAACATGGACAGTTTCAGCCCAAGCCTGAAGACATCTGCTCCTCTTCCACAGCCTGCACTTGCTTTGAGATGACTTGCACTATAAAGCTACAGTGGTACTTTGCTGTAACGTTTAACTGTAGGGCTGCATTCATAAGGCTACATGACACCATATGACATTCATGACAACATAATGACATAAACGGGTTAAGTGTCAGATATAGCCAAGCGAGTTCTCCTATTGGTTAGGACTTTGAGAGTTGAAGAGAAGGCCCAACGTGTTAGATTAGCACCATAACATTAGCCTTTATAGTTATATATTAACTATATATCATACTTAGAATACACATATTAGCTTGTATTGTTATATATTAACTATTTATTATACTTGTAACATGCATTTTAGCTTCTATAGTTATATATAACTGTATATTATGTAAACATATACTTGTAACAGGCAAATTAGCTTGTATAGTCATACACTGACCATATATTAAACATTGTAACATGCATATTAGCTTGCATATTAGCTTGTATAGTTATTTATTAACTATATATTATGTAGTCATATATTATACTTGTAACACGCATATTAGCTTGTATAGTTATATACTGAGTATATATATATTACTAGTAACATGCATTTTAGCTTCTATAGTTATATATAACTATATATTATGTAAACATATATTATACTTGTAACACACATATTAGCTTGTATAGTTATATATTAACTATATATATTATACTTGTAACACACATAGTATCTTGTATAGTTATGTATAACTGTATATTAACTATATACATATTACTTGTAACATGCTTATTAGCTTGTATAGTTATATATTAACTATATATTATACTTGTAACCCACATAGTAGCTTGTATAGTTATGTATTAACCATATTATATAGTCATATATTATATTGAAAATACTGCCTAATAATTTTCATAATAAGTTGTTTATTGTGTATTATTGTAGCTAACAATGCGGAGGATATTTTCACATGACAGTTATTTATTAGTGTAGGTCAATGAATATTGATAAAACCATTTAGAAGTATGTCATGAACAAAGAATACTCAATGTATGTGTAAAATAATATAAATATAAAATATTGCCCTCCTCATATTAAGATAAGCAGTATTAAGCTTCATCAAGTTTTTAATGTCATTTGATCTCCACAAGTGTAAGTGACAGATCTCATGAAAGACTGGAGAGCCACGTAGCCTTCTGAACGCTGCCCTTCAATAAATGGTTACCAAAACTACTTTGGAACATTACTTGACTGTAATTGGAACAGTACCTGACAAATTGCCGTAGACCCAAAAGTGCTGCCGGAGGCTGCTGTATAAGATATAGGCTACAGATAACAGTGCTCCGAATCATACAGGTGTGCGTGTGGGTGTGCACGCATGAGTGCATGAGTGCACGAGCGTGTGCACTTGTGTGCCTGTGTCTCGTATCAGTTTACTTTATTTTTTGCTCGAATTCAAGTACAGCTGTTGCTGTGTTTGGGCAGGGACGGGATTTAGAGGCAGGCGCTTCAGTAAACAAGGACTTTAAATTCTGTAAAAGTACAAACACCGACGGCGTGATAGACTATTTGTTATAGTCGTTATGTCAAGGAAGATTTATTTGCATGAAGTGCAACAGGCCAAATTATATATACAGTATATTTAGAACCGATAAATATATATAACAGTTACTTCAAGCTGTGGCCAGTAGTACTGGTGTACATAGTACTGAAAGAAATCCAGTTTTGAAAGAAGCATTTTACCGCCCATATGTGCAACCTAGTGCGACTCAAGAGTGTTGACTGACATCAAATGGCACACTTTACGTTTTACTTCTGGAGGCCCATAACTGGGAATGAGTTCCAAAGCTCAACTGCGCCCTCTATCAGTCACATGCTACAACTGCTTAATTCAAGTGATATTCCTTAAATCCAGTACGACTGCAGTACTGGATTCAACCCAAGCACATTAATTTCCAACCTTTGAGTACAGGAAAAACCAAAGACAGCGCCTACTTTCATACTGGGAACATCAAGAAGATGTCCTCAAATCAGAGGGCAGCTTGTGAATACAGTCATATCAACATGGATGCTCACTCAGTCAACAGCAATAAAGTACCACTAGTCTGCTTTTAGATGAGATTATCAATCATTATTTATTATTACTTTAGATAAATACTACATACATATACAATAGTTGGCTAAGCCTACACTGACTGTATTTTGGCTGTTTTGAGAAAGTAAGTACATCAATTTTTTTTTCATTTCTTTAATATTAGCATTCTAGCTTGTTGCTAACAGTACTTTCATATTCATGGTTTCTCTTCAATTTGAAGTTTGAATGAAAATTATTTAATTCCAATATAGAGTTATTAGACACAATGAGAGAACCAGAGTATTAGCCTGTGTTTACCTGGTGGAACCTTCATTCAGCTAGTTGCATATTATGAGATGCATGCAATAGCGTTTCTATGCAACATGACAACGCAGTTCCAATACATAGTTGTATGCGTCCTGAGTCAAATTTGCAGCTTACATGTATTTTCCAATACATCATACTGTTCCCTCTATATAAATAACACTGGCAAATGTGTAGTATTTTTATCAACTTTGTAAACTTTTTCCAGCTACCTATGGTGCTTTGAAATACGGTCTTGGTTGTTTACCAGGTCTTAAACAGTTGGAGCCCCATGTTCTCTATAATTCCTGTGAATTTACTGATCCCCAGTTTCAGAAATTCCATTTATTTTCACTTATTTTCCTTTTTTTGTGACCTCCTTGAAGCTTGATGAATAGCTTGCACTTAATAGCCATATTTAACTGGAAATTGTTATATAATATAATATAATATAATATAATATAACATAATATACATTATAATATAATTTTGCATCTTTTCATTTCTTTTCTTATGTATATTTTTTTATCAGCTGTGATATTATGTTGCATTATATGTGCACATGAGAACGTTATCACCATTTTGACTGGCTGTTTCATCAAGTTGAGACGGCCACGGCCTTTGAGCTTGGTCCCAAACGTGTTGCAAGAAACTTTAATGCAAGAATTTTAATGAAAGTTGCAAAGAGAATATAAATGAATATGAAACTTAATGAATATGAAATTGCAAAACAAGCAGGAAACAGCTATGAAAAACAAATGTGAGTGTAATTACTTTAATAGGGCAAAACAATGCAACGCAGAGAGTGGCTGGCCCGGTAGGAGCTAATCACAGGGCCATGTGGTTCACAGACAGCAACACAAAGAAATCCGCAGGCTAATGTTGCTGGAACGTTATTCCTGCATTTGGCGCATTATCATGGCGGTGGCTCTGTCTCTTTAAGGAATGGGAAAGAATGTTGTGGGTTTTTTGCCAGGGTGTTCAGAACAGTGCCCCTGTGGTCCCAGACACTTTGGGCCAACTCTCTCTCTCTCTTCTGCTTCTTTGAAGTTATAGCTTCGCCTTATCCCTTTGGAAGGATGTCCTTGTTGCGCTGGCCACTATTTTCCCTGTGTGATTTTTTTCCCCAGCCTTTGGCGAAAACAATAGCCCTGCTTTCTCATCTGATGAACGGCATGTTTGTTTGAACCGGGCCACGTCTGTTTCCCGTTTCACACGTTTGTTTGGGCCCCGGGGATAAGGGGACAACTTCATGCCACTTAGAGGTCTGTGCGCTCACTTATGTGGGGACTTACGCAAACTGCTAAAGATGGTGGTTGAATTAGCTTGCTGACAGTTAATACATAGTTTTCCCTGGAATGGAACAATCGGAACGAGCTCACAGATCAGATGTGTTTGTTTTTTGCACGTCCACAAGTCTCACAGCGTCATAGAAACCTACGCATGTGTAAATAATTGGAAACTGCTAATATGCCTGCAGCAACTGATCCAACTGGGCCTCTTCCCTGGACCACAGAGTCCTCTAGTGGTGGAGGGCTGCCACAGCAGCCGTCCCAGACAAGGGATCAATAGTGTGCTGCTTTATTGGAACCAGATTTGACCGTCGGAGGCCACAGATGAATGAGTTTTGTAGTCTGGTGAGCAGCCCACGTCGAGTTCAGACTGTCAGACATGTCTGGTGGGGGTTTGAGGAGAAAGAGAGAAGGAAAGAGGGAGGGAAAGAAGAAGGAGGGGGTGGAGGGCCTCAAAGCAAATGCCACAGAAAAAGAGCATGGCACGGTAAAACCCGAGAGTCCCCGGCCGCCTTTCCACAGGAACAACACCCTCTCTCACAGAGCCCGTGCGGCGGATTGGAATGAGAGGTGACAGCGTATTCATTTCAGATGCTGTTTTTCTTTAAGCTCTGGCTAAAAGGCCTGGTGAATGATGAGCGCTCGCAGGATTTATTGAGGAGAGAGAGAGAGAGAGAGAGAGAGAGAGGAGATTTGAAATTTTCCTCCATGCTTTGAGCTCTGATTTTCCACCAAGGGATTCCTCCTGGTCTTATTTCACCTGGCCGCTAAGAGATGCTAAGACGGATGCACTCTGTGTTGGGCTAAGTGCCGGGAATGGATTTACTGATAGGGAGAATGAAGGTGGTATACAGGGCTCCATCAGAGACCCCCTTTCATTTGTTTAATTGACAGTTAAGGATGTCTATAAAGAGCAAGCTGTTCATTTTAAGTGCAAGCTATTCATCCAAAATAGGTGAAAAATAATAATGTTCCAAACTGGAGTTCAGTAAATTCATAGAAATGATGGGACTCCAATTGTGTAAGACCTGGTAGACCACCTGGTAGACCTGGTGGACCTGGATACTAAGAGCAAGCTATTCCTTTTAAGTGCAAGCTATTCATTCAAAATAGGTAAAATAAGAATTTTTCCAAACCTGGAGATCAATAAATTCATAGAAATGATAGAAAACATGGGCCTTCAACTGTGTAAGTCCTTCTTATACCTGGTGGACCTGGATACAATGCGCATGCTAGTCATTTTAAGTGCAAGATAGTCCTTCATATAAATGAAAAAACGGGAATTTCCAAACCTGGAGATTAATAAATTCATAGAAGAAATAGAAAACATGGGTCTTCAACTGTGTAAGACCTGGTAGACCTGGTGGACCTGGATAAAATGTGCATGCTAGTCATTTTAAGTGTAAGATAGTGCTTCATATAAGTGAGAAAAACAGGAATTTCCAAAACTGGAGATCAATAAATTCATAGAAATTCATAGAAAACAACTGTGTAAGACCTGGTAGACCACCTGGTAGACCTGGTAGACCAACTGTCCTCATCAGATAATACAGTATTTAAAGCTTTACATCTTTTAGAAAGAGTCAACCTCCACTCTTGCTTCACATCTGAGAAAACCAACAGGTGCTTCTTTCCATACTTCCAATTCAATGCTATGACTCTGAACAAATATTTCGCCCATCATTAGACACAAATGAAGAAATCAACCAAATAAGACACTGGTGTTCTGAGAACAATAAGCTGGCCACCCCAGAATACAGACCTTAACCTCACTGAATGTGATTGGGATTAGTTGGACTGTAGGAACCCGAAAACACAACCAACTTCCAGAACCAAGCTTTGGAGGTGTGGAAAAATCATCCAGGTTGATTTCTCTGGAAAACGAACAGCAAGGCTCTGCAAAAGAAGGGATAATGGTAGTAATAAGTGGTAATAAAGGCATGGACAGTCATTTCTTTTTCCTGACAAAAATGAATAACTTGCATTTAATGGCTGTTTTGACTGGAAATGAACTGAATGAAAGACGCTGGAAATGGCCTGGACATGGATTAGAGGGAACGTGAAAGATTGAAAGCGTGAACACTGATCAGGCCCAACTGCATAAACGTTTTAAGGCCAGTGTTACCAAAATACTCAGCTCAGTTCACATCTGTCAAACACTTTACAAGCTTTAAGTTCTCATGCTTTCTCCAGACTTGGACGGGACATCTTGGGCACGCTTGGTATGCGGGTTACTTCACGAAAGAAAACGAGATGTGGAGAGCCCTAATGTACAGGTTATTTACATTCTCCAATCTGTCGGGTAGTCCATAGATTGCACTCCATGGGGCATCTGCTGGAAAGACACTTTTAGGGCCTTAACTTAACAAGGCCTCTGACATCAGCCTGCCCACTGCATGCCTGCGTTGAATGGCATCTCGTCAGGTGGTTGCAAAGCCTCCTGTTAATTTTTCGGGATGCACAGCTCATAAAACGGCTGCAGCGGTTTAATTTAATACTTCCCCTTGCAAATTATTACAACCCATGTGAGCCGCCTGGATGCCTTTTCCAGGCCCTACTCTTTTTTTCTGCTTGCTCGATGGTTCCTACTACGCACCATGAATCTGGAGAACTTGTGTTCAGCCGTGAAATCGTAAGTCAACCTTTATGAAAGAAAGGGACAGAGGGAGAGTGAGAGAGAGAGAGAGAGAGAGAGAGAGAGAGAGAGAGGGGTCTTCCCGCCCAACTCAGCACCTCAACATCACAACCCCCCACCTTTCCACCTCACACAGAACAGTAAGGCAAAACTTTTTACGCCCAGCTCAGATGAATAATGGGCTGCTCATAGAGTCTGACGTTTGATTTTAGGTCTTTCTGGAGCTAGTAAGTCTTGCTGGAGAAATGCCATGCCTCAATGCATATAGTAACTCTGAGGCATTAGCTCCATGCTAGTTTGTCTGATTTCAGCTGTTTGTGGTGCCCTCTTGCAAACCAAAGCTAAAACATGCCATGGATCTTCAACATTTCTGCATAATTCATTTATATGTAAGCAAAGTCATTGAGAGTGGTTGAGGTATGACAGTTGTGGTGATAGTAACCGGACGTCTCAATAGCTACAACACAAATACAGCCATTTCCTTACTATCCACAGCCACCAGTGAAGCTTCAAGTGATAGTCAAATAGTGGTCTTCTTTGGGGACTACTTCGCCCTACCAAACCCTACACGTACCCCTCCACCATGAAACAGGTTTAGGGCCCAAAGCATATCCCAAAACTATAGTAACACATTGTTTCTGGAGGCAGCATATGAAGGTGACATACACCTCTCATTTATTTAACTGCCAATTAAGGATGTCTATAAATTGGAAGCTGTTCATCCAAAATAGGTGAAAACCAGGAATTTTCCAAAACTGGAGAGCAATAAAGTCATAGAACTGATAGAAAACATGGGCCTTCAATTGTGCAGGACCTGGCAGCCCACCTGTCAGCCCACCTGGTAGACCTGAGTGACCTGGCTGCTAATTCCAAGCTATTCATTGAAAATAGGAGAAAAACCGGGAATTTTCATGATATGAGATGGGTTGACAGTGGTGGTGGTGGTGATAGGAACCGGACGTCACAATAGCTACAACACCAATATAGCCATTTTATTTGGTTCATGATATGAGGTGGGTTGACAGTGGTGGTGATAGGAACCAGACGTTGCAATAGCTACAACACTTCCTTACTATCCACAGCCACCAGTGAAGCTTCAAGTGATGTAAAATAGTGGTCTTCTTTAGGGACTACTTTACCCTACCATACCCTGCATGTACCCCTCCACCATGAAACAGGTTTAGGGCCCAAAGCATATCCCAAAACTATAATAACACATTGTTTCTGGAGGCCACATATTCATGACCATTTCATGCAATAACCTTCAGTAGTGAGCTTTTAGAGGGTTTCAGCTCTTCAGACGTCTGGTCCCTATGAGCACCACTGTGAGCAATTCTCCCCTAGAACTTCAAACCAACCAAGAAACCACTTGGAAAGACTTTGTTTACATCATAACTATTTACTCATGCAGATATCTGGAAAAGTGCTGGAATTCCTTTTCAGTTCTACATAAGAGTTTGTGCTTTGCTAATCAACATTTTGAATCCTCGCATTGGACTTAAGAAGATCGCAACAGATGGACCCACCGGGTGTGTTGGGTTTATACTGTTGCACGTGGGCCTTGACGGGGCTAGCGTGAAAAAGGGATCCCGCCCCAGCTTCCCTGGTGCCGCCATCTCATTTACTCGTCCCTCTGGAGAGATGAGAGCGATCTGGAGAGCGAGCTATCTCCATCTCCTCTTCATCTCTTAGTGCTCTCTCACTGCTTCAGTTAAATAAATAAGACATTAGACTGGAGGCCTTCATTACCACAGATGCTCGATGGAATCAGAGATGTCTGTATGTTACAGTAAATTCCTAAATAGGCAGATTTTAGGGACGGGTCCCTGAGGTGGTGGTGGACCTTTGAAATGAGCTTCTAATGTTAATGCCAGCCAGAAGGCCTGATTGTAGATGAGGGTGAAGAAAGCAGAATCAACATTGCATGAAGGCAGACTCTTGCTAATAAAAATATGCTAATCGTACTGAAACTAATCAGCTTGTTATGTCAGGTTTCCAGCGATCAAGCATCAGCAAACTGTCTAAAGTCCACTAAAATTATGGAAATGCATCTAATTCGAGTGCTTGGGCATAACTGGAAAGCTTTTTCGACAGCCCTGGCAGCAAATTCTGTTTGTTTTGCCATTTTCCGCTAACATGCATCCGGATGGAAATGCATCATCAAACGTTTGAAGTGTCTCGAACAATGCAGGCCTCTGGTCCACACAAAAGTTGGCAGCAGGCAACAACTTTGCCGAAAAAACAGAAGTCCTTTTTTAACATGTAAGTGTATATATACACTGATACAGTTCGTATTACATTGGTAAACAGATGATAACAGTTCTCTGGCTTGCAAATGTGCATTTCCATGTGGACAAATTGGAGCAATGGCCACCTCTAGTTATCGGATATGTTTCCTGTCAGGCTAAGGTGGCAGTTTCCTGCTATTGTTCAAAGGAATTCATGTGATCTTGCTGGGAAATGGGTGTTCAAAACACTTTGTATAAGAACTTGCTCATCTACAAAGGTGTTTTCTTAATAGATGCAAGTTGTCCTCATCTAGCTTTCCCTTGCGTCTGGAGTTTTGCCTATATGATCCCATTGTGGGGATCTGGAGAGGAAAACAATCTAATTGCAAATAATGCAGACTGAGAACTGTACCATCAGCCTGTTGCAATAGACATGGCCTTTACTGCCAATCTGGACAGAAACCCATACAAATAAGTGATTATAGATGTGCTTTCAAATGAAAGTGTGCATTTTATGACAAATTAAAAGGAATTATGAAATATTTCCTGTTGCATTATTGGTTGCTAACTGTACTGTATTTGCTAATAAGACTTCTTGTTCATTGGAATATGCTGAATAACAGCAGTGCATACTTATCTTACTAGCACATAGAATAATAATGTTTTTGGTTTAAACATTAATGCACATCTGAAGACAGATGAGTGGAAGCAACAAAGTTTTAGAGTTTTAATCAAAGGGTTCTTTGCAAGACGTCATATAAGAACCCTCCTTTTGAGACCTTTCATTGAGTATTTCTTATCCTGTAAATTCATGAACCATTTTTTATTATTATAACTTAATTAATTAATATAACATAATATGGCAAGTAGGCCTGCTGGTAAACTGTGGTAGTGGGACATGAAACTAAACTGAAGGAGGATTTTTGGTTCCTCAAAGAACTAAGGAGATTTGTACATGTGAAAAGTAAAAAAAAAAAAAAACATGTTTTATAAAGGTTCTAGGAAGAACCCTCAAATTGGTATATAGAACTTTAAGGAGGCTATGGAGCAAAATTAAAAAGCCACTTTCAGTTCCCTAAAAAAACTAAATAAATATGTGGGTATGAAGAACCTATATGAACGTTTAAAACACCTGTGGGCGTTATATGAGGAATTCTCAAATTGGTATAGAACCTTAAAGCTGGTTTAGTGGAGGCATATTAATATAGCGTAATATGTGAAGTTGGCCTGCTGGTAAACTGTGGTGCTGGGAACATGGAACAATTAAAGAACCACTTTTTAGTTCCCTAAAAATCTAAATACAACTGTGAGCATGAAGAACCTTAACAGTGTTTCAAAAACCATAATGTAAAGCTTCTAGGAAGAACTATCAAATTGGTATAGAACGATAAGGTTCTCGGAAATGCACAAATCTCTTTAGTTCTTTAGGGAGCAGAAAGTGGTTCTATTATGGAATGTTTTTTATTTATCTTGGTTAGCTTCTAGTCATAGTAGAAGTAAGCATGCAATCCCAGTGAAATAGGTTCTAAATAGTTCTAAAAATGTTGATTTGGCTAATAGTAATAGTGAAACCTCTTTAGTGCTTCATATAGAACTAATTTTAAAGGGTTCTTACCAGGAAAAGAACCATTTAGATGACACAAGGACCCTTTTAAAGACTGATCTAAGGGTATAGGCTATTCAAATGCAAATGCTTTAACTGTGTAGCTGATGCAAAGGTCTTATAATTAGAATTCATTAGGTTCTGATGGTGAGGTAACAAGAAGGTGTTATTATTGAATAGTAGACAAGGTGTCATATGGTACCGTGCATGCAGTGCATCATTAGACTTTAAGAGGTTAAGAGATTATTAGCTTCACAGGCTCCCATCTGTTTGGTGGCTTATTAAATATAACATACTATGTGAAATAGTCCAGCAGTTTCTGAGATGTTGCAATGTCAAACAGAAACAACACAAAAACAAAAAGGTATAATGTGTTTTAAGCACCTCAGAGACATTTCTTAATGTGGTTGGTGAGGTTTATTTATTGGCTGCCATATTAACAGGTAAACCACACTGCAAGAACATTGTGGTCTGCTCATTTGATCAACATACCACATGCTAGTTAATATTCATTTATTAAATGCTATTCAGATAATGAGAGAAAACCAAAAGTATGTGCTTCTACAGGAAGAAATTTCTTAATAAAGATTAATTATTTTTGTTTCTAGTATTGTCATTACAAAAAATATTTATTTAATAATGAATGAATGAATGAATGAATTTCTATATTTATTTATTTCTGTATGTAGTTATTTATTTATAAATGTGTTACGATTATCTGTGTAGAACAACTCTGTTCCCCATAATAAACAAAACTGGAATGTATATTTTAATGTATTTATGATCTGCTGTTATGTAATTCCTGTTTAGAGACTTGGTAAGGTTTTTGTTCACCTCTGAGAAATCTTGCTTATCTTTCATTCAGTTTTTTTTTTTTTTTAATGTATATATTTACCATACGTCTAAAATTAGTATATAATCCATTATGTACTATAATTAGTTAATCAGGCTCATTAAATAATCACGTTCATTAAAGATGAATTCAAATTCAATTCCAACCTGTAGTTCCAGACATACAAAAAGAGATACAGTCATAAAGCTTAACGCCCCGTAGCCTGTCTTGCTTTTTACGGTGGACGATGTGGCACTGCGTAGGAAATGGAGTCGGTCAAGTGTGGCGGTCAGTGAAGGACAGGGAGACCATCCAGAGCCAACTGCAGGTGGTCCTGCTGCGAAAGGAGAAATGACTTAAGTCATTAGGAAGCGTTTTACAGCGGATTGTCAACAAACAGCCTGTAAGGTCATTCAGAAGTATTGGGCCTATTAGCGAAACCAAGCTTCGTAAAGTTATAATGTAGAAGGTCTAGGCCGAATTAAGGATCGATTCAGTTTAGCCAAGTACTCAGGTTTAATGAGGAGTGAAGGTGGTCAGATTTCAGTGCATAATTCTGCAGCTGATTTGGGTCCAGAATGCCGTTAGCAAGCCGGGGCTAGCATGCCAAATTTGGTCAGTACAAATACGCCAAGTTCACTCAAACTGAATAATTCAGGCAGCCACTGTTAGATAAGCTCAGAGAAGCCTTTATTTAAGGCTTATCTGCGGTACGTTGCCGGTCAAAAGTTTGGACACATACTAATAGAATTTATTTATTTCTTTGTTTTGTTTGCTTGTTTGTTTGTTTGCTTGTTTTTGTTGATTCATTGATTGATTCATTGGTTGATTCATTGATTGATTTATTGATTGATTGATACATTTAGCAAAATTTTGCATATAAGGAAAACATCAGAAACTATGACATAGTTTATATATCGAATTACTCCAACCAAACATATTTGACCACGCCCTCTTTCACCATCGGCACAGCTGATTGGCTGAAATGCATTAAGGAGGACAGACATGTTTTGCCATAAAATTTCTAATTTTTAAAATTCTTAATTTAATTTTTTTATTCATAAATTTCTTATTTTCTTTTTTATTTCTATTTTCTTCATTTCTAAATTTCTCAAAAATATATATATTTTTTAGAAAATCATGTTTAACGTCTTATTATTATTATTATTGTTGTTGTTGTTGTTGTTGTTGTTGTTGTTGTTGTTGTTTACTTCATACATAAATGATTACTAGAACGAAGACGTCTTTTCAGGTGAGTCCAAACTTTGGACTGGTCAATCAGCTGGACATTGATTACTCATCCCCTCCCCACCCCACCACCAATCTCCGAAAGGTCAGCACACCCTTCAACGAAGACCTGAAAAAAAGCCCTCATTCTAGAGGTACGCAGCTCTTGACAGTGGAGAAGGTGCCGCGGAAGGGGGTCGGGTGTTCACCGAACATAAAACTCCCACTTTATGTTGTGCTTTTTTTATGGTGCTGTTCCAGTTTCACTCAGATTTCCCTTCATTACACGGTTCAACGGTCTCGCAGCTGGCGCGCAGGGAAGCCTCTGATTGGCCAGCGCGTTTGGAGCCGGAGCGTTTCATTGGTCGGCTCTGAAGGGGGAGGCGGGCACCTTATTGGGTCCCATTCATGCGTCCACCCCGGCGCTCACACGCCTCCTCAAAATAACTCACTGTCATTCATGGTGACGGACTTTTCCTCATAGACGGGACTAATTATTATCATTTCAGGAGAGAGAAGTTGCTAAAGCGGGCGATTGACAGGTGAGTTGGTGGTCCACCGTGATGGTCGTCATACATTCATTTTCTCAGATGTAGCTTGATCTGGTTTCGCTAGTGTTTGGAATTGTCCGTTCCACCTTAAATGGTGCAGCAGTTACATTCATGCCACTGCTGCACCATTTAAGGTGGAACGGACAATTCGAATAAGGAGGTGAAAACGTTGTTTAGCTTCAAATGTCGTGCTCCTGGTGGGCGTGCTCGTCCGTTTTGCAAGGGTTCCGCGGTCGCGTGCGTTGACAGAACCCCCAACCCCCCACCTCCACCACCTCCCCACCATACCTTGTCGCGAGAGAAAGTCTCCGGCATCAGTTAGCGCGCGCGCTTCTGTGACGGATAACACGCAAACGTCTCGCGCAAGGTAAGACGCTTAAAATGTAACACTAGAGGCCCCCGCGATCGCACGTCTCCGTGGAAAGCCCATGCCCTTGTTTAACGGTCCTCCCGAGCCTCCAAGCCGGCTAATTGGCTGCAGATGGGGAGATACTCTGCGCTCCACTTCTGTGCGCGTATGTGTGTGCGTACGTGTGTTGCCGTTTCGAAATTGGACGCATTTGGGAAAGTTTATGAGGCGAGGCCCGGCTCTTGGCCCGCAGGAGCCCGGGGTCTAACGCGGAGGGGCCCCAGCCCCCCTCCTGCAGGAATAAATCGAGCGCATTATAAGACCTTAGAATAATTCATTCTGGAGTCAGGTAGGCTGTGGTCAGGTACCGGAATGCCGCGAGCCAAAATGGTTTTTGCTGCTCGCAGTGGCACGCGGGAGGTTTACGAGGTGCACTGAAAACCTGGACCTTCTCGAAAAATAGACCTATTATTCATCATTGCTCAGCTAAACCTTCTGCAAACAGCCTCGTCATTCCGCGAAGAGCCAGATGTTATAAGGCTTTACAGCCTTAAAATACAATCGGGTTCTCCAAAGGGTTCTTTAATGAAGACAAGGGCAATGCAAATGTAAAAGCATGATAATTCAATGGATACATGATTCTCTACACGGTTTGTATATTTCGTTAAAATGAGTTCTAGGTCAAAGAACCCCTAGGATTTCATAACCCCTTGCTTTGCTCGCAAAGCTCACCTAAACAGTTCTTCAAGGGTTCTTCAGTAAAGGCAATGGTTGGGCTATATATAGACCCGTGAACGCTCGGAATGTTTACATGATTCTTTGCACCAGTGGTGCACGAGATAGTTCTTCTCTGTGATGGAGAGAACCAAAAAAAAAAGCCTTTATTGTATTAGGTAGAAGCCCCCTTATATTTATGATGCTGTAGAGTTATTTCTTTCTTTCTTTCTTTATTTATTTATTTTGTTTTATTTTTTGTATTATTTATTTATTATTTATCTATTTTTTTATGTGTTTATTTCCTGGTTATTTGCTCTGCTTGTGTATTCATTTATTTGTGTTCTGTTTGTTTCATTTTTCACCATATTTCTTGTATTTATTTATTTATTAATTCATTTAGTTATGTGTTCCTATATTGTGGCAGTATTTAGCCCACCATTATACCAGGAAGGCACCAACCAAACAATGTGCACCGTAAATGAATAAGCAAATGACTAAATGCACCCAATATTTATTTATTTATTTAATTCATTAAACGTCTAGGCCTGGCTGAAGGATTTTGGGGTTATTTTTTATTTTGTTTATTTATTTGATGTTTTTCATATTTTTTTTTTTTTTACGAATTGTGGTATTAGCTTTTGCT
>CM067486.1:5944430-5970953 GCA_034552555.1 Semaprochilodus insignis
TATTTATTTATTTATTTATTTATTTATTTATTTATTTATTTTTTATTCAAAGGGAAGCGTGTTGTTTGCAGTAGTATTTTAACCCGTGCCAGTGCGCTGTGGTCGGAAGGGAGGGCAGAAGATGCCCGGCCCCGGACTGCCCTCTCACCCGGGACTGAGTTACACTTATTAAAGCGAAAAGTGCTTCAACATGTGCACAGCCTGAGGGGTGGGAGGTGGAGTCCAGGGCTCAGCTTGAGCTCACGTCTGACTTATTCAGTAAAAAAGGGAAAAAAACGACAGAAATGGATAGGAAAAAGTAATAATAATAATAATAATAATAATAATAATAATAATAATAATAGGAAACAGTGAGGTTACTCGGAACCAAACGTGGCCTCCTCTCTTGATTTGACTGGGAAGTGGTCTGAATGGTTCGGAGCGCTTCTAAAAGCATCTGCAGCTTCCATCACTGCTGTTGCGTTCATCCTGACTGGCACACATCAGGGCCGCTAATATTCAAGGAATGCATGCCATGATGAGAGGAAAGCTGGTGTAATACCGCGGGGCAGGGAGCGACTCAGCGGAGGAACCGGGAGAAATCAATTCAGCTTTCAGAGCGGAGTCTGGAATAGAGCTCAGCACGCGAGCACTTTCTGAAGGCATGCCATTCACAGAGGCTCTATTACAGCATGCTGGGGTCCTGCTTCCTATATGGGGTCGAGCGAAGAAGCACTGCTTATCTGAATGATCTGGGCTGATGTATTTGAGTCATGTAGTGTGTCTAAATACATAATTACATAAATGTAACATATTTCAATGTAAATGATACATATTAAGTATATATTAACCAGCTGGTACACTATGTATGTGTATATAGCAGTTATAGTAGTAGTGACTATATATATATATATATATATATATATATATATATATATATACTGCCGCATACATTATTTATTTATTTGTTTATTTAATTTAATTTCTTCATTTCAGGGGCCGTGAATTGAAAGTCACCCATTTTCCGGCTCTTTGTCCCATGACCATGTTTCAGACTGTCCCAGACACTTCGTCTTACGTCAAGGTAAGACAACATCGCCACTGGCAGCAGGTAATTGGGGGACACCCACTAGAACCTTTTTAAAATAATAATAATAGTAATAATAAACATTATTATCATTGTCAGTTTATACCAGTAAGGCCCAAATCAAACAATTGCCATGTAAATAAATAAGTAAATGACTAAATGCATCAATAGTGATAATAAACTATTAATAATACAATAGTTACATAGTAATAACGGCAATAAATGCACCAATATGTTCAAATTAAACTTTGTGCTTGGTATGATGCCCTCCCCTCTCCCCTAAAAACACAAACAGAACTGCTGGAAGAACAGACAGAACCCAAAAAGGGGTGGGGTGGGGGGTGACCCACCACACAGCAGAAACAACAGCAACAACAACAATAAGGCCTTATTTTGAAAGGTTTAACAACCAGGCTATTCATTATGTGTCAGCTGTGTGCACAGCTTTGAAGAAACGCTGGACTACTGGCCTCACCTGGTAGGACTGCAGCTGTGGATTTTGTCCAGTGGTGTTGAACTGGTCAGCAAATGCAGTTTAGCTTGGTGGAAAGCGGTTTGGCGTGATATCTGCATGCCTTACGAGGGTGGTGGGGGTGTCCTTTAATGCTTGTTATTACTTTTGACACAATGTGGGTTTTTCACCTCCAGAAGAATGTAAACAGCACACATCTGGCTCTCACGTTGCAAAAGCTCTTCTGATGAATCGAACCCTCCGCACTCGCGCACCGATGGCGGCTCTGTATTGTCGTTTATACAAGCCAATAATAACGTCAACAGGTCCTAAGCAAGGGCTGCAAATGATGTGCAAGCTCCAGCAGACTTGCTGCATTTTCAATCATTAAAGGTGCGCACACTCAGTCCGTCTGTGATTTATTTGCGCGGGCCCGTCCGCCGCCCAGAGCAACACGCTGTTGTTGTCCCTTCATTCTTTGAGGCTCCGAAAGGCTCATTGGCATATTTGCAATGTAGATTTATGACAGAAGCAGCAATAGCCCTCGTATATCCAAAGTGCAGCCCCAGCGCCATGAAAATGAAATACCGTGCCTGCTAAAGTCATTCATTATATCTTTACAATCAGCATACTTTCCAGGACCGACTTGTTATGTTATGGAGACTTATTACCCCCCACCCCCCCACCCCCCCTTCAGCATAAGGGAGCTTTTCATGGAGACGTTCACAGTGTGCAAATGCTGCAGCCCCACGAACAGTCCACGATCTGTTTGGAGACATTAGGAATGCTGGGGGAAAACGTTTTCTTTGAAATCCCCACTTTCTCCCTCTGGACTCAATAACAAATAGTGGACCGAGTCCATAGAAGGGGTCCCCACAAATGCTAATGCCATTGGATTATTAGAAATACCCACTGCTGAATCACCCATTGAGGCCAGGCCTGTGGTGTGACTGTATATTCATAGGCAGTCATGCAAACACTTTAAGCTCTTGAACACTTTGCTTTTCTCTAAATGCTGACCCAATCCAAGCTCTGCCCGCAAATGAGTTGCGAAACGTTGGCAAAATGCTATTCAGCTTAATTGGAATTGGTAGTTGAGTTTCCAGTTCGAAGTGCTAAGCTACCAAGCATTGGATTATGTTATTGTAGGCAGTGCTTGCTTACTTGCTATTATGTCTCAAGTCAAGTAACTCTCAAGCAATGCCACTTCACCTTCTAGGGTCTAATGTGTACATTAGACTACATATTTAAGAGAAATATATTATGTAGTTTTGAAAATAGATACACTGAATGAGATGTGTAATGAAAAAGAGGGAGATGAGTAGACACGAGTCTACTAAATGCTAAAGCTAACTGGAGAGCTATATATATCTTCATCTTTCTGAGTGTTCAGTTATGCCATTAGCTACATAAGGTAACAGTGTAGATTTTGAAGGGTACCATGAACCCTCAAAATGAGATCAAAATTAGGAAGGTTGGATAAGACAATTGCTATACTAGCATTAGCTTGACTGCAACAAAACCAAAAAATACTGACCTTCATATGACAGGCTAGGGTTTGATTCCCTGTCCAGGCACCAGCTCAGCACTATACCAATAAGAGACCTTGGACAAGATGTCTAATGTTATATTTGTTAAGCTACAAATTTGGATCTTTCTGTGAGTGCAGTTGTGTGAGTATCTATATAATGGAGACAGTATAGATTTGGGGCAGAGGGGACCATGGGCCCTTCAAATGAGATCAATATTAGGACAATTACCATGCTAGCATTTGCTTGATTCCAACAATTCAAAAGAAAAAAAAACACTGTCCTTAGAGACCGGGGTTCGATTCCCTGCCCAAGCAACAGCTCATGACTATACCAATAAGAGACCTTGGACCAGACTTCTAATGTTGTATTCATACAGCTGAAACATAATTATAAGAAAATGTCAACTCTGGATAAGAGCATCTGCCAAATGCCAAAATATAAGTTTGGATAAAACATGTGCCACTGTTCTTTAAGGCATGTTGAACATAAAGCAACAGCTGCTACAATAGCATTTGTACCATGGATAGCCATTTTTGCAGGTTGGAGTTTCCATCATGTTCTGAGAGATAATGTAACGTCCTTTTGCCAGAATGAAAAGAGCCTTCAGTAAGTGGCCTGGACGTTACCCGTGGCTCAGGGGCACGATTTTTCAATTTGTAACTGAGCAGTCTTCCATAGCTGAGAGCTGCTGGTGGACCAGCACTGCTGCTAACAGTTGCATTGCGAGAGTGGAAAGTGGCAACAGGCCTGGCACTCCTGAACACCCGTTTCACAGAAATATTCTGGTGCATTAGAGCGAAGCCACAGCCGAGCCCTGGGCTTGTTTGGTTAAGGCCAGGCGAGACTCGAGCGCTCCAATCAAAATAAATCTCAAATTAATGACGGCCTCGAGCGAGAGGCCAGACAGCTCGCGCCTGGGCGCAGCAGCAGTCTCCATTTTTCGCCCTCGGTTGTTCCCTTTGCCCCCTCTCTCTTTCTCTCTCTCTCTTTCTTTCTCAAAGTCCTCTAGTCTAATGAGAAGTCTGAGAAAGGCGATCCATATCGGGGGCAGTGTATCGGTTAAGATAATACGCCTGAAATGTTACAAAAGGGGTAATTCACAATGACTCTATGCTTATGAGCAGCTACATATAATTTGTACCTGGCATGGAAAGCATAAGTAGGGTTATTACATTATTGAAAGGTATGAAAAGGTTCTAAGACAACCACAGAAGCATTTTTTTGCTAATTAGGCTCAATTATTTTAAAGAGCATAATCTGTAAACATAATTAAAAACGTTTGTCCTGTAAAATTACTGTTTGCAGATACAACAGCAACAATATTCAACAAGTTGTCCATCGTAAATAAGACCCATGCAAAGACTAAGGTCTATTTTGTTGTTTTCATTTGCTACTGATTGTTGATGTTGTTGATGCCCTTGCTGTTGAGCTAATGGCTATTGCTGCCGTTTAGAGCACTTCACGTATTATAACGTGTTACCCATGCAGCGTGCGCCTTCTTAGAAGCTTCTGTTGGTCATGTTCTGGCCACTTGCGGGTGTCTTTGCAGTAACCATTTACAAACTCTAACCCATCCCACCCACTTCAGAGCTTTTCCCAATAGTGTGGAGCCCCTGGCTTCCCACAGGTCGTGGTTGGAAGAAATGTCTGGCTGTCAAGCTCCCAGCGTCGAGCCAGATGTTCTGTGGCTGCCTGTATAAACCAAAGTGCATCTGTTTATTGGCCTTCAAAAGTGTTTGTTACTGCTGGACTCATGATGACCCGGGCAAGTGCCACGCTGAGAGCAATGCTGGTTTATTACAATTTATGATAGGCTGACATCTTGGTCATCTTCTGTACTGAATTTTCTCGTTATGAACGCTGACATTATCACAATGCGTCTTGTACCAAAGGGGAACCGCAGGTTTGACTCACTGCTTGGCTGGGCTGCATGGCCTCTGACCAAAACACTGATTAGCTGGTGAGCTTATATGCAGTTAGTGCTGTGCAGTCGACTCTGAATGGAGTTTTCTAAGAAAAGGACCCGTCACAGATTTCAGACCTGTTCATCCCAGCCAAGACACATTTAGAAACCAGTATTTCCTATGGTAGGCCTACAACGTAGAGCCTATTCCTTTCAAATATATACTATTGTTCATGTATGAAATCTGCCCAACTTGTAACATATTATCAGTAGTAAATGCTAGAAAGTATTAAGCTCTATAGGCCTACACTAAGAAATAAAAGGTTCCATATCTGGACCTGCATCTCCAGAACACCAGAACACCCTTAGGAACCTTTATTTATTAGTGTAAATCTACAAAGTAGAGCCTATTACTTTGGAATATATACTGTTGTTTATGAATGAAATCCCCCAACTTATAATATATAAACAATATCACATGTTGGAAAATAATTATCTCTGCTCTGTAGACCAACACTAAGAAACAAAGGTTCTATATCTGGACCTGTATCTCCGAGCCAAGACACATTTAGGAACGTTTATTTCTTAGCATTTATCTACAAAGTAAAGCCTTTTACTTTACACTATACTGCATTATAAAATCTGCTCAACTTGTAATATACTGTATAAACAATAGCGTATGATGGAATGTATTAAGCTCTGCTTTTAGGCCTACACTAAGCAATACAGGTTCCATATCTGAACCTGTATCTCCAAGCCAACACACATTTTGGAACCTGTATTACTTAGTGTGAGCCTACAAAGCAGAGCTTATGACTTTCCAATATGAAGCATTGTTTTTTTTTTTATAAATACCCACAAACTTGTAATATAGTATATAGTATATGTTGTTGCTTTGTTGTTGCTACACTAAGAAATAAAGGTTCCATATCTGGACCTATATCTCCAAACCAAGACACATTTAGGAACCTTCATTTCTTAGCACTGATCTACAAAGTAAAGCCTTTTACTTTCCAATATATAGCATTATACAATCTGCTCAACTTGTAATATACTGTATAAACAATAGTATATGTTGGGATGTATTAAGCTCTGCTTTTAGGCCTAGAATAAGAAAAAAGGGTTCCATATCTGGACTTGTATCTCCATATCTGCAAGCCAAGACACCTTTAGGAACCTTTATTTATTAGCGTAGATATACTAAAATATATATTATTGTTCATATAAAATCTTCCAACTTGTAAAACACTGTATGAACAATAGCATATGTTGGGAAGTTTTAAGCTCTGCTTTGTAGGCCTACAATAAGAAATAAGTGTTTTATATCTGGACCTGTATCTCCAAGCTAAGACACATTTAAGAACCTTCATTTCTTAGTATAGATCTACAAAGTAAAGCCTTTTACTTTCCAGTATACAGCATTATAAAATCTGCTCAACTTGTAATATACTGTACAAACCATAGTGCATGCTGGGAAGTTTTAAGCTCTGCTTTGTATGCCTACCTTAAGAAATAAAGGTTACATATCTGGACCTGTATCTCCAAGCTAAGACACATTTAGGAACCTTTATTGCTTAGTGTAGGCCTACAAAGTAGAGCTTATTACTTTCCAATATATACTATTGTTCATGTATATAATTTGCTCAACTTGTAATATATAAACAATAGTATAGCTTGGAATATATTAAGCTCTGCTTTGTAGGCCTACACTAAGAAATACGGGTCTGGACAGACAAAGCAGAGCTTATTACTTTCCAATATATGCTATTGTTTGTGTATAAATTGGGCCAGCTTGTGATATGTAAAAATATTATATGTTGGAAAGTAATAAGCCCTGCTTTGTAGGCCTAAACTACCTCCCAACCAAGACATACTTAGGAACCTGCAAAGTTAAAGTGGTTTTTTTTTTTTACTTTTCAATATATACTACTGTTTATATATTACAAATGGGGGGTTCGCATCTTTATGGTTTGCATTTCTTAAAGCCAAGCGAGACCATTTTCCACAAACCACATCTTTGGAGGCTTTTCAATGCTTCAGCACATTTTTCAGGAAGACTTTTCCAAACTTTCTTTGAAGCGTAATGACATAGACCTGCTCTATCCTCGGTGGAGCATGGAATATAAGCAACAGCCTGAAAAATCCCATCCATAAGTTCTCAAGCAGAGCCAATAAAACACTACAGAGTCATTAGCTCCCTATCACTCCCTTCCGTCTGGGAGAGAAAATTGTGTCTTAATTAAAAGAATGACAAACTCTCTGCGGAGACATGACTCTAGGCTAACATGTTTCATCTCTCAGCTCCTGCAGCTTGCGACAGTGTTCATCCTGTCTGCTACGATCCATCACAATTATGTCCCCCAAATCGTTGGACTCTATGGGGTTATATTAAGAATTTGGCTAAAATAAACATAAACGTCTTGCCGGAAAAAAAAAAAGAAAGGCAAGACATAGATTTTGTATCAGTTGCTCTTCTGTGACTGCGTCCTGCTGGCTTTACTCCAAAGAGGGTTCTATTCAGGATTCCCCACGCCCTTCACTGGTCACGAAAAAGGCTTTCAGCTCAGTTTGTGCTGCACGAGAGCTCAGACAGTGCTGTTTTGTTCACTGAGAGCAAGGCCCCCCGACTCGAAATGGTTAAACAAGGTGTCTCCCTTAATTAGGGCGAGCTGCACAGGCCCCAGGCAGGGGAAGCCTTGACCCCTAGCAGGATCCAGATGTGGGGGTCTCCAGGGGGCCTCTCCAACCACACTCCCCTGCCCCCAGACCCCCAAGTCTAGAGCAGACAGGCCAGTGGACGCAGACTCCGTCTCGTCCCGCTGCTGTCTCTCCCTCAGGCACGGCCCTCTCCGTCAGTGGGGGGGGCTCGAGGTCTGGGGCTCTGGTCACGTTCTGCTCTGCCTCCATGTCTTCAGTCTGCTCAGTAATAATGCAGCTAAATTGATGAGGGCTATTTCAGAAGGAAGAGAAGAAAAATGCCTGGGGGGGTGGGGAACTGGGGGCTCGTGAAGTTGCCATATATTCAACATATATGGAATTAGAAATAGAGCACTGGCGAATAGAATTCCACAGTATTCAAAAGGCAGCATTCCAGTCTTTGCTGGAATAACAATATGGGTTTTTAATTGCATTTTATTTAGGAGAAAACAGAGTTCATAAAATTCTCAGTAATTCATAAAAAACTCTCAGTAATCTCTTCTTCGTACCGTTGTCTTCTTCCAGATCTGAAGCAAGGGTGGAGCTTGATTTTCTGTGAAAGATGAAGGCTTTTAAGAACGTTTTATCTGATTGGGGCAGGTTTGGTGGTCTAAAGTGGACATTCCTATGTATATATGTGTAGCCTGGTCTTCACCCTTCAGTATATATACTAGTGTATATACTGGCTTATACTTTATGTATTGTTTAGTCTTCAGTATATATACTAGTGTATGTACTGGCTTATAGTATATGTATAGCCTAGTCTTCCATCTCTGGTATATATACTAGTACATATACTAGCTTATAGTATATGTATAGTCTAGTCCTCAGTCTTCAGTACATATACTCATATATATATATATATATATATATATATATATATATATATATATATATATATATATATATATACTAGCATATACTATATGTATTGCCTAGTTTTCAGTCTTTGGTATATATGCTAGTATATATACTGGCTTATACTATATGTACAGCCTAGTCTTCAGTCTTTGCGATATATGCTAGCATATATACTGACTTATACTACATGCATAGCCTAGTCTTCAGTCTTTGGTATATATACTAGTATATATACTAGCTTATGCTATATGTATAGCCTAGACCTTAGTCTTCTGTATATATACTAGTATATATATTATCTTATGCCATATGTATAGCCTAGTCTTCAATCTCCAGTATATATCTTCAAACGGTCTTCAATCCTTGGCATATATAGTAGTATATATACTATCTTATAGTTTATGTATAGCCTAGTCTTCAGTCTTCAGTATGATGCTATATCCATCCCCCCAACACTCGTGATGCTGAAAGTCCTGCAGTAATGCAGTGCAGAGCAGACGTGCACGCGGTGCGGAGTGCACAGCGCTGCGCTGCTGTTCCATAGCTCATTCACTGCCGGGACTTCCAGCGCACGAGCGGGGGAAAAAGGAGAGCAGCGCGCGCGGCGCAGGTACTTCCAGCTTTCATTTGTCTTCAGCCCACTTACGCTTCCTTACCGGTCTCCTTCGAGGAACAAACGCGTATATCTCTGCGGGAAAGCTGTAAAGGAGTCAAATTTAGGCGGAGAAACAGCGCGTGATGACCGGATTAGGTTCAGCGAGTTCATGAAGAAGAGGCTACAACGTTTACCTCTGCAACTGCAGGAGCTTATAGTTCTTTCCAATTCAGTTTGAGTCAGTGATCACAGGTCTTCTACGTTTCAGGTCCTCAAGAATTCCGTGTATTTGGATTTGCTTTGTCTTATACGTTTGTTTAAAGTGTTCTAATGTGCAAGCAAAAAAGTCTGGCTGCTTAAAAAAAGAGAAGCGAAGAAAAACAAGCAGATGCGTAACACACATAAAGCGCTGGCCCCCGCCCCGTAAATATTTCCAAGAAAAAAAAAAAAAAAACTTTACAGAGGAAAGAAACTCCATTGTTTTCGAGCCTTATCTCCTCTGGACCAGTATCCTGCGTTTCTGGGTGCAGTAATGAAGGCAGGGCCGGCGGTGACACACACACACACACACCCACACACACACACGCACGCACGCACACACACGCACTCGGCTTCCTTCTCCAGCGCAGTGACTTCACTTCCCAAAACGCAGCAGCCGAGAAAATAGACCGTCCGGTGAAAAGAGTGCGCGCGCGTGCGTGCGTGTCTCTCTCGTTCTCGCTCTCGCGGCCGCGTATCCCGGGCTGGAATTAACCGAGGCTCGTGTCATGTCCGCACCAGCGCCGGACTCCGCTCGAAACGGGACGAAATGGACGGAACCATTAAGGTAAGAGGGAGGGGGTCCGGACCGGACGGGCGCTGGACCGAGTTTTGGTCAACTGCGCGCTCAACGCGTGGAAGAACAAAAAAAACCTTCCTTCCCTGCTTTTGCTTTTCCTACTTCTTCTTTTTTCCCCTCCTCAGAAAACTTTCCCTTTTCCTTTTCGTGTGGGTCGAAAGCTGAAAAACAGGGATGGTGGAGGGTGGAGGGTGAGGGGGCGCGCGTTCGGATGGAGTTTACACATACACACATACACACACACACATGCACACATACACGAGAGAAGAAGCGCGGCGTGTAGAGACGCACATCTGGGACGAAATGAAATGGAGGGTTTGTGATGGACTTTCGAGCGCCTGGAATTTCGATCCGCACTGAAGGTGCTGCACGAGGTTGGCCGGAGTTTCTTCAAGTGCGCGCGTGAGATCGTGCGTCGGCGGCGTAACGCGGTTTTATGGCTACATTGATAGCCTATGTGGCTCCTGAAAAGCCCCAGCACCGGCGATCCGAGCTGGAAGGCCACTGGGCGGCGTGTTGGCTCGGTCATGATGGTCAGCGGACGGTTTGAAAGACTGGCCTCCTTTTTAAGGGCTTTCTGGTGTGGTGGTAATGTAACGGGGGAAACTGATGATGTTTAGCCTTTTCAGCCGCGAGCTGAGATCTGTGGAGGGAGGGGGACCAAAGGAAAGGGAGTTGTATCTGCTGCGGTCATGCATGAATTTATTTGGCGATTTATTTCTAGTAATAACTGAGTTTCATTACTTGCGCCAGCGCACGTTTTAAAAAGACGGTTCTTCAAGTGTTCCTTAGGCATATAGAACTATTTAACAATTGATTAAATAGTGCCTTGCACGGTGGAACGATTCTTTAGATTGATGGTGAATGTGATGTGTTTCCTGTGGTTCCAAATATTGCACCAAAAAGGCTTCTTCTGTTGTTAAGATGCCAAGACTCTAACTGTAGAAGAACCCATTTTGGTTCTATATGGACCCATTTTCTAAAAAAATCCTGTTTAGAACTACCTACAACACATTCTCCAACAACTTGTAAAGAACCGTTAAATGATGACATGGTGCTATATAACTTCTATGACAGATATAACCAAGTTTTTAACAATAGAATTCCCTTTTATTGCCAAATAGAGCCATTTTAAGAAGGTTCTACACATTCTCCATCAAACTGAAGAGCCATTTCACCGTCCAAAGAGCCATTTCTTGGTTAAATGGTATTGTATAGAACTAAAGGATCTAAATAGAACAATTGCACTTACTAAAGAATCCTTGAAGAATCATCCTTTTTTAAGTATCTACGGTTGATGGGCTGTTTAAAGACAGCAGATTAACTGAAGACGTTGACCAGGAAAATAAAACATGATGTCTGAAATGAATGAAGTCAAAGCTATGACATTTGTTGGGTATAAAGAGGGGAAGGTGTGCATAGCAATAAGTGCATTCTATGCTGGTCCCCTCTGTGGTCATATTAGTGGCTTTGGGTGTGGTGTATGTGGCCAGAATGTCTCAGATTTGATCATGCTCACCATTTTTTGGAGCGTGCTAGGCAAGTGCTTTGAGTTTGCCAAGTGCTTTGGATAATATGTTTAGGGCATGTTTGCCAGGTATGTTAGGTGACTAGTTTGGGGTAGCTTGTAAGATATAGGATATGAAATGGTGTATTAAGATTACAGTTAATATACTCTCACTGGTGATGCTTTGTAGATGATGGTCTTGCCTTTCATTTGAATTGAACTCAACATCAGTTAAATCATTAACGTCTTAAGAAAAGCATGTATCTCAATTTTTTGTTGAGTTTTTTTTTCCCTCAACATCAGTTGGCAGCTGTCGTGCACTGTGTGAAAATTTCACGATGATTGGGACCAATAGGAATAGTCCAAAAATCACTTCCCTTTATACTGACGTACAATAAAAGTTTTTTTAGCTTCTCCTGTAAACTTACCAGTTCCGAGATACTAGTCTTTGTACAGTGACTAAATGCTACTTAATGTTTTCTAAAATCTAATCCTAACCCTAACACTGGTCCTAAACCTAACCCTGCTGCTAGTCCTAACTGTAATACTGGCCACCAGACCATTGGATAGTAGTTTGAACATCTGTGGAAAATCTATCCAAATAAAAGCCAAGCCATATTGTTGCTGTCCAAAGAAAAACAAGTATCTCCAAAATTTAAATTTTACACGAGAGGGCAAAAATTTTATTTGAATATAAGTCAATGGAACCAGACTTTTTTTCCTGGCCCAATCGTGATGAAAATTGCACACAGTGTAAATGGCAGCTGCTGTGTTCAAATGATGCATACAAATAAAAATTGACAAAAAAGCATGCAGATACATGTTTTTTTTGGACAGTGACGATATTATCATTACTGGTAGTAGTAGTACAATAGTGGATTGTTGTAGTTGTTGTTGTTAGAAGTTTACCCCCCTAAATCCACTAATAAGCACAACCCAAATATATAGTATATCAAACCCGGCTGTTATGTCTTTGCCGTTTGGCAGGGGCTGCATCCTTGATTGAGTTTTAACCGTAGGCCTCCACGGTGCTACCCATCACAAGGGTGTGTGTCTGGGGGGGGTCCTCGAGCCATGGGGTTTCCTGTTCTACACAATCTGGTTTCCTGTCAGGTTTCCTCTTCCTCCTCAAACAAAAGACTGGAACGCACCATGTATCACCACCTTGCATTGCACCGCGCTGGGAATGTATGGAGCTCGTCCCAACCCCGGAGGCCGAGGAGCCTCCGCGCTCAGCTATTCCTCAAATGCAGCATTTGCCCCAAGTCACACTCTTCTGGGTGGAAAACACAAACACAGTCTTTTCTAGGCCAACAAACGCCCTCATAATGCTCCCATGTTTTCGCGTATGAGCCCACTGTTATGCGAAGAAGTGTTGTAGGCGCTGCTCCCTGTAAATTTACGATGCCACACTAGCGCAGGCCTGTGGTTCTGCTTGGACGGAGCGAGCTTGTGTAGGCACGGCTAATTTATGGTCTGAAGAAAATGGCACTTTTGTGAACGCTTTAGCCTCATCGTAATGAAAAGCTTGGTTGGGTCCTTTTTTTTCACTCTGAGATCACCCGTCTATGTAGATGTAGGAATGCCTCCTTTTGCCAAGGCAGCATTGTGTGTGTGTGTGGAATTAGATTTTCCTATTTTTAAAAACCCTCTGTAATCTTGGGAAAGCCTGACTGCCAATCATGAATTACATGGTAGAGTCTGATATGTCTCAGTGTAAGTAAGGCACAGGCATCAGAATGCTAGCGCTGGCTCTTATCTGGCACTGTAGTGGCATTCCTTCAGCCTGTCACACTTATCCTTAACCAGCTCCACTGCTGTGGGTCCTCCGATAGTGTCCACAGATGCTGCGCGGGCCTTAGTGATCAAATTGACGGCGCCTGTCGAGACATTCAAGGAGCCAGAGTGAAACAGTGGGCTCCTGAACGCCGCTTGAAGTGTTTATGTGGGGTGGCTGCTCATGAGCCCATGGCAGCAGGCCTTGCTTTGGTATCCTTCATGGTCTCAGCTGCTTCGCATTTTGTGTAGTGTCATGTTTAGCTCAGACAGTTCACTCAGCCGAAGCTGATTTACTCCGAAAATTTGCTCAGCTGAATGCTTCATCTTGTATACAACCAGATCCAGAGAAAGCACCTAAGCAACAAAGCAGACATGATTCAGGGGAACATCACGGGTCTAGAGCTGTCACCAAAAAATGTATGGTGCCAAAAAGTCTTTTCTGGAGTAATGTTATAGAACAGGTTTGCCCAAAGTGTGGCAGGCCAAAGTTGGTCCAGGAGGATGTTTGATTTGGCCTGCCAGAGAGTCACCCTAACCCACCCTCCTCACATAATAAGAGCACAAACATGTTTTTATACCTCACTGTTAAAAATACAGGTCCAGCACCACAGAATAACCATGTTTAGATCCTTCAAAAAGCTTTCATTTGATGTTTTTTGGACAACCATTTCTATAAACAAGATAACCTCAGTAACATTTTTAAAATATAAAGGACATGCACATAAAATAACGGTTCTAGGAAGGACTCTTAAGCTGGAATCTAAACCGTTACATTATGCAAAAGTTTGTCAACCTTTTAAAGGTTCTTCATAATCATTAATCTCTTTTTCAAACATTTCTTAATCGTGGTCCTACTATGGTCCTGGATTACGCCTAATGAGTGCCGGGATAGGCTGCAGTACCCACCCGTGACCTTATCTCATCTTTATTTTCTTAGTATTTTATTAGTAGCAAAATGTAGTGTAATGTTATAAACTATGTTTATAATTAATGTTATAATAAATGTTATAATGTTATAAAGTTATAAAGTATCATGTAGTGTAATGTAATAAACCATAATGCTAAAATAAAGGTTATAAACTGTAATGTAGTGTTATGTTATAATGTTAGAAGTATAATGTAGTATAATGTTATAATAAATGTTATAAGGTTATAAAGTAGTGTTCTAAAGTTTTAAAACTTGATTTGAAACCTCCTTATCTTTTTGGTCCTTGGCCCACCAAGACAAGACATTTGGCCAGAGAGGAATCAATTTTAATGAACCTTTTAAACGGATGGTTCCTTAAAGGGAACCCTTATTGTTTAGACCTATAGACTCCAGTAGGGTGTACATGTCCAGTAATGTTCAAATGTGCTGTATAAACCAAGCAAAATACTTTATTATTAAAAACAGACAATGTCTATTTGCTAATAGGCTGCTATTTTTGTTGTTCCATCAAATGGTTGTGCTCTCTCATCCACTGAGGGAGGAACAGTGGGCTGAATATCTCATTTAACTCTGATATATCATTCAGCCTTTCCAGCTTTAGCTAGAGCATGACATTACTCAATAGTAAAAACCTTTTTGATTGTTTTACTTTCCGTAGGATTGACTATGGAAAGGACACCGCAACCATATGACATCATCACAATATGCCAATGGCAGCCTACTAGCAGAGGAATGTTGGCAATTTGTCATTGTTCATCATAATAAACAAAGCATTCCCATAAGGTTTATTTTCTTAGGTAAAAGAACGCTCTTGCCAATTCTTAATTAGTCCAAAATATGAATCATAATAGGTTGGTTCATTAAGTAATCAAGTTCAATCAATTAACAGAGACTCTCAGAGAATTGCTGATCCCCAGGCATTTGAGAACTTTGTAATTTATTTCGAAGAAATACTGGATAAGACAATTGCTCTGTACACTCATAAAAAGGTGGTTCTTCAATGATGACTTAGTAGATAAGTTGTTTTATGTAGAACCATGAACACTCATAGAACAATTTGCATGGTTCTTTGCATGGTTTCACTCATGCACAGAACCGTATAAGCATGCAAAAGGTTCTTTGTATGGGTGCAGTAAACAGAGAACCATAAATACCACATTAACCATCAATTTCATCCATGCAAAAAATCATAAAAGCATGTGAAAGGTTCTTTGCATGGGTGAAATAGTTGGAAAACCATGTATAACACAGTTTCCATCAATTTCATCCGTGCCAAGAACCACATAAACATTCAAATGGTTCTTTGAGTGTTTATGCTTCTATATAGAACCATTGCCTTTGCTAAAGAACCCTTGAAAACCCCTTTTTTGGAAGTACGGTACAGAGCAGCTGCTGTACCAAATCTAGACATTAACAGGTGCAGGCTTTTGGCAGGTGTTTATGGCTTATTAAATGAGCGGAGGGAAATCTGTTCTATTGTTTTGGCTCACAAAGTGAACCAAGATTGGAAGAAAAAAAACAGGAAAAAAAGAAAAGAAAAACAGAGGAAATGGAGCAGGGAAAGATGTGAATGAAACATGAACGTTTTTATATGACTGAGCGTCAGCCCTGATCGTGCCAGGGCAGCATTATGAAGATGAGCGCCTGCGCATGTAGACACTGCGAGGCTCCGGAGGGGCCTGTCTACTCCGTTTGTTTTCTTTAATAAAGCTACATCACCCCAGCTGAGCTCCTGCAACGAGGTCAAATGTAGAAATGACCTCAGAGACGTTTACTGTGCTTCTGTTCTGCCTCTCCGAGTTGCACATGTTTGAGTCAAGAACCGGGAAAAGATACATTTGCTGTTTTGTACTTGGTCGTTTTAGGTTTAAGAGTCTAGGTTCATGTTCATGGACTTTGCTTTGCAACATTATAACTGATTATAAATTATGGACTCATACTCAAGATATCCTTCACTTTAGTCTCATCATTATTCCATGATACTAAGTTTCTGTTAGTGACTCCATGGGAATTGTTTAGTGCTAGTATGCTAGCTAATTTAGTGCCTTTATTCTAGATTGAACGTTGTATATTAAATTTGAAGTTTGAAAAAGAGATATTAACCTATATTTAGCTATATATCTTGTATGAAGATGTTTTAAAAGCCCTGTTGATGTTGACTACCAGTCATATTTGCAGCCAGCCATATATGAGATTTACAAGGCTTTGCATGACTGTCCTCCTCATGAATTTGATCCTCCCACATTGGATCCCATTGACTAGTTCATTCCTCCAGCACTTTCTTATTATGTTGCAGGTCATTCTAAAGCTTTAGTACAGTTCATGAAGCCCTAACCAATGAAAGAGCTCACTTGGCTCTATTAACTTAAGATACCCCCAGGATTTTGTTTGCAGCCAGTACTTGTACTGTTCAGTTCCCAGAAATGATTAAGCTTTCTCCACAGGACTTTTTCCTCATAGGCCCTATTATATTTTATGAATCCACCGAATGTCATTCATAGTTTCCTGCCATTTTTGCCCAGTGCAGTGATGTAACATTTCCTCTCGCACCCTCCAGGAGGCGCTTTCAGTGGTGAGTGAAGACCAATCTTTGTTTGAGCCTCCCTACGCTGCCGCTGCCCCCCTGCCCAAGACGGACATGACGGCGTCCAGTACGCAGGATTACGGACAGCAACACAAGATCAACCCCATCCCTCCACAGCAGGAGTGGATCAACCAGCCCGTCCGGGTCAATGTAAAGCGTGAATACGACCACCTCAATGGAACTAGGTACGGAAAGGAATGGGATTGAGCCTGAGCCTATTGTGCACTTGATACAATAAGAGGGTTTGTCCAATTAGCAGTGACATTTTAACCCTTTAACATCCTTACCAAGAAAAAAGAAACTTTTTTGTTTGTTTGTATTGGGGCAATAACAATAAATCACGCTTACATTAGCTTAGCATAGATACATTTAGCATAAAAAAAGTTTTGGTTTGGCATGTTTATTTTACTCTTATTAGACATCTTTTTGTTGTATAAAGTTAAATAATTCTGTCCATCACCTCTGAAACTATAATATGCCAATAAAATAAGCTTACCATAGAAAAATTCCACCTTAAAAATTTCCACTTACAAAAATTTGATGATATAGGATGAGAACAGTAAAGTCTATAAAAAGACTTTGTGACATCTAATGGATTTTATAGCCTAACACACCTCTGCCGATTGGTAAAGATGTCACAATTAGGTGGAGTTAAGTTCAACACCTTCTTTATTAAAATATAGTGGCTCAACATGTGCTCTACCAAAAAGTTGAGCAGGAAGTTAAAAGGTTAAATGAAACTAATAAACAACCTTGGTGTATCTTACCTCTCTTTGTGATCTTTTGAGCTCTAAAAGAGTCAAAGACTTTAAAGACTGAATAGGACCATTTTGACAGCAGTGTGGATTTCATAGCACAGTTGATTGCTCTAGATATCAGATGAGCTGTTGAGCCTTAAACATCATTACTTTTATACTACATCCAGAGCATTCATTTTACGCTAATGTCGTATTGGCTTCCACTTATCCAGAATCACTGAACTGCAAAAAAAAAACTGAATCATCAAACAATGATCATGTGTTTTGAGAGTATCTTATGCATATTCCTTCATGAAATATTCCGTTTTACAACGCCATCCCTCCCTCTTGTCCCCTGTATCCCTTGTGGACTGCAGAGAGTCCCCTGTTGACTGCAGCGTGGGGAAATGCAATAAGCTGGTGAGCAGCTCTGACACGTCACAGATGGGTTACGGAGGCTATATGGATGAGAAAAACGCCCCACCACCCAACATGACCACCAACGAGAGAAGAGTAATCGTCCCCGCAGGTGAGAGTGCATTGTAGGGAGCATAAAGCATGCTCGCTATACATCACGTATCTTGCGTAGGGTTTTGCATGAAAAACACCCTGGTCCCCTGAGTAAACAGCTATAGCTTACAGTTGAGAGGAAAGAGCCTCTGAGGTTAAAGCATGAATCAGCATCCTCTGCTCCTCTCTGATAAATCCTTGCATGCATGCAAGCCAGTATGTGTAGATCTCAAATATAGGTCCCCGGACCTCGCTATCAGATTAGAAATGTAGGTTTTAGCATTGCAGGATTGCTAGAAAGAGCACTTCTGTTCACTTTGATATTTCCAGGTTATTGCTCAAGAATGTTAGATAGTCTTGCACTACCTCGCTAGACTGTCTTTCTATATACATTTCCTTAAAAAGAACCTTTCAGTGGTTAGTTCCTTGAAGGACCTTTACTGTAAATGAGATGTATGAGGTTGAAGAACCTTTCTAAAGTTTAGAGAACCTTAGCACAATGTAACAGTCCTATATTTCAGTGCAAAGAACCATGAAGGAACCTATATTTATAGGAGTGTATGCCTAAGAAATCATCAGCTGGTCTTTAGTTGCCAATCTCTGAGAGTACGACTGTTTAACAGTAGGACTAACCTTTCACTCTGTTCCAGACCCGTCTTTGTGGTCCCCCGACCATGTGCGACAATGGCTAGACTGGGCTGTGAAAGAATACGGCCTCTTAGAGATAGACACGGCCATGTTCCAGAACACGGATGGGAAGGAACTGTGCAAGATGAGCAAGGAGGACTTCCTGAGGCTTACCACCGTCTACAACGCAGAGGTCCTGCTCTCACATCTCAATTACCTCAGGGAAAGTAAGTGTGCTTTTCTTTCTATGCAAGTAAAACTTGTGTAAAGGAAATTCTGAGATACATGTTGGAAAATAATCGCTGGAAACATTTGGAGAGACTTTGAACTATGTATTATGGAATTGTGGAGCTAAGACTGTTCAGCTGTTGTACATCGATTTGGTGCTCAGGATTATTTGGGTGGGTCTGAAATCACATGGCTGCACCTTCCCTGCGATTGGATGTGGTTTCAGTGCCTTCAACAAATGCACCCCCAGCATTTCAGAACACAGCATATACCTTTTTTCATGATTCACAATTTACATAATTGCCAATTTCATATATTTATAACTGGTTTACATATTTTTAAGTGTCTACCTGTGGGAACGTCAGACTTCCAGCTGAATTCTCTTGAGGCCATTTGACTACACAATAAAGTTGAAAGTTAATGCCTAGAAGTCAAAAGTTATAATTATAAGTATAATTCAAATGCCATCTCATAATTGCACATTTATATTAGGTTTACTATTTTATACTACTATTTATTATTATATTAATATTTCTAAGAGTTAAATGTCTTTAATAGTTTCTCTTATTACACTAAACATACTTGTTGTACAGAACGTTAGCAAGATTAGGGCATATGCTCACTAACCGGTACACGAGCATACCGGTAATGTGTCAATAGAACCAGAAAGGAAGTAGGGTTATCATAATGTGAATGCAGTCCATGATATTTCCTCCATCATAATCAAGGTTTTGGTATCTTATGAAATATACATATTAATATATATCATATATTTCAAGTTTTATTTTGGATATTTTGGATATTTCCTGTTGACACCTTGCAACAACATGCATTTTTGGCATTCGGATCTCGTTTGAGTTTCACTTGACTGCATAGAAAGCCTGTTGTAATCTCCTCAAAGATGTCCTAATCATATTGTAATCAGATTATGATGCCATCACTCAGACCACATTTGGGGAGGGTCAGAGACAGATCTTGACCACATCCAAGTGCAGATGAATTTTTATTATCCATTTACAGTTTTGTGAGTGGAAATTGCATCCAATTAAGAGAGTAAACGACCTGCAAATTCAGCTACTTCCTCACACTATGGGCTTTGGCATGTCCAAATGCACCAAATCACTCCTTTTAGCCAGTCATTAACATCCACATTGTGACCCATTTTCCACACATGGAACGAGACATTCACTGCACTGTACCACCTCTTCTCAATCTATGAATCCCATCACTCACACCCCACAGGTACTTGTAGCACCATCCTTGTGCACCATCTGCAGGAGCCTGAAGTTACTACCACCTTAAATACACAAGTAAACACCGTAACAGAGATTGGAGAATACGCTGGAGTTCTTCCCAGGCCAAGTGCTGTCATGAATTCTAGGTTAATGAAAGCATTCTAGCTATGCTTGTCGACTCATAGCATAACAAGGGAAAAACGTAAACAAAAGTTAAATGGAACCGACGTATGTGTTGTTGTGCTTCTTACGCAGGCAAATTACAACTGGATCTCATTGACTCAAACGCAACTGAGGACATATTTTAGTGTGAAGTGTAAATGGAATCTAACTGGCTAAATGTTTATCCAGACACAATCTGAACACAAAACACATGTAAGGTGTAAACAGAATCAAAGTTATAGTTAATGTAAGCTGGTTTAGTTTACTGGGCATGTGCTGTGTCTTCAGAAGACACTCTATAGACTAGAATATCAGAAGCTTTTGACAAGCTGGGCAGCACATTGCAGCAGAGTTCTAACAGTGAACCAACATTAAAAGTAGATTATTGAATATCCAGCTGAAATCGGTCTCTCTGCTCCAGTGGCTCTCAAATTTCAGTAACGAAAGACTGGAGACTAAACAATAGTTTGAGTCCAGCCATACAGTCTGATGTCAGTCTTGTGTCGCAGTGATCTGCTGCACACTTCTTTCATAATCATTGCATTGAAATTCGTCCCCAGAATGCTTTTAAGGCAGAGTTTGTGTTTGTTTACAAGAATTTATGAGGTGTTTAGGAGCCAAACTACACCATTAATTGCACCATAATTGTAAACGTGTTTGGTAGCAATCTCAGCTGTTGGATGCATGAAAGGCACTGTCCAATATACAGCCAGAAATGTTTACTTTGGTGAGTGGACTCATTAGATCCCATTTTTTTTCCCCATTGTTTGGGCAAATGGGAGCCAATTCGTGTTCTCTGATTCAGCATAGGAAAATTACTTCAAACAAAAAAATATCAGTTTAAAGTTGCATGTTACACCGTGTTATAAAGACTTCGTTTTCCTCCTGCCAGTTTAATAGTTTTCAGGTCAGGAAGTGACTGTTCCTGGCTCTTCTTATCCCCCATAACTCCTCGGGACGGCCACGTTTTGCTTGGCAGAGCCGGCGCGACCATGAAGAATTTCGATAACCATTCTGTCCAAAGCATCTCCCCTCCTGAGTGCCCTCAGCCAGGGGCTGGCCGAGATGAGGCCCAGGTGCATGGCCTCGGGAGCCTGCCCAGTGAGGCACGGGAAAGTTTATCCCTAATTTACAAGGCAGCCCATCCCATTTCTCTTCCAGGGGCTTTTCTTACATTATAGCACTGCGTGTTTTGGCAAGAGGTCCTCCGGCGGGGTAGAAAGCGAAGCCTTGTCCTGTCCAATCCACCATTGCCATCTATAAGCAACATGTCTCAGAGACGCAGTGCATCTGTGCATCTGGACCACATCGAAGACTGCTGATTACTTGCCTCGGGGGTCACACTCCTAAATAAAATTCAATCCAACTTTATCGTTGTTATACGAGAACAGCAGAGCAAGAAGCTTTCTCACTGTTGCAAGATGTATAGTCCACACAGTGATATGAAAATGGTGCTGTGCAAGAGAGTGATAGAGAGTTAAGGCAGGTACCTCTAGAAGAAATACTGCCTGTAGGTACAAGCCTCAAGCTAATATATATTAGCTAGCTAAGGGATAAGCTAGCACAACACTAGCCACTGATGTGTTATGCTGGCACAAAAGTAGGTAGCTAAATGTTGTGTTGATACCTAAGTGTTATTCTAGCCCTACAATACTGACTTAAGTTTTATGCTAGCACTAAGTACCCAAGTGCTATGCTAGCACAGATCTAAAGAGCCAAGTAAGCTTGACAGACAAAAAATGAGTCACCTGTGACTGAAACATACCTAATACCATGTGATACCACTGCAAGTACAAATAACAGCAGTCATTCGATTTGGCCCTGGACAAGTTTCTGGATGTAGGCCACATCAATGTTCAGACACTCTTGCATCAAAGAATATGCAGTTGGGCCAGATTTGCTGGATGCCTTCCCTGGCACAATTCTGAGGAGAGTTTCCTGTAGACTGTGATTTTAGGCACTGCTGGTAGACCCGTATGACCGTACGCTTCCATACACCTGCAGATTCAGCTACTTCCTTCACACTATGGTCTTTGGCATGCCCAAATGCAGTCACTCCTTTTAGCCAATCATTAACATCTGCTTTGGAGCCATTTTCCACACATGGAACGAGACATTCACTGCACTGTACCGCCTCTTCTCCATTTATGAATCCCTTCACTCACACCCCGCAGGTATTTATAGCCCCATCATCCTCACGCAGCACATCTGCAGGAGCTTAAAGTTACTACTAATCTAAACACACAAGGTTTTTTTGTCTGGTGAGCCTATTATGCTAGCATATTGCTAACTACTTAAGTGCATGCTAGCGCTAACAAGTCTAAAGCCACATAATGCCGTGAAAGGATTGAAATTGTTGGTCTAGAGCTGTTGCTGGCCCTTTGGATGCGTCCCCCTGAAGTTCCTGATTCTGAATGAACACCAATATCCACTGCAGTGCCTTGGCCTTTTTGCATTCTAATGAGAGCAGCTGGCACAGATCGCCTATTGGTAAACAGAGGACCCGGGATGGCCACAAACGCTCCGAAGGGTCAGGCCCTGATGCCGTCAGCCCAGGATGGGACAAGAGGAACAGCTGGCCCATCCAAACATTATGACAGCAGCTCGGCTCTGTGGCGGGTGGGGTCCCGGCGCTTAAAAGCAGCTCTACTTAAAAAAAGAAAGAAACAGGCCGATGCACTCGGCAGTGTGAGGTAATGGGAACTTTATTCCGTGGGTGTCAACAGTTTTGTGCGGCCAGCCCGGCCTGCGCAGAGACGGGGAGCATAACGGAGCCATTGTGCACTGCAGGGCAGAGCCCAGCCAGGCCGAGCGCTGTCAGGGCGCTTTTTTCTTCTTCATCGTCTTCTTTTTCGGGAGAGCTTGACGTTTGGAGATTTCATTAGGGATGGTTGCCGCAGGACCGAAGCCTGGGCTTAAGCGCGGGGGCACTGCAGATCCGTCCACCACTCTTCCTTTGATTTAGCCTCTGTGTGTTTTGGAAGCTGAAGAAATGGTTCGGAATCCTCCGCTTAGCGATTTGAATTGCCTTGGCTGTTGTCCCAAGCAAAAAATTGAATAACAATAAAAGAGAGATGCTCCTGTCCCCTGCCTTCCTCTCTCTGAGCAGCTTTAGCTTCATTTAGTTACTTCAGGCGTGGAGAAGAAAACTACAGAGTTGTGTTTACCTTTCAAACGTGTGGCAAAAAGGCAAAACAGTAAAAATGTTAAAATGGTCTAAAAGCCCAACAATTATATATTATATACATAGAATTTTTTTCTAATTTAAAGCAATGAAGCGAGTGCATTGGTTACTTTGTCATTGCCACTCTGAAATGAGTTAGGTTTGTCTGTACCAATATGATTGGTGCTCTGAATGTATACATGCAATCACAAATGTAGTTTGATCCTTCTTTTATATAGTAATAGAAAACATGGACATGCATGTGCTCCAACTACTCTGGAGTGAAATCTAGAAGACAGATTTGTAAAGTATTCCAGGCATGGGGTGCATGAGGGTTTTTACATGTTCTCTTTTGGACAGCTGCAGGTCTTGAACAGTCCAAAACACTTTTTAGCTTTGATTTTGGAATTTGAGTGTATCTAGAACCTTTTTAACCTTGGTCGCACCCACCACAGAGATCGCTGAGGTCTGGATCGCAGGATTTTATAATAAGATCGCAGGTGTTTATAATGAAAGTTGTGAAACAATTGCCTAAAAATATCTCAACTTTGGTGTTGTACAGCTCCTCATCTGATCACCATTGTTTTACTGTGGGTAGAGTGAATGATCTTGCTGTTTCTACAAAGTCTGTACCCAACATGTTGGTTCACTGAACAAAGCAGGCAGGGATCTGAATCATCCAAAGCATGGTATAGGTAACTAGAATCTTACTAGTACACGGCTTAGGTCAAGGCCATTTGCTCCACCTTAACAGTAGGAATACATTGATACATTAGCTTTATCTTACTTTGGCTTCCCTCCTGACATTGCAATGTTTCCTTGCAGTTGTACTTTACAGGCATGGTGTGCAATAAGACCAATCAATAAGGTGCATGAGAAATTTCTTAACCATGTTTTCAGGTAAGACCATCAGTCTTGGTCACTGATCATAGTGGGAGCTTGTCTGCCTTCTGTTTTAGGAGCATGCAGGTCTAGCAGTTAGCTAGCTATGTGTTGATATTTCTAAAACTCTGAAACTCTGCACACAATCATTCATCTCATATACGAGTTAAAGCAATATTTGTAGATTCATGCAACTCAATGTGACATTTACAGTGAAGTGTGTTTTGGATGGTACATCTCTGGTTTAAATGCATGCGTTTGGTTTAGCGTCCCAACAAGGAAAATGAGGGGTTCGTTTCTGGTTGTTTCTGGTTTCGCCCATTGTTCAGTTGATTGACTGATTGAAGTCATTATAGCTGAAACCATATACTTCTGAATATGGCAAAGTACCAGTTCCACAAGTGCCCTAAAACTACTTTCGAGCCCCGTTCATATGAGCGCACGTTTGCTAGAACCGTTTGTCGGTTTGTGTGCAGGCATTTTCACATGTGATGCCTGATTGTATCTCACATTGTACATGGTGTGTATTTGCTTGGGTGGGACTGGCAAACCCCCCAGAGGCCCGAGATATGAAACCTAAGTTGATCTTTTTCCTCTCGCAACACAAACAAACACATAATCTTAGACAAGTGCTGAGGCTTTCCAGAAACGGCTTTCTAGTTTCAATCTCACATCGCACACACACACACACACACACACATACAGACAAACACACACATACACACGCACGCATAGCTCTGCATATGTTGGCCTGCGAGGTGTCTTCCGAGCCCGCTGTCTCTGGATCTGACGGCAGCAGTGTAATCATTTCATACACATCTGTGTACATGGTGTGTGTTTGGTTGTGTTTACTCAGACTCTGATTAACATTCCAGTGTGTCATTAGGCTTATACACAGTGGAGCAGGGCAGGGACAACCCTTCCCCCCAGCCCCCTGGGCTACACCACCAGAACAACCATGCTGCTGAGCCGTACATGGATATACACATGCATGCATGCAAATGTACATGCATCTGATTATGCAAAGCATGTGACTACATACGTTCAAATCTCAGAAAATTATTATTATTATAAATAATATACTATATAACGTATGCCGCAGTACACTTTTCGGTGGTCATCATCACTATATCTAGATCTCATAAAAACAAGATTCAATGGCATGCGATGGATGTGTTGGCCCTATCATTGGAAGATCGCAAGTGATGCCACAGTCATCAACTGGCCAAAATAGCATAACTGGCTTTGCTTCTGGTGGGTGGTTAGCATGAACATTCACCCCATCAATCAGCAGGAGGCTTGCTGACATGGGTATTTGTTAACTCACCTAATTGAATTAGCAGTTAGCATTGTCTTCAGCTGTCCAATGATATTAGCCTCAGCAGCAGTTCCCAAATATGTGGTGCTGCTTTAGAAACCACATGCTAGCCATCACCCCCGCAAACATGGTAGCGTTGTGTGATGAGGGGACTCTAGCTAGTGGGTGGTATTGAACATGATGAAATTGTTCAAGGAAACAAACTGACTTAGATCAAAAATAGAGACTGTAAACAACAACAAGCAATAAACAGTAACTGCGTAAACAAGGCTCTGATTTGTTAGTGCATTCTGTCAGTTCCATAAAATCGGTTCCCAAAAAAACTAAACGTCATATACGTGTTATATATCATGACTGCAAGTATTTAAATAAGCACGGAACAGCTATAAATCTATAATTCTGGATCTAAGTCCATGTATATAAATAGACGAGCACAGAAATGCAATCGCATAGAGGAAACGTGAATATGGGATCCATCACCAGGCCTTGACTCCAATCTGGATCTCATGGAGAGCAGATTGAATCTCTCATGAAAATGAAAAGCCGCGTGCGGCGTGCACTGGAAGTGGTGCAGGCCTGCTGCTGCATTATTTTTGCTTCGCCTTCGGTCACTTATCCAGATTTTTGTATGCGATCGCCGCCCACTCGCCAATGTGCTTTCAATTTGGCTGCAATTTGAGAATTTGTTTAAATTACAGCGGAGGGGAGGGGGCAGCGGTGAACTGCTGGCATTGTCTCAGCTTCCTCAGAACAGCCAGCAAACCTAAAAGAGCATGTGCAATGGGTGAACAAGGATGTGCAAGTCTATCTGAGAGTGCGTGTGTGTTCGCTTAGGTTGTGGTGGGGGCCTTTGGGGGGGGACTTGTCTGCAAAAACCAGAAACACTTCATCTGTATGGCTGGCTGAATTAATCAGGTGAA
>CM067486.1:5971047-5989979 GCA_034552555.1 Semaprochilodus insignis
ATGGGGGGGGGGGGGGGGGGACGAGAGGGGGCACAACTACCTTCAGCCTGAGGATATGGGCTTTGCTGTTATTATAACGGTTGCTATTAGCATTATTGTAATGCAAGCCTAGCTAAATCAGTGCTAGAATTGTGGGTCCAGATGTGGAATATCCGCCTGGGGAGAACTTCTTAAATGTTTGGTGCTGGATTGTAGCAAAAATTAGCCACTAGCAAAGGTATGTCCGTCTAAAATAAGCCCCCAAATTCCTTTAGTCCATCTCTATTAACATTCAGAATAAATAAACACTCAGCGAACAGTGATGCCCTCCATGAGTCATGCTTTTAGTACCAGCACCATTGAGAGATGACTGCACAATGAAGGACTACATGCACACAGACTGTTATGATGACTGCCCTTAACACCATGTCAGTGTCGCCAAACACTACATTGGTGTTATGCCAGACTACCATGGAGTGACTCAGAACAGCAGCAGGTCACCTTTAGTGAAGTGTCCCGCTTTTGTCTTGGTGGAGACGACCAACGAATCTGTGTGTAGAGGCACCATGGTCAGCACCAAGATGAACTGTTTGTTGTTAAGCGTCATATGTCCAGAGGGCCTGGTGTCACTCCACCTCCACCCCTACCGCAACATCTGCATGTTACCTAATCTATTCCAATATATATATATTAGTTTATGGTTTTTTAACATGTAATGTGGTTTTTTAACATGTAATGCAACACACATCTACATGTATGTAATTTTTTGGTGGGGACGTTTTAGCAATGCTAACATATGATACATTCATGAGCTAACAACCACTTGTTGTCCCCCACTTGAGAAGTGTACCATTTCTCCTCACTTACTAAGCTCCACCTGCGTAAAATGTTTAATAGAATTAAAAATTTCACACTCACATTTAGCCTGACATTTCTTGTGGTTGACCCCAGTGGTTGTAGTTATGAGATCAATATTGCATGTATTGATTAAATGTACAATTGTAGTTGTTGAAGATCATAAGCCTTGGTTACTTGGATCTTTTTAAACTTTTTCTACACTGTAAAAAACTAAATCAGTTCAATAACATAATTCAGCTGGCAAATAAAATAATTGGCAATGTCCAATCTCACTTAAATGACATATTTATCTGTTCCTTTACTCAGAAAGTGAGATTGATATTGAGTTTTCCAGACCACCCACCTAATTTTGAATTTTAGTTCCTCCTTTCTGGATGCAGATTTATTCTCCCAATGGTAAAAAGTAACAGATGGAAGAACTTGTTTATACCTAAGGCTATAGGGCCATTAAATTCATAATATGTTTATACTGGATTTAATATATGAGCTGTACTATGTGGTTTTGTTGATGTTGTGCGTTTATTTTGTGTTATATGTTTTGTATACCTGGCTGTAAAACACATTTCCCCTTGGAGGACAGTAAAAGGAACTGAAGTGAACAGACTAACAACCCAGGTCAACTAACAATGTAAAATATACAAATCAAGACCAGAACAAACATCATGATTCCAAACGCATTTGTTTTTTATATCAAAACCTAATTTAGTTTTTTGATTTTTGTAACTTCTTCAGGGGACATTGTAATGCCATTGTCAAACTCATATTATCCATTTCGTCTCATGAATAAGCAATAACCAGGGTGACTTTAGCATTTTCCTGAGGACTTATACATCATCATTAGCACATCAAATAAATAAAGACATGCACTGTCATCCAACATCCACATCATTTACACGTATGCTAGGGTAGGCAACTGGGTGGAACAGGAATGCAAACCTGGGAGATACATATTAGAATATTCCAGCTGAGGGGTCAGCCCCCTTAAGGCCTGTGTGTAGACATATATTTGTATATCACAGAGAGAGAGAGAAAGAGAGAGAGAGAGAGAGAGAGAGAGAGAGAGAGAGAGAGAGGGGAACTGTAAGACATGACCACTTTTGGAGCACTCTTAGTGGCGAAACCTCTAACGAGAGAAAAACCACTGTGACAAGCCCAGTGAGGGACACTCTAGAGCCCTTGATGGTTACACAGACCGTAAACATATGTGTGGATTATTCTCTCTCTCTCTCATACTCTGTATTTCATTGATCCATCTCTAAAGTTATGAGGATCAGTGCCTTCCTCTATAAACTGTGTGTGGCGCTGGCGTGTGTATGTGTGTTTGCATGGATCTGTGAGTATAAGACAGTCTGACAGTGTATGTGTATATGAGTCAGTGTGTAAGGGTGTGGTCAAAACCAAAATGTAAAAGTCGATGTCCATGTGTAGCAGACATGAGCTGATTTCTGGAACTCAGAGAGACAGACAGAGAGAGAGAAAGAGAGAGAGAGAGAGAGAGAGAGAGAGAGAGACGTACAGTATATATTATTGTTCCTTGCTTTATTTTTCTAGAGTCATAATCTTTTGGTAAATTTATGTTCTCCTAATATTCTCTAATGATGTAATGTTATACACATTTGTCATCCCAATAAAATACCCTGAGAGAGTGTGTGTGTGTGTGTGTGAGAGAGAGAGAGAGAGAGAGAGAGAGAGAGAGAGAGAGAATAAAAGAAAGATTGAAAGACAGAATGAAAAAAAATAGTGAGAGAATGAGAGATAAAATGAAACAAGGAATTAAAGAAAAGAAAAAGGGAAAATTAAAGGAAAAGAGACAATGAAAGTGAAAATACAACAGAGATAAAAGGCTCAATGAGTAAGGGGTAAAATGAAAGAAAAAGAAAAAGAGAGAGAATGAGGAAGATATAGAGAAAGAAATATAAGAAAGAAAGAACGTACATGAATGAGACAGATGTAGAATAAGAGAAGAAAGAATTAAAGAGAGAGATAAAGACAAAAATAGAATGTAAAAAAGAGTGAGAGAAAGACAAATAAGACAGAAAGAAAGGTAGAATGAAATAAAGAAAAGACAGAAAGGACATGACTGAGAAACAGAGGTAGAATGAGAGAGGATGAAAGAGAGAATTAAAAAGAGATAATAAAAGAGTAAAAAGCAGAACGTAAAAGAAAGAGTGAGAGAAAATGAAAGAGAAATAAAGACAAAGAGTAAAAGAAGAACAAGAAAAAGAGGCAGAATAAGAGAAACAAAGATATAAATATAGAGAGAGAGAGAGAGAGAGAGAGAGAGAGAGAGACAGAGAAGGGGATTAGTAGGTAGAGTTTGGCATTATAAGCCGTTATGAGCAGTTATGCAACAGTCCAGACCCTCAACAGATGTGCCCCAAACACATGTATGCGCACACACAGCCAACAAAACCCAGCTCTCCTGGAGGGGCAGACGTTCAGGCGAAGAGAGCCTTACAGCTCGCACACACACTCGTTTGCATGTGTATTACAGCTCAAACACACACACACTCGTTCGCATGTGTATTACATATTACACGTCACATATACCACATATATTATACGTCCTTATATAACATAAACTACCCTGGTTTAACATCAGATCAGATATGGTTATTAACAAGGACACAAACCCCTTAATCATTAATAAGTAGTAATAAAGCATGCGTTAAAAAGGCCACAGTGACCTGCCGCTTGCCAATTTGTGAACCCACATGTATCTATCCTGTAAACCTGAGCTGAGCTCCTGCCAGTTACTCTTCTTACTTTGTCTGGACAGCTTCATCAAATCTTCATATTCATCAAATCAGCTAAAGGTCATTAATACAAGAGTAATAAATATGAATTACTTCATTTTATACAATTCATAACCCCTTCTCTCTCTCTCTCTCATTTTCTCTTTCTCTCTTTCCTGTGCCTATGTGTGTGTGTGTGAGTGGGGGGTGTGTTATTTTTCTTCGGGGGGTCTGTGGTGTTTGATTGCTGCGTGAGGGTTTAACCCCACACAATGCCGGCCCTGTTCTGTGGCCCCGAAGCCACAGTGCTGGGGTGAGGGGCCCTGAGGTTAAAGTATGTGTGCAGTACCCCCTCCTCCTACATAACACACACAAGAGAAATATCACAAAAATGACTTTGGTCCTTATTCTTTGTGAATGGGTCCCCATCTTTGGTGATGCTTATGAAGGATGAAAAATGATGATATTTAAACCCTGTAAAATCAATAGCCGTTATTGCCGTTTTGCTATTTGTTCAATATGCATTACATAATTGAATATCTCACTGAAGCGCACACTCCATCCAGATCACTTTACTCAGTTGAGACAGGCTTACTGCAAAGTTCTAGGATCACTTACAGCTCAGTTGATGGAAGATGTCTTAATATCCAGATTATAAGATTCAGCTTCATAATTGTGTTATTTGTAATAATATCTTTTTAATCACAATAAAATATTTCCTCTTCTACGTATGTGCAAATATCAGTATATGTAGTCTAACAGTCTGTCAAAAATCATGTTCCAAATAATAAATACTTAAACAATATGTAGGTAGAAGCATCTCAAGGTGAACAGACAACAGGGGTGGTTTAACAAGGTAGTCGGGTTCAAACTACTTGCAGGTTTTGTGTCAATTAATTGAAGCTCATGTAACTCAACTGCATAACAATGCTGGAAAAAATATGTTTAATGGGAGCTAAATTCTTATTAGCAGTTGTTACATAGGTCTTACATTGTTATTACATGTTAATAAATACATATAGTTACTTTTTATAGTATAGCTTCACAATAATGGGTTAAAACATGCCTTTTAACAATGTATTGTTCATTCTGTGTTGCAGGTAGCTCATCACTATCGTACAATACACCATCTCACACTGACCAGTCTCCCCGTCTGGCTGCCAAAGAAGGTAAGACAGCTTACAGTCAAAACGAGTACTCCAAAATGTCTGTCTGTTGCAATGGTAGTACATTACCGATTACCACAGACAATAACAAAAGGCAATACTCTTAATAATAGAAGGCATAATAAAAAGGCACTTCTTGAAAAACCTGCCCATTGTTTGTTCTTGTACCAAGTGGTTTTCTGTTATTTTCTAATTGTAATAAATTTATTGTCATTGCTAATCAACAATATCATGCTGTCCAAAGAAAAACATATGTTTGTCTATTTGTACTTTTATTCATCATTTGAACACAGCAGCTGCCGTTTACATTGTGTGATAATTTCATGATGAAGAGACCATCAGAAATGGTTCAGAATTGCTTTGAAAAACGTCTGGTTCCATTGACTTTCGTCAAAATTAAATTAGGTTTTTGCTCTCCCCTGTAAAGTTGCTGTTTTGGAAATACCTGTTTTCCTTTGGACAATGGCAGATATATACATGCCATCAAAAGAAACAGAACACAGTCAGAGGGGCAGATTCAAACCTATCGACAACAGCAGTGTAACTATTATGTAACTGTAATTATGTGTATAATTAGGCTAAAAAAATTGCTGATTCATTCTTTTAATTATACCTAAAATTGAAAACATAATAGTGATTAGCAAATGGTTTATATACCCCCATTAGTTCCAAACACGCAAGTGCATTACCTTGTCAATATCTACAGATGTTAAAGCAGAAATCAAGCAAGCGCGATCAAGGTTTAACACTCTTTCTCTCTCTCTCCATCTCTCTCTCTGTCTCTGGGTGAGCGTATGATGGCTCAGACCTGGCCGCTCGCTCAGCAGGTGCTGTCTTTGTTCAGCGTAAATAAAGAAGCCTGGCTGTTGAGCCGGCCATTCAGCATCCACCTGAAAGTGGAGGGCCTTTCAGAGCAGAGCAAATTAGCAAGACAAAAGCCACGTGCCTTAGAGCCCAGGGCTAGAACAGAGAAAGAGAGGGATAGAGAGAGGGAGAAACAGAGTAGAGAGACAGGTGTCATAGACCACAGTACAAAGAGAAAGAGAGAATACACTTGAAGCGAATGGCTCGTGTGGATTTGAATGTTAAAATGTCCGCACCACAATAGCAGCGTAGGCCGTATGCTTAGTTAAACGAGCTGTTCTGTGCTGCTGAGTGTCTGTATTAGTCAATGTTGGTTTTAGAAAGTGAGGGTTTGATGAAAAGCAACATTTCAGTTCAATACATTATGCTATCTGCTTTTTTTATCAGTGTTTTGGACAAACATGGTGGAGTTTGTGGGTTTTATGCACCTGAAAGTAATCAGTTGGCCAGTTGTTGTGCTTCATGTGTTCCCGAGAGCTTTACTGCAAATTGTTCCATGTTCTTTTTTAATAATCTACACATTAGAAAGTGGTAGAAAGTGTATCAAAGGTCTGCATTTCAACAATGTACCCAAATGCAGTTCTAACAGTATTTCTTATTATTGATATTGTCTTTAATAACCAATAATCTATTCTTGTTCATTCTTTTGTTCTTATTTTGGATGTTTGTTTCACGTGTCATTCAAAGCTACTATAGCTACATAAACAATAAAAAATACATATACAAATGTCCTTGCTGCTCTGAGGAACGCTGGATGTAAATGGAAGTTTCTATTGAATTGGTTATTATTTTTGTTTCCTGTACATGCTGTGCTTATTGCTGTCAACAACATATTGTGCTTGATTGGTTTGGCTGAGTTTAATAGGTATCCAATCATTAGACTCCAAAGTACACCATAATCTCTCAGGCTGTTCACACTCCACAGGTAATGAAGACTTTATGCCTTTCTAAGAACTCTAAAGGTCTTTATTATTCATTTGCAAGGTAGTGTTTTTGATGTGGAAGGTTATCTATTAGGAGTCTTTAGTGTTTTGGGAGGTTTTGATGGAGGGGTCCAGTGTTTTACTATGTGGGAGCATTTGTTCTTTTGATGGAGGAGTTATTGGCGTTTTTGATGTAGTAATCTTTGGTGTTTTTAAGGTTTTTCATGGAGGACTCATGGTGAGAGTATTTGGTGGTTTCTATGTGGGTGCCTTGAGTGTTTTTAAGAGGTTTTCATGCTTTGGATGGCAGAGTCTGGTGTTTATGGTTAAGTATTGTTGGTGTTTCGTGATGTCTAATCAGGGAGTCTTTGATGTTTTTGATGGACAGGTGACAAATATACGATGTTTTGATAAGGTGGCGTTTTTGATGGTTATTAATCAACGAGTCATTGGAGTTTTAAAGGACAAGTATTTGATATTTTGACATAGGGGTATTTGGTGTTTTGGGTTTCTTTAATGGGTTTTTGATGAGGTGTTTTGCAACTTCTGATGTTTATTAATCAGTGAGTTGTTGGAGTTTTAATGGATAAGTCTTTAGTGTTTTGGATATAGGAGTATTTACTGGTTTTGTTTTTTGTTAATTGGTCTATAGTATTGTTGTGTTATTTTGATGGACAAGTCTTGGGTGTTTTAATATAGGAGGATTGGGTGTTTATGGTATTTTTGAGAGTCTTTATTGGAGTACTATTTGAGGTTTTTATATATTGGAAGGCAAAAGCTTTGATGTTTTTGATGTGGGAGTTCCTGGTGTTTTTCATGTAGGGTCCTTTGGTGTGTGGGGTGCTTCAATGTAACTTTGGTCTTTTGTAGGTTTAGATTTTCATAACATTTACAACCATTGTCATTACTTGTGCTTACCATACCTGTGTGTACCGTTTTTACAGTAGCACAAACACAGGAGAGAAGCTGTAGATTGTTTATGTTATTTATTATTTATGGAATAATAGAATATTTGATGTGAGATGTCCAAGGCATTAGCCCTCTGACCTTGTTCTGAAATAGATCTCATAGATATATAACAATGACTTAGGACAACAAGTTTGTTATAATAGATTGATCTATCAATGATGCATTTTTGCTAGGTCTGAGGTAATCTTTTCAGACTGTAGTCTACTCCAAGCCTGTAATAACACTGATAGCCCCAAGTCCTGAGAGAAATGCTATCTTGTTAGGACCAGAAGAGAATATGTCCAGATAAGTGTCTGAGTAAAAGCAGGATATCTGAACCGTGATGAGTGCTCTCAGACCCTCATTAAAGCCATTAGTACAAGGAATACTAGAGATAAGATAATGGCAAAAGGCCATATGACCTTTGACCCTTAGCAGTGTGATGCGCCTTCCATTGTACTGTACCTGCCCATCTGTTGGATGTGTCCAGAAATTGTGAATTGTGTGAATGCAAATAGCAAATAGCAAATTCTTACGATGATGGTATTGTGTGTTCTCATTATAGGGATTAAACCTATTTCTGGATTACATTCTGAATGGAGATCTTACATTGAAAGGAATATGTAGGTCAGAATTAGGCCTGATGCTTGTCCATGAAGCCCATCTATAGTCATAAAGGTGTTCAGTAGGCCCCCAAGTGGTTTCTGAACATAATGGTAAAGCCATTGGAGTTCTCAGAAATGAGTTCTAAACCAGTTGTTCATTAAAGTTCTAAATGTATCAAATATTTCAAATGTATGCACTATATGCATAGCCTACATATATGTTTGATAGGTGGGTTAAGAATTATATGCATAATATATAAATAACAACAAATATAGTCTGTCTGCTACATGTGGGATACATGGAGCATAAACACCAAACACTAAAGGACTTTTATTTAAATAAACTAAATCAACAATTAACAAAAATGCAATAAACTTTTCATTATATAACATGAATCTACTATATATGCCATTCATATAAGAATAATGCTTTTCATCATATATTGTATGTATGTTACAAATATACAAATACTTTTTAGTATATATGTTCATAAATGACAGAAATATATGTTCCAGATTTGAAAATGGGCAATTTTAAACTGAGTTGGCATATACGTCTCATATATGTCCATGTTTGACTAATATCAGTTAGATATATAAGGGAAATGTATGTGTGCTAATAAATGTCCCATATTTGAAATGCATACATTGCCATACATCAGTTTTTGTGTTTATAAAACAATGTTTAAAAGTAGTGGGACTGTATCTAGACTGATACTAATATGAGTTTTACAGTGTATACATATCATTAATCTTGGTACATTTTCTGTTTTTTTTTTGTTTGTTTTGTTTTTTGCAGTACATTATGAAAGCATGAAAATGTCATATTTAAGCTGTAAAAGATCTGCATGTGTACTTTAAAAACATGTAACTTCCCAGGGGGTATTTAAATATTGACTTTACCTGAACATTATGAACAGTAACAGCACAAAAAAAGGATGTGTATGGAATTGTGTGTATGGTGACTGTTTCTTAAACATGAGTGGTATATTCTAATTCAAGATCTGGAGCATTTTTTATCACAAAGTAATTACGAGCATGTGTTATCATAAAGTCCGATTATGAGCATGCCGTACCCTCCAGACTGTTTAGGAGTACTGCTGGTCTAGACGGCTGGGTGAGCTGGACTGTTATTTTGACTAGTGGAGCTGCAGCCCGGTCTCTGAGGAATCACCACACCCAACGCAGCATAGTCGAGATGAGGGGAGGGGAGGTCTTTGAGCTGGATAGAGAGTAGGGAAAGCACAGTGGTTTAAGTCATTTTGAGCTTGGCCTCCATATTTTAGCCCTGTAAACTCTTCTGAACCCTTTTCAGTATCATTAAAGACCCTTAGTCATGAAGATTCATTACTTTAGTTGTAAGAATGAATTCTAAGTAATTACACAGTGTAATTACAGGGTTATGCAATAGTTATAACGTTGATTATTATACATTTCGGTTCAATAGGTTTGAAGTGTGTTCTATTTGCTCCATATATATATATATACACACACACAAACACACAAACAAATCAACATATTGGCCATTGGCCGCACAATATGAGGCCACACAAATGAGGTTCTTTGAAACAGAGTGCCTCACTTTCTACCCTGCTCACCAGTCCAAAAGGTCTGCAAAACCTCCAGGCACAAAAAAATGCTTCTTATTGGACCTGGAATTTGCTACCATTTAAGTTTTGGAGTGACTGCACTACCAAAATGGGCCTCTTCGCTCTCCAGTGTTTGAGCTCTGGGAGTTGAGAGTTAGGCAGCCATTGCTGTTTTTTTTCCCCCTGCTATGGCTTAAGCTCATGGTTCCTCCAGCTCCTCATCCCTATCATACAGTAGTAACGTCCACCGCCATTGTTTTCTTTTCGAATTCCAAAGTTGTGTTTCGTCTGCTCACTCTCTCGTTTTTTTCCCTTCTTCCCTTCTTCTCTCTCTCTCTCTCTCTCTCTCTCTCTCTCTCTCTCTCTCTGTGGATTGTGCCTTTCTCCTTCTCCTGGAAGGAGGTAGGCTGATGTGTGTTTTTTCATGGCGGAGGGGGTGAAAAAAGCGAGGGAAAAAAGGGCCAGGAAAACAAAGAGAGGTTGTGTGCAGGCTCAGCAGGCAGGAAACGTAACTCTCTCAGGACTCTCCCTCCCTCCATCTCTCTCTCCATTTCTCTCTCTTTCTCTCTCTCTTTTCCCCCTCGTACCAAGTCTTGTTTCCAGATCACTCTAGAGAGGAAAAAAAAGATGGGGAAGTTCAGATTCACATTCAAGAGAAACTTTTGAGAAGTTATAGTATCAGAGCAATTATTGAAAAACAGTAATGCAGGAGTTATGGACTGGCTATCATATGCTGTCATAAGAAATCCTCCTGATTGGAGAGGAATTCGAATTAATGTGGTTTTCCCTTCATCATCAAATGATCCGAGATTGCACAGGGCGGCTGGGCAGCATAACATTACTTCTTCAGCTTCTGATTTGCACCGTAATCCAATGACTAGTTGAGCACTGCTCCGATAGACCTAGCACTGGATGAAACATCGTCTGCCTTTCCTCATGTTCAGAAAGACTTCTAGGTCACCCACCCTCAGATACCACAGCATTGTTCTCAGCGAGAAATGTTGGCTCAGGATGTATGGTGATTTTGAAACAAGTGGGCTGTTTTTTCAACTCATTCCAAACCAAATGTTTGCTTTGTTCTCAGTAGTAAGAGTGTTGTAGGTCCACCCAACACAGGATGTTAAGAACGGCCACCAGAAGATGGCAACATTAGCTCGTTCTTACCTTTAGACCACTTGTGAGATTGCTGCTTTTCGAAGTTGGACAGAATGCCACTGCCCTCTCACAATGCATGGAATTCGTACAGTAATGGATATTAACGTTCCACACTCCAACTAACACTCTTATATTTAATTTCAACCTCAAAAAAATTAATTAAAAATAAGCCTTATAATAATAATAATATTACTTCAATTGCTGGTTGCCACATAACGTCATATTTTGAGCCGATTGTAGTGAATTTGTTCCCATGTATAGCTTGTTAAAACATGCAAAGAATTGTGTTGAAAGTGAGAATTATAGACTCTCAGTTAATATCACACATGCATTTGCTTGTGGACGAGGAGATATTACGAGTTGAATTGTACGGGAAAAATGCTACAGGAACAGAATCGTAATTCCTATTTTGTGAAACAAAAAGCATTCTTGTTTGTTATTGTTTGGCACTGAAATAAACAGAGAGAAACAGACGCATATATTTAAGCCTGAATGTAAGCTGAATTTTATATAGTTTATTACGCAACTACAGCATTATTAGTGCTAATATCACGTAATTACTTTGTAATTACCATGTAATTACAATGTAATTGTGTCAGTTATGTTGCATATATAGCAAAACAGTAACTCTAGACTTCTAAATGAGTTAAAAATGATTATTTTGTGTATTAAAACAAGCTAGGGATATGATGCTCATTAAAAGTTGTTGATAAAATTCTCTTAAAGTTGAGAAACCTAGTAAAAACTTTTTAAAGCCTTTGTGTAGGCACCATGCTATGTGATTTAGTCAAATCAACATCGTGAGCATTGGCGGCTTCATCATTAAGGCCAGAGGGGTGGTCGTACTGTCTGAGGAATGGAGATAATGATTAGCAGTGATAGTTGGCTAATTTCCGTGCGGGACAGAAGGATCAGCATTATGCTGCAAGGCACAATGAGACCGTTTTAGAAGCACATATGAGAACACTGTGTCTGCCCAGAACGTGCATGGGAAACATGCGAGTGTCTCCTTGATTTCCTGCCATCTCTCTCCACTCTCTTGCGCTTTTCTAGTGTATTTCTTACAGTAAATAGAGCTCTAACATTCACAGCCATGATAGTGCCTCTGATGCAATGTTAACAAACCAGAATTCAGCTTCTGGCAGACGCAGATTGTGAAGTGATTTACAGCTTGAAAAACCTGAATGGAAATGTTTCATTGTGGGTTTGCAGTGAGTGTGTATGTGTGTTCAGAAACTGGTCAGTCTGTTGCAACCTCCTTAACTGTAATTTATGGCAGGCAAGTTGAGCCTCGGTCCTGCTCCGAGACGATGCAGAATGCCAGATAAAACCACACGGCTCTGACCAGATATCCTCTCTCTTGCTCTCTCTCTCTGTCTCTTTCTCATTCACCATTCACACACACACACACACACACACACACACACACACACACACACACACACACACACATGCACATACACACAGATCGGACCACCAGAGGGTGTCTCTTGACATTTCTCTCTTTCCAATACACGCTCATGTTTCCACGAGTAGAAAAATAAATGCAAACTGTGCTTTCAGCTTGCCAGTAAGGATATAGAGACACAAACAAGTCTAGCCTTGTCTAAATAGGGTCACATATTTGACAGGAACTTGATATTTCACAACATCTCACCGGCAGTTAACCTGAGCTTTATAGGATAGTGATAACCTTAGGTGCAAAGTATGGCTGTTGAACTGAGCAAAACATTTCTGTCTTCCCTTCAGATGCCTCGTATGATGCTGTACGGAGGACAGGCTGGTCGAACAACATGCACAGTGGCAAAGGTGGGCATGCCACATATCATTAAGACTGAATTAGCCCTTTTAATCTCCATGTTAAACCCAGACAAAGTTAGTGTTGCTGTTTCTGCAACTCAGGCATTTAAACCTGCTAACAGGTTCAGATGTCCTTCACAGGATTACCAGATTCACTGAGTGAAATGAGCTTTCCTGTATTAGTGTGTTTAATAAATGATACAAGGAGGAGATATTATGATTGAAGTCCAAAATGGTACATATGTTCTTTTTTTCAAAATAAAAGCATCCTTGTTTGTTATTGTTTGGCAAAAAATGTTTGGCTAAATTTTAAATTAGTTTATATTGTAATTAAATAATTATCACAGCTAATACAATGTAATTAATTTGTAATCACGGTGTAACTACAATAAAATGTGCCTGTCCATCAAATTTTCGTGAAGTTGACATATCTACCGAAAATGGTCAAACATTTTAGAGCTTTTGCTTGGGGGGCATCAGTCCCTGTATTGCTTTTTATGATGTACTCAAATCAACATTGTGAGCTTTGGTGGCTTCATTATTAAGGCCAGAGGGGTGGGTGTATCACTAAGGGATACAATTAGTAAAGACAGGCACAATGTATTGATCTTTGGCTTTTCTTTATACTTAATTCATTTATTAAATGACTTGAATTGCAACTATTAGCAACTCTGTAGGCTGCTCAGGTGTGATACATAGACTAGCTTCATCTCCAACAAACAGCATTGTTATTCATTTATTTATCTTAAGACAATAATACTGTTACGAGTTATGAAAGTGGGCCCACATAAAAACTTTGCTGTTTAAGGGGTTAACTTAATAATATTCGCTGTAGCAACTGATCCATAAGACAGGGGGCACCCTTTATTCATGAGCTTTTGGGCTCCATTAAGCCGGTACCGGTCCAACCCGATACTGGCCCCAATATCTTTGGATAAGGACTGATGTGAAAGGGTCACTGACAGTCTCTTTCACTATGTTTCAGGTTCCCCGACTGTAGTCTCTCAGAACGTGTCTAAGGGCACTGAACAGACTAGGCCTCAACCAGGTAATGCATATCCTCCACCTTGATGCTTCTTGAAACGTATAGAAGTTGCTTAATAAGCAGAGCAAAACTTAATAAAAAGAGTAAAACAGCAGTTCTGAATGCTTTTCTGCACTTCCTCCATCAGATCCCTATCAGATCCTAGGACCCACAAGCAGTCGGCTTGCCAACCCAGGTAAGAACACGAAGTTGAATAGCCAAAAAAGTGTGTCAGATTTTACCTTAGGGGTTTCAGGCTCCAGGCCTGGAAGGCCACAAACTAGAATTTCATACTAAATAGCATGTTATGTGATATTCCATAGCACAGCATTGCATCCCTCAATTTGATAGAATCCCCACTTTTGTATCCTTTCTGTGCTTTTTTGTGCTTTTGGGTCAAGTATCTACCCTAAAGCACCTGAATCCAAAAACGTTTCTTACCTTCAAGTAATATCATTAGAAGTGCGTTTTCCTAGCCTTTACATTTTCCATGTTCCATGATCAGCTAATCAGCAAGGTCTTTACACTAACCTCTGCAAAACTGTGGCCCACCAGGATCTGAGTCTGACACCCTTGAGCTAGATCACTGGAATAAATAACACTGTCTCAGTTTCCGACGACGGAAAGCAAAATATAACACGGCATGCTAAAGACATTATGTGTAGTGAAGCAGCAGGGGATGACTGATTCCTCAGTTCTGCACGGTTCCTCACTTTTTTACACTCTGTTAATGTGTATGTCCAGGCTCAGGTCAGATCCAGCTGTGGCAGTTTCTGTTGGAGCTCCTGTCTGACAGTGCCAACGCAGGCTGCATCACGTGGGAGGGCACCAATGGCGAGTTCAAGATGACCGACCCAGATGAGGTGGCGCGACGCTGGGGCGAGCGGAAGAGCAAACCCAACATGAACTACGACAAGCTGAGCCGCGCGCTGCGCTACTACTATGACAAGAACATCATGACCAAAGTGCATGGCAAGCGTTATGCCTACAAGTTCGACTTCCACGGCATCGCACAGGCCCTGCAGCCACACCCGACAGAATCGTCCATGTACAAGTACCCATCCGACCTGGCCTACGTGCCTTCGTACCACGCGCATCAGCAGAAGGTCAACTTTGTGTCTCCACACCCGCCTTCCATGCCCGTCACCTCCTCCAACTTTTTTGGCCCCACTAACCCCTACTGGAGCTCTCCAACGGGAGGGATTTACCCCAGTGCCAGCGTGCCCCGACACCCAAACTCTCACGTGCCATCCCACCTGGGCAGTTACTACTAAAGCCTTTGACCCTTCGTCTCATAACTCACATGCCAACCCCAAGCTGCACTCGGAAAGAATGAACCAAAAGAAAAATATATACAAAAGGATGCTGGAAAAAAGGGAACGTGCTTCTCCTCAGTGAAACATGGCTAAAATTTGAAAAATGGAGGAACTAATTGAAGAAGGGAAAAAGAGAATGGACCAAACAAAAAAAAACTGGATGTTGTGTCGATCCACTTCAAAATGGAGTACTACTTATTCACAGGACAAGTGACTGCTTGGTTTATGTGTTTTGTTTTGTCTGTTTCCCTGTGTTCTTGTGCCTTCCTATCCCACAGTTTGGGCCAAAGCGTCACCTACCTACCCGACACTGATCCTAACTGTTACCTGGAAATGATGTATCACTTTGAAATTGACTGAGATCAATAAGTCACTGAAAGTTCATAGCTGTAAATTGCCATGTTCTACAAATGTGAAACTATTCAGTCTCTGTATTCGGGCTTGTCCTAAACCACAGCAGCACAAAGATCATCACATGTCCCAGTGAGCATCAGTCCCACCATAAAATCAATTGGCAACTGGAATATGCTGCCATTTACTTCTCACTTGTCCTCTTAACTGGAATGCTAGAACGTTGTCTGTTGTCCAAGAAACATGCTGTAGGTTTTCCAGAAAGGTCATGCCATAATTTGTGCCAGGCTACACTCTTAAAATACAAGATTCTTTGGAGCCATGAAATAGAGCAACTCCTTGTGTTCCCTTAAAGTACCTTTGTGTGAAGTGCCTCCAGATAATGTAACAGAAAGTTAAGTTTTTTCCTACTCAGGACCACTTAGGAACCTATTTTGAAGCATGTAGCTTGCTCTAAACTAGGGGTTGCGCAGACTAGTCAGCTAATCAACTTTACTGCCTGATGACTTAAGCTTGATGTTGACTATTCGCTGATCAGATGACTGTAACACCAACAACATGGACGGCTAAGAGAAGGCAACTGGTGAGCAGCCTGTTCTGTGTCTCTGGTTTCCTGAAGACTAGCAATGTCAAACTTTACTGACCTATAGAGTTTGGCTTTGCTCTCCCATTATTCCAGCCTACTAAGTGCTTCATAGATTAGATATTGAACATTAAAATTCTGGGGTACATCTGTATTTCTGGATTCCTGAAGGGAATGCAATTAAGGGCTTCTTATAAAGGGCATGTCATGCTCTACTGACCTGTGAAGCTTGGTTTGGTTCTAACATATCGATATTGAACAGTATTATCTCCAGTTTCCCAGAGTTTCCCAAAGTTTGTTGGGGGGCATAATGACTAGACAACTAGGGTGCACCCAAGTTGAAGGTTCCGTGTCTCTGGTTCCCAGAAGTCTTGCAACGCAATCCAGGGCTCATTGGAAAGGGCACATCCCACTCTACCCAAACCGGCTTCATCATGGATGTTTAAATCTGGATTCTTAAGGCCGATTGTTGCAAAACATTCCCTCCTCCTGTGGTTTTATTCATGACCTCATCAGCGATTAGTCAGCGTTGACTCAAGTCAACTCATCACATATCTGTTGAATTCTGAAGTCATGCAACCCCTTACTCTAAGCTTTTTCCTATTTATGTCAATGACCATGTCAGTATTAGTGTTGCTGTCCAGTTTCCTGACCTTCTGAGTGACTGCACTTGTCTGCTTTTTCAGTGTTATATTTTCAAGAACCTAGAAGGAATGTTTCCATTTGTCAGTCCATGTGTCTATCATCAAAATCCCAAAAGGAACATTCCCTACAGGTCACTGCTGTTGTTAGAATTTGACTGTCTGTTAAAAGTGTCTATCACCGCAACATTCCCAAAAAAGGGGGCTTGATGTTACTAATATTAATACATCACACGGAAATCTGTTGGAGTTACTCCGATATAGAAACATGGCCAGCTGCCGAAGACTTGTGGTTGATCTTATATAAGACAATCAAACATTGTAAAAGCTTATATTACAATGCATTAAGCCAAACCAGGCAAGTGCTGATGTGAAAACCGACTATCAGGAAGTCGATGAACTTTAATTCACTTAGTGTTACTTTCAAAAGCATTCCAAAGTGGTTTTCCTCTCACCACTGTACCTCGCTGGTTTTTCCAAGTGTAGTTTTGTGTTTGTACTTTTCTTATATGCCAGTGACAACTGAAATCCACTTTAACTCATCTCACAAATGTAACTCAACCGCCATTTCACTTCAAACGCAATTACCTTAACACAGTACCTTTGTCTTAACGTCCTTACCTGAAGCTACTTAGATCACTGAACAGTTGAATGTGGACATTATGCAAAAGTACCTCTTTAAGAATAAATAAGTAAATAAAATCTTTAATGAACAAAACAATTTAACAGTTAAAACAGCATCACAAAAGGTTGATAACCAGAGAGATCCTCAGATTCGCGAACGCTGTGCGTTTGTCAGACCTATTTGCTATTATTTTTAATCAACGGTCAACTAGGCATTAAAAGCATCTTACTGTATAAATTATGCAGAGTTATTTTCATATGTGACAGTATTAAAAGATCAAGAAAATTAATACGAGTTGACCTCGGTCAAAATGCAAACTTTTTTAAAGCCGTTGCTGAAGGTAGTATGTACAGCATTAATGTTTTGTATCTGTACATTTGGGCAATAACTTTATGACTTTTCTTTTATTTGGTTTCGTTTTAATGTGCTGTGCCTTGCCGCGGTGGGGTGAAAGTATTTGATTTGTATGTTTTCTTTTTGGTTTTGTTTAGTTTTCTCTTTGATGATACCACAAATGCCTTGAAGACAATCATTTGCCTCTACAAACCACAATGTCAAGTGCCAAACCATTCCTAAAGTGCCACAATAAGAATGCTTCTCATGCTAAAGATCCAAAGGTCAAATCCTGATTCCAATGGATTGGAGAACCATAACCAAAAACCATCCTCTTTGCTGAATTTTCCTATATATAGCAAAACGCAATTAAAGAAAAAAGTTGAAAAATTAAAAAAAAAAAAAAAAAAATTAAAACACCCCATCATCTCTTCAAAGCATCACTATCTAATGAAGGAATTGTGCTATTTCATATATGCAATGTATTTTGGATATTATATATATGAAAAATATATATATATAATTTTGCAATTAATCTTTTTTGTTACCATTTGTTGTTCCTGCAATGTATTATTACCTTTTATAAAAGGGCTTTGTAGATAAAATGTGATAAAAAATAAATGTTTTTACATTACAAGCTACTGACATTTTGTTTATGTTTTAAAAGTGTGTTACTTGTCATTTATCTGTTTACACTAAATAATCTCAGATATGAAGTAGGTGAGTGTCCTCCATATTAGATCATTCTTTTTAATGACCTTTGTTAAGCTACAAGCCTATATGTAAAGAACATGAAACGTATGCTCACATTTATGGTTACAAGTTTTATATACATGGCTGGTCCAAATGATCCATATACAAGGATATTGCATGTCTATAATTACATCTATAATGCATCTGCTAGCATAGCAAGGTTGATACATTATAAGATCAAAGTAATGCTTAATAACACCTAAAATGGCACCCTAAAATTTTTAACACGGTTCTGAACCAACCTTTCTAGTCTAGGTGATGAATATTCATTTTTAGATGTACTAGCATTTTTATGTCTAATAGAGTTTATGGTTGAAGTGATGCTAACTACTAAAAACGTCCACAATTGTGTCTTGGAGTCTTGCTAATATAAATTGGTATTTAGAAATATGAACATTTAAGGTTAATAAGTTTTACAGCTTAAATAATGTTCATTAACTCATAACTTTACCAACATATAACGCAATGTTTCTAGTCTGTAAATTGATATTTGTATATACTAGAATTGTTGAATAATCATGTTCATTAATCTCTATAAAGCACCTAAACATTGCAGCCATATATCTGAACCAAGGTTTCTAGTCTAGTTAATGTATATTTATTAAGATGTGCAAGTGTTTTTGAGTCTAATAGATTTTAAGGTTGAAGTGATCCTAACTTCTAGAAATGTCTAAAATTGTGGAT